>JAOTON010000589.1:0-66731 GCA_034440635.1 Lepas anatifera | reverse complement strand
GATGGGCTGCCCAACGTTTACCGTTTACCGTTTTTCGCTACCTACCGTGGTTCTCGAGATTTTAGGGAGAGGGCGGGTACCCGTCACCTCCTCGTCAAAGTAAAGGTGGCTCAGACCCCCGTCAATGCGCGTGTTAAGGACAAGTCAGCCATCTCATGAAGTACTTAACATCATAGAAATCAGGGATCCAGTGATATTTGTCACTATGCGCAAACTAAGACTTATTGGGGTCGAAGATTCATTTTGTTATGCCCACTGGTTTTGCTCGTACAATTTACCATAAATTTTTAACGGGAATGTGGCACCTTTATAACGTGATTTTAATTGGGATAGCCAAATTGTAAAGCATGCCGTAAACCCGGTACTCAAAATGTCATTTGTCTTGAACTACATTTTTAACATTTTTTTCAGAGAAATCATGGACGTTCCATAATTTTCGGCTAAATATACCCCGTAATTCCACTAAGTTCCTGGATTCGACCAAGGTGCCACATTCAATTTAATGCCGAGTGAAGCCTGGTTGAATGCAAATTAAGTGCTGCACCTCTCACAAGGGCATTGGGAGGAGGAAGAGTGACATCGTGTCATTGAGAGAAAGAATGGGGAGATGCCTATTTTTAGCGCGTCTATAAAGTTCAATATTTTCAACGATCGCTTAACGCAGGGGCAAATGAAAGGTAAGCAGGCGGACGGTTCGGATGGGGAGGGTGTGACTGGGCTGAAAATAGTTTAAAACCAGTTTTTATTTATATAAGCTCCAATAGTTGTTTTTTATGAATTGAATTGAAAATTCATTTATGGTGACCACTAGTTTTGTCAGTGACGAGTGAGCTCTGATTGAACGCGGATTAAGCTCCGCGGCTACCACAAGAGCCATGAAAGGAGTGTCCTCGTGACATTGAAAGAGTAAAATTTTTGCTTCCGGAATATTTTGGGATATATCTTCAGCGCGTTTATAAAGTTCCATATTTTCAAGGATCGTTCGGTCTCAGTAAGAGGTAAAAACGGTAAACAGGTAGACAGGGCTGAAAATTTTGAGAAACTAGTTATTCATTTATATGAATTAGTATGAATCCTGGTTTAGGGGACTATGCTCTGAGCTTAGGGGCCCGTACCTTTCTATCACCCTCCCACAGAATCCAGAGCTGAAAAACAGGCAATTCATATAATCAGGGGTGCATAAGCATCACAAGCAGTTTTAGCGATGACTCATTCCTCGTTAGCTCCATTTTACAAGGGGAGTTTCCATTGCGTTATTATTCCCCATCTACATATCAATAGGGGCCCCCACATATCACCTCATATCATCTCAGAAATCATATCCCCTACATATCTACATATCATCTCGATAAGAGCCCCCTCTCGAGGATCAGACCTCTCCATTCCCCCAGTTGTGTCCCCAGGGACTAGACTAGCTCAGTATCCCCAGAGATGGGGTAATCAGAATAGGTCAATAGGTCCCCAGATGGCTCATAGGTCTTTGAACCAGCTAAAGGAGCCCTAGACCAATTTAAGGCGCCAAGTCACCTTGGGGGCCTCAAGCCAACATAAAAGGAGCTCTCACAAGCTCAGCGCCCAGAAGAGCCCAAGGTGCCCCCAGGGCCCATACCAAGTCAGGGTGCCCCCCTCCCCCAGGGCCCAGATCCGCTCTTGGGCCCCCAGATCAGCTCTTCAGTCCCAGATCAGCTCAGGGCCCGGGGCCAGATCAAGTCAGGGACACTGAATCAGCTCAAGAGTCCTTTATCAGCTCAGATTTCCATCACCAACTTGGGGCTCAATCAGTTTGGGAGCCCTAGAGCTGCCCAGGGCACATCAGAACGGCTCCTAGAGCACCAGATCAGCTTAGGGGACAAGGGATCAGCTCAGTGCTCCACGACCAGCTCGGGGCCCAGTTCAGCTCGGAGATACTAGACCAAGTCATGAGGCACTTAATTAGCTCAGAAGCCCCATACCAGCTCAGAGGCCCTCATTAGCCTCGATGGGCCCAGCTCAGCTCAGGGCCCCAGAGCTGCTCAGGCAATTTCATAATCAACTTAGGAGGCCCAGATCAGGTTACAGTGAACTAGACCAGCTCAGGGGGCACCAGACTGACTCACTCAAGGACATCAGATGGGCTCAAGGCATAATGATGGCTCAGGAGACACCAGATCGACTCAGGGGGCATTGGTTCAACTTAGGGCAACATACCTGCTCAAAGGGGCACCAGATCAATCAGCTCGGGGGCCAGACCAGCTCTTACCCCCCAAACAAGAGCAGGGGCCTAGATCAGCTCAAGGAGCAACATATCAGCTCAGGGAACACAAGATCGGCTCAGAGCTCACCAGACCAGTTAAATGGGCACCAGACCTTCTAAGGAGACATCAATAACCAGCTCAAGGGGCACCTGCTCAGCTCAAGAGGTACTATGCTGGCTCAGGGGACATTCAATCAACTCCAGGAAGCAATAGATCAGCTCAGGGGCCCCGGATCAGCTCAAGGTACATACACTAAAACAGCTAATAGGGCACCCGGCAAGCTCGGAGGCATCATATTAACTCAGATAACATTATATAGGTTCAGGAGGCACAATGATCTTCTCAGGGGGGGCACCAGATCAGCTCAGAGGGCACGTGGTCAGCTCCAGGGGCCAAGACCAGCGCCCAGGGGGGCACCAGATGAGCTCATGAGGCACCAGATAAACTTCGCCCATTCGGTTTTTGGCGACGATGAGGCATTAGGTGCACACCGATTAGGTGCCCATGCTCTTCCCGGGTGCTTGGAAATGCGACAGAATGCCCTAGCTGACCAAAACATACTACATTGTCAAGCAATAGTTAAAATCACTTCATGCAGTCCAACTATAGTTGCATCTAGGTTCAAAGGCACAGAACACTAAGTTTCGAGTGGCACAGCCCAATCGGGATATAAGGCCTGGCAATCAAAGAGCACTTCGGCACCGATGGGGGGGGAAGTGCCCCCTGGGAAGGGGGATTCAAATCCCGATATCCCGGTACTACAGTCCCGGTCTCGATATTCCCGGTACTGTTGGATCCGATACTAGTCTCGGCCGGGACTTTGCTGAGATAAGCTTAGTAGGTATGATGGGACCTACGTGGATATGATGATGTGAGAATGGTGGTTTAGGCTTATACCTCATTAAAGAGTATCTGTTTTATTCCAAAAATATATGTACATAAAAACGATGTCAATAAAACAGAACGAAGGCACTTCAACTATTAGCTTGGAAATCCAGCCATTTCGACAATAATAAAAATGAGCCAGCGAAGAAACACACCAGGTCTCCGCTTCAAAATTGTTTACAAGACAATGAAATGAATCTTCATACTTTTTAGACCCTCACCTGGCGCCATTCAGACGCCCTCTCAATCCAGCATACAATCTGTGCTCGCTTAAATATGTATTTTTCTTTAGGACCACTGCCGAGACGAAGGTTGATGGCATCAAGGCCAATCCAACTTGCCGGTGCAGGAATCAAAATTTTGAGAACAGGAGAGCTTTCTCTCCATTTCCCTATAAAAGCTCCTTGCAAATGAGGATTGTGCTGGCTGGGAGTGAGCCAAATGAATGTGATCCACAAAATCCATAGAATGTTTTAACCCCGTGGCCGATTCCGCAGAACACCTGGGACCAAGTACCATGAACATTAGTCGGGCCGAAAATAATATTTTCGTTCAGGATCGCTCCTTTAATCCCCGTAATACCCGGGCAAAGGTACAGAAGTTGAGACAAGAAAAAAACATAAAATATCATCTTCCACCTCCTATTTTACCTTTTCTACTTACCTTTTCAGTTACGGTAAGCGTTGAAGTCACCATACATTTCAGGATTCAAATAGAAGATTAACATCAAGCTTTTATGTCTCGTTAATTATTGCCCTCAATACGATACTTTTCACGTAAATCTGGATGAAAACACTTGTTTTTGAACGTTTTTATTCACGGCAAGCAAAAGCCATCTCACATCCACCAAAGTGCAATCATTTCACTCAGATGAGGCCCATTTAAAAAGTCGCCCTTCTGCTCAACTCTCGGTAGACATCTCCGAGAGGCAGAGCGTGACAATATAAACCGATGGCGACCGTCGTGTCCTGCTTTTTTGGCAGAAGCATGCGTGACCTCCGAAACCCAACGCTCCACCCCCTGAGATTGGCACGGCAGATCAGGTGAATCAATAGGGACCATCTTCACCATCTCCAGATCCTTCTGGGTCATTTTGCTCGTGAACGGTGGCTCTCTCACCCCCAGCCAGCAATTTTGCTCTGGCCCAGACCAGGGTGCAGTCTGGCTTACTCTGGCAAAACTGCCCCGGCAAAGCACGGATTTTCTACATTCTTGCTTTGGGAGTTGACACAACGGCCCGTAGTGCGGCCAGGTCTGGGCCCGTACTGGGCCAGAGCAGTGGCGCGGCAGATTTTGCCCGTATTAGCCCAAACTACGCGGAGATGACCGTGTTAGCCATAGCTCAGCCAAAGCAATATCAATGCTGAATTACTAGGGCCCAGTGCACGCGTTATACGGGCTGGCTCTGGCAAAAGCTGTGGCTTACTCTGGTGAGGCCCGTCAAAGTGTAGCGTTTCGGAGCTAGCCCAAGATCAACGTACTTAATTTCTGTGTTGAAATTGTATGGCCCCGATCTGGCATAGCATGGGCGTACTTTGGCCTCTACCCAGCGAAATGCAGTTGTTCCACTACGCGTTTAATGATGATTATGCTATATAAAATTAAGCGGCAATCGCTCGTAATATAATGTAATTGAAAACGCCAAAGAGTAATATACTCTTTGGCGTTTTCAATTACATTATATTACGAGCGATTGCCGGTTAATTTTATATAGCATATTCATCATGACTATCACGCTCAAAACAACACTTCAAACACTTAAGACTTACGCGTTTAATGTAGCAGATTACGGGATCACTGAGAATAATACGGACGTAAAATAAGTATGCATTATTTTCAATTACCTTGTACTGTGATAAATCTAAACACCACGCACGCCCACCTCGGGTCGAAGGTTCAGTATGGTTTTTTCCTAGAAGATTTCATTGCGGCTGTGGGGCCGAGATATAAGTTATCGTTAATTAGAAGCATGAGATACATGGTACATAGAATACACGTCAAAACTAAAAAATTGTTCAGTTTTTTAAAGTAGCATCTTAAGTGTCCGTCCTCCACAGTAGCCTCGAGTCTCGGTTAAAGCATAAGTATCTATCACCTTCGACATAAACGTGAGGGCCCAGTAAATCTGCAGCCGGCTGTCCAGCAGAAAATGTCCCGTCTAAAATTAAAAGGAATTTGTGCTCCTTGTTTGGGAGAAACTGGTTAACATATTGTGACAAGCACTGGTGCAAGATTCAATTTGACGTGTAAAAGCTCAAGCGATGATGGTTGGTTTTTTCATACTTGTGAAGAAAGTATTATCATGCATCGGTAGAGTTTTGGTCTCATCTACGTTAAAACCATTATCAAAAACATCATGGTACATGTGCATGTATTAAACATGGAAAAACCTGGGATTCGGCAAACTAAGCCAACACATCACCCATAACTCACAACTGCGTGTACTGCAGTTGGCACACCTCGTTGGGTTCTTGCACGTCGGCATGGTCTGCTATCGGCATGGTCTGCCTGTCAGACCAGTCCTCTGGCGCACGGTTCCTCATGCGCCGTGCGCGTCCTCCGTTCCGGTCCCGGCTTCCCGAGAGCCATCTTGATACTGCTTTGCAGACTCCGGAGCGCGAAGAGTCGGTTCCGTTTCGCTTCAGGGTCTCTGTGGAGGGCAGATAGAATAAAACTTTAATTTTGGGAGATTTAACTTTGTAATACAGGGATGGGATGGCATGATCTACGACATGGGCCGTGCCACCGGGAGAGGGACAGGGAGACAAGCTGCCAAAGGCGAAGGTTACTGGCCCTGTGGCGTTGACTGCAACAAAATACAATGTCTCGCCCTCAGATACGGACCCTCCACCACCATTGGGTCCAAGGAGGGGCATGGGACCACCACTTGCCTTCCCGTTCCGACTCGGCTCCCCTGAAATAGCCTCTGCATCCTGAAACGTTCTTGGCTCTCCCTGAAGGGGTGCAGCCCCTCCAAGAATTCGAGTAGCGGCGCAATGGCGATAAGATATCCAACCTGATATACTTCTACCAATTGATTAGTTGCACCGTCAAAAATTGGCGCCCATCTGGTCCAAGCACTCGGCCCCTTTCCCCTTCCGCTAGCGTGGAAACCCCCATCTCGGAAGTCCTGGGTTTGCCAATTGCTAGCCATCCGGAAACTTTGATTGATGCCTTTAAGGGACATCCACGCAAGTAGTGCAAAATCATTTTACCTGTAGGACTCCAGCTATTCAAACGGATCAGATCTTAGTTTCGCTGCCAGTTTATCTGAGTTTCACTCCCCAGGATGGGAATGAAGCTAATATAAACTTGTTTCGGATGATTACATAAATTACAAATAAATGATTAAATAAATGATACATGACCCGCACTAATTGCTCATTACATAAATAAACAAAAGAAAAAGGCTCAGCTAAACCATATATCTGCGACTTGAGGCTGGTCACTTTCATTACGCCAGCTCTGATAACATGGAGTTTATCGACACTCTTCTCGAGTTTGTCGAGCTCATTTTGACACAACCCCAATATCATTCCTGGTTTCGATTATGCAAAGCTCACATCAATGATTTCTATGTGAAAATACTGTCTAGTCTCTAAAGATTCCAGTTTTTATCTGAAGCACGTAGCAGGTAATCGCTTTGTATGATGCATGCAGTGTTTCAATCTCGCTTTTACTTACCGAGAATGACGGCAAAGAGCCGGGAACTTGCAAGGCTGTCCTTCCCGTTGCGGCCTTTTAAAGAGAGACGGCTCGCCAGTACGGGCCCGAAGAGCTGTTTGTATAGATAGAGGATGTTCTGCTGGATGGTGACCGCCGGGTCGCACCACCCACCGAGATATTCAACCTGTGAAAACATTAATTCGAATGTATCCTACGGTTTGGACAGCTATTTATGTGTTTATGTGTGTATGCATCAGTGGCAGATTCATGATAATCTTTCGCTGGGGCTAGAGGGTTGAGCCTCCTCTCGGACATCGTCTAAGCATTAACTAGCAGCATAGCTTATAACAATTAAAATAATTATCAACGGCATTGATTACCTCTTCAGGAGTTTCCAGCCGGATCTGGATCGTTAGAGCGAACCTGTAAAGAAAAACGGCCTATTCAGTTGGAGCAGATTCCATCGAAAGTATTCCAGGAATATAATAGGTATATGCAAAATTACATGCAAAAACATTCCCAGATCTGGCAGAGCAGGAACAAAATTACTACAACGATTTTGGTCGAAGTCTAAATGCTCACCTTTAAACTTTGGAGACAGGTTCACACAACTGAAGAGATGACACGAAAATCTACAGCCATTTTTTTCTTGCGCGTGTACGTATTCTTCTCGCGCATGTGCAAATCAGATGGTCCTCCAGCCAAAGAAATATTGGACGGCAAGACCAATTCTGAGCTAGCCCAAATCGGCCCGTGCATAAGCCCTAGCTAATATCAGCCCTAATTAGCCAAAGGTAAGCCCAAGTTTTCCAGACTTTCTGGGCTGAGCTAGCCCAAGTCAGTCATGGCTTAGCCAGAGGTTGATAACTGCCGTAGTAAAGTCCGTCTTAGCCCAAACAAAGTGGAACTATTGATTTCGTGATTATTTCCCCGTAACTCTGGCTCAGCATGGGCTAATGCGGTCCGCCAGACGTAGCCAGAGCTCAGCCCGTGCAAATTGCTGGCTGGGCCGGCGGCGTCTTCTTCCAGTCGACCAGATGATCGTAGTCTTTTGCCTGGAAGTGAATGTTTGGTACTCTAAACTCTCGCACCACTCCAGACTCAGAGCACTTCGAGCGGGTCTCCTCAATCTTGCACACTGTTTCTTCTCTGACCTTTGGACGGTCATCAGCTAGCATTGCAAGCAGTACGTTTTCGGGATGAGCCCAGTATTCCCTTCGTTTGTAGTACCGATTGGACGATGGAACGGTCCTCCTTTGGCAGTCTTCTGGATAGCTCGATAAGGTACATAAGGTTTGGGGCGCCGTCTGTTATACGCCAATGGGTTCTGTAGTGGAACCAACCGGGTGCATACTGGTTTAACACGCGCATTGACGGGGGACGGGTACCGCCCCCCAGAGGTGCAGAAACTTGCCAACTCAGCTACCGGAGTTTGTGACACATTTAAGAAAATTGAGGTGCATAATTGTGACAAAATAGCGATCCTGAGACTGTATGGCTCAAGATCAAACCCCATATTTTCGAAATAGAGAATGAAGCGTGTAGGGAATATTTTAACTTAGCGGCTCTGTTCTTCAATTGCACAGCGTACCATTAGTAATACAATATTGGTACTGTGTTCAGTTTCTACTAAAACGAGGGACCCCCGCTGCAGAAAACCCGCAAACCGCTGTCACAGTTGCCAGATTTTAACATGCAGCCCAATGGGGCTGATTGTTAGTAGTTTGCAGAAAGTTGTCGCCTAGATACCGGAAATGTGACAGTCAATTTTTTCAAGAAATACACGATTGTGGGCATATTTAAGGCATTAACGATAACGCAGATACTTTATCAAGTACTTCTCTGTACATTTTTTCAGGTTAAATTATATTTACAGTTTGAGTGTCTTCGATTTATTGGCCCCTATTTCTTCGAATTTAGTATTAAGTACGCCTAAAAGTTACTAATAAAAGTACTAAGTGAGTGAGAAAATAAACATGGCAGGGCAGCAATTCTACTTAAACTGGGCAACAGCGACAAGACAAGTTAGAAATGTTTACGTGATGTAGAGCCTGCCAAAAATTTAAACAGGCGAGAAGCCACTTATTTTGAGGGCATATTCATTAGGTATATTTAATATAAGTGCAGGCTAAAACTAGCTAGAATAAATATTGCTGCCCATGGCTAATCTAAGATGAATGTAGGCTATTGTAAGACTGATGCACTTTCCCATATCAAGCTTGGTTTTTCATTCCTTAGCCTGCTTGTGCCTTAGTTTATTTGTGCCCTAGATTGGTTAGATAGATTTGGAGCTGGAGGAAGTTGGGAGAGTTGGCGCCAGCAACAGGCTGGCAACAACAGTGATTCAGGTGAGTTTTCATGATCAAATTATCATATCAATATTGTACAGATAGCAAATGTGTGCTAATGCAGTCCTCCACAAAGTGTTAACACCCACACTGGAGAGGGGCCTGGGACTAACGTGCACTGGAGGGGGCCGAGTAGACCCCTTTCTTATCTCAGAAAATCACAGCAAATCTCAGAAAGAAATAGACTTCGAAAAATGCTGGTTGGGGGTGTGTTGCTTACTACCAGTGGTGGTAAGCAACGCACAGGACCTGAACTGCATGGAGTTAAAGCAGGATTTTGACTACACTGGATCTTTCTTTGGTATGTGAATTCCAATACCTCTGTACCTATTAGGGCAATAGACATAACTTACCATCTATGCAGGCTAGTTGCCTCAGAGTTTTTACTGCTAAAAGGAATGACCAGGCAGGTGATGATCGTGAGTGGGATGCATATTTTAAGCATTTGATGTGTTTATAAAAATGCTACCTAAGGTCCACTTTACCAACACATTTTAGGTAGATTCAAATACTATGTTGACATTGACATTTTCCCCTTTTGTTGATATGTGAGATAGAAGTTTAGTGGGGGGGAAGCTGTGGTTAGGGTTCCCAATTGTGTGTACATGTACCCTCCCATTAATAGGTATGTTCCCAATAATGACTATTTTCATGATAATTGCTACATGTAATCATGTGGAAAAGTACCATAATTGGAAACACTCCTTCCAAAAATGGAAACTTCTTCAAAAAGGAAATGCATGTCATTCGGGAAACTGCAGTCAGAGTTGCCAATAATAGTTATGACCCCAATACTGGAAAAATGACCCATAATTGGAAATTTTCCTTCCAAAAACAAAAACATGATCTATAAATTAAAACTCAGTATACTACTTTAATGCTGTAATGGTTTGGTGCTAAAACCTTGTCTGCTGCAAAAAGTAAGGGACAGGTAGAGGAAATTCAGCATATTGGAAATAGTATTCAAGTATACAATTATTATTTCCAGCTCTGTGTGACAGAGGAGGCATACGTCGGATTGAGTTTGTGACAGCCAGCATACTTTCTGCACCTCTGCGCCCCCCTCGGGTTTTTCGGAGATAGCAGAAAAACGGCGGCGCGTAACGCCGCCGTACTTGGCATACCTTTTCCCTCTCCATTTGTAAAATTCTACTTCCCACTTCTGTTAAAATTCTAAGGTTAGATCATCTCAGGTCAGGTCACCAGTACAGGTCAAGTGACCTGACCTCAAAAAAGTTCAATATAGCATAAGTCGGAGCAGGGGGAACTTATCCGATTGCAACTCATATCACATAATGGGCCCACAGAGTTCTCTAAAATATGTTCCGGTATTTTTTATATCGGTAACCTAAGGTCAGGTACGAGGCATGATCTCTCCATTGGAAATACATGGGAAAAATTGTTTTTACTGTATAACTCAGTAACGGATAGTGATAGAACGTTTATTTTAGCTTCATTAGACTCGCCTTGGTTTTGTGGTTCTACTGATATGCATTTTCTATAATTTGACCCTGACCTGACCTCAGGTCAGGTCAAATCCTTGATTTGACCTAGCAAGGTCAAATTATATATCATTCGATTAGGCTTGCTACGGGAATTCATACAATTCAAGTTATTTTGCTCTATCTTTACTTGTTAAGATGTAATGGCCGAAAAACTTAATGTACATGTTATCCTATTACGGCATGTTTTGACCTCTCGTGACCTTAAATTTGATCTGACAAAAAATGGTTCAAATATTTTCGATGGAGAAGTGGATGGGCAACCTAAAGCCGTTTACCGTTTTTCACTACCTATCGTGGTTCTCGAGATCTTAGGGGCGGGTACCCGCCCCTCGTCAAAGCGAAGGTGGCTCAGACCCCCGTCAATGCGCGTGTTAAGACGAAGCACACCATACGCTTATGTTCTTTGCTTGGCGAGCGTGCTGAAAAGTATGCCCGCAGGATACGGGCTTTACAGTTCTTCACTTTGGTGGCGATGTTGGCTTTCGAAAAAAACGTTCGTTTTCATCGGAACTGGCTCCTCATTTGTTTTGTCTGAGCTTAAGTTCCATTGCACGAAGCCTGCTCTTTCATAAACCTCAGAGATATTATGTGCCACAGTTTTTGCTGCTGACCTTATTGGACGGGTAATATTTGAATCCAGTGAGAGCATCTTCCTTTTGATTTCTAGAAAGTGCCTATGGACATCGAGATCCGTTGGTAGCATTGTTTGTGAGAATTCCCTTGGCGTAAAATTCAGCTGGTCTGCAGCTCCCTTTCTCTTCCATCTCGTAGAACGGCGTGGTCCAGCCATCTTAAGTTCAAATAAACTTTCTTTAATCACACAACCGTCGCGCTTGCTCCTGCACTTTTCTTTGCACCGATGTCACTTCTCATCCATCAAGACTCGACCACGACTTGTTTGCTGCTGAATTTTTCTTGCACGTTCGTGATATCTTCCTAGCTAAACTGCAATGTGTTTTCTTACTAAACGTCTCTTGCAGTGAGCTGGATCAGAGCATTACGTACGGCCTCTCGTTCCGCCCCGATGTCTCACCTCACACGGACAGGGTCAGTAGAAAACTGGCGGAACAGTTGAAGTCACCAACGCGAAGCTGTGCATTATCTTCATCGGGCACCCTGGTTCTCAATTAGCAGAGCCAAGCAGACCTTTCATGAGCTGCGCACTGGATATCGGACACCAGGCGCGTGCCGCGGAGGCATTGACGAAACGGCCGAGGTGGAAACCGCCACGATAAACGTAGCTTTATGTACGGTGAAAACCAGCCAAAAAGCAGGACCATGACCTGAAGATCCTCATCCCAGCCCTCCTTCCACAGACGTATTCAGGAGGTGGGAAAAGACCGTTTCTCTCTAGAATGCTATTGTGTTACCCTTTTAATTAAACAACACAAACTTTTTTCAGTGATTAACTCTATGAACCTACCGAATCAACAGCCTAGATCCGCCCCGGGACCCCCTTGCAACAACGCAGTAACTCGGCTAAGATATGCTTCGAAGTGCATGACGGTTATCCATGCATTTTTGCGAGTATTTTGTCAACAATGTTTACATTAACGCGATCCAGGGTGTTAGTGCCCTATTCTTACGGCGCTAATAGCTGGGTGACTGCGACGCCGGGAGGTGAAAATGTTGGCTTATATTTTGATGTTTAAGAGGTAGAAGATGCGACTTCATCCCGTTTTGTTTGTGATTTCCACTCTATTTATGCCTACGCCTGGGTGTTTTGACTATTAATGGAAGCATTTGATATTATCGTCCCGGCCTAATGAACATACCTACAGCAACTTTGTGCTCCCGTGCCTGGACCCTCAATTCGAATGGTGCTGCCATCTATGCGTTGTTGGCCGAACTAAAGCTCACACCGGAGATTCGTAAGACGATCATTGAGCGCCGCCTACCTCTGACGGTTGGACGACTAACTGCACTCTGGTGGACTGTCGGCGAACTAAAGCTTACTTTGGACCAAAGGCTACAGTACCGATGATGAATTTCTTGACGGCATACCCACTGACATTTTATGTCAGTGGGAGCACCAAATGCCAAGGCTATACAGCGCAACCAGCCTTCACCCTGTTAGGAGGCATTAAGATGATCAGATCAACTTATTCAGAGGCACTGCTGGGACTTGAACCCGGGACCCATGGCTCAGAGACAGGAGCGTTATGCTCTAAGCGACATATCACTGTGCAGCGCCGAGAGTGTTATGCTATGCATACACATGAATTCAAACGCGGAGTTTCCGCCCTTTGAAATCTTATCGCTAGGGTCCCGAAGTTTGCGTCCTCAATGGCGAATAGGTGAGAGGTGACACTCTTTCAGGTACTTGTAACTTACAAGCTGTAAGATTAAAAGCTTTGTCAGTAATACATGAAAATCACGGAATGATTCTAAATTGGTCTGAATACAGTTTTTAGTCCTTTTCTGGCCCATAGCAATACCATCACAGAGTCACATGGAAACCATGCCGCGGGCCCACCAGCATACCACGTGCATAGATGACAATGGCCCATATAAAAACCACAACCGCCTATATGGATCCCACCTGGCACGCCCACCTCGATACCATCTTCCTTGTGAACATTTGACCCACAAGAATACCAGTTCCAGACCATATGGGTGCCATATGAATGGCCCATCTTGAACCCATGGCCCGTAAGGGCCCACCTAGCCCGTTCAATACCCATATGGTTCCCACTACTGCTTGTTGGCAGGGTAATTTTCCTTTAGCTTTCGTGGGGAATGAGATATGAAGGGGGGGCGAAAAACGCCCCCCACTGGGGCGCGTCATGCCAGGGACCCCAGCGGGGAGAGTGATAACATGATGCTCTCCATCTGTGGAGAATACCCGTTTTCCCGATGAAGTGGATGTCTTGTTCGGAAAAGTGCACCAGACCAAACTCACCCCTCTTTTTCAGTGCCTGCATGAGATGAATACATAAGTACACGCAATCTATACCTAAATGGATGGATGACAGCGCAAAGATATGGGATCGGTAACCATGTCATCAACCCTCTCTCTTCGCGGCCCTGGAAAATACTAGTATAAGACCGAAAAGACCAAACTTGTTCATTATGGTTATTTCCGTCGTCGGACGGCGAGACGGCCGGCTGCTGCTCTTCTAGCGTCGTCGCCGCTGCTTATTGTTGTTTTTTCGTGAAAATGCAAAACATAACGAGCTTATTTTTGCATTTCCAGAAAACACCAGAAATCGTGAACCTTCTGCAACTTCTCGAGGATTCTCATTTTTATCTCCCCAGATTTTCTTGAAGGGATGGGAAAGTTTTGGAGGTTTCTTAGGAAGTTGCAGGTATTTTTGCAGTGTTTACAGTACCTAATCTGGTAGCAAGCACCGGTAGTGCAGGAGTGGCGCGGCGCAGACAAACTCTCTAGCCCGTTGCAGGCTGCATTCTTTGCAAAACGTTTTGTTGTCAATCCTCAACGCTGTCGAGCCATTATCCTAGAAAGGAATACCTTTATCGCACAGCTGAGCTGTTTTTGTTTTCGTAGAAGAGTTGAGCCTTAAATATATGGTAATTTTCCCACTTTGATATGGCAAAGCATCATCCAGATCTTATTTTCTGCCGGAAACAGCCCGGAGTAGGTAAGTTGAGCGTCATCCCTCGTGGATACTGGTCACCAATGTGGATATTTATGGCACTGGCGGCGGAACTGGGGGGGGCACCGGGCATGGTGCCCCATCTGAAGTCTCGATGTTCCACTGCCAATGACCTCTAGCCTGGTTTCCATGCATGTTTCCAAGCACCCCTAAAGCCCGGTTTCCATGCACAATGGGCCACTACGGATAGAGCTGAGGATCAAGATACAGCAAAAGCAGTTTCCTTGACACTCCAGCAAGGATACAGATAGAGCTATAACTGATAGAAGAGTCTTCAATCTGTAGCACACCTTTGATGCTCCAGTTTGCAAAGTACGGCATTTTTGACGAGATCTTGTCAGTGTGAGTGCCCCTGGAGATAGGAGCAAGTGGTGCGAATTTTATCAACCTGGTGTGAATTTGCAAGACTGGTGTGAAGAAGGTGACAATTAATCCAAAAAATAATGGCTAAATGGTTATTAAGACAGAGGGGGCTTGAGAAAAAGTCCTTAACTAATAACAGAAGTAGCCTTGCATTGTGTGGGTAGTAATGGGTGGGTTTTTCTCCCTGGTATATGGCATATTGGTGTGAATTTTGAAGGCTGGTGGTGCAATAATTTAAGATGGCTGGTGCGACCCATCTGGCCTGCTGCCACACTTTGCAGGCTGGTTGATGCCTCCTTTCACTCTGTTCACTTTCTGTTCACCCAGACATCAATTGTGTTAAAAGAATAATAATGTTGTTCATTTAATGTTTTTTAATCAATAAATTTATTTACAGTTTATTACCTTTTGTTTTGTTTAATTTTTTTTATAATGAAGCTTTGATCTCTGCAGACTCCCCTTTACCTCTGTAGTGTAAGGAAAGTGAAAGGAAAGCATTGACATCAGCTTCATTCACACTCAGAACCCACCCTGTTTTCTGGTTCATGTGTCATAGGTGAGGTTTATGTGTGGATGACTTAGTTTCCAATGCCAAAATGTTAAGGATCAGATTATGGATCAAGAGGAGACAGTAGAAGCCTGTGGTCTTATTTGGTCACACAGAATGCCTCTTTGAGCTCGCAGGTGCACGAGTAGAGTGTTGACTTTGCGCATGATTTAGTTGTCTGTCTTTTTTTTCTGAAGTATGTTTCCGGTATCTTCTGTGTTTATCTCCGCTTTTTCTGTTGTATATGTGCCGTTATTGTTTTTGTTTTGCTTTTAGTAGTTTTTGGGTTTGTTGATTTGATTTTACTAACCTCATAATTTGTCTCGCTGTTCAGATGTGAGTATAGACTTGGAGTTTGATCTGCTTCATTACTTGGAAACCCTTGCTCTTCATTCTTTAGTTGGTAATTTACTATTTTTTGCGCTGCCCCGCGTACTATTTATTGCATCTGTAACATATGTGGGCCCTCGACTTGGAATTATCCCTGTTAAGATATTTCTGTGACTATTTGTTCTTTGACGTGTATTAAACATAAATTCAGTGTTCATTGCGTTTTTCATTTGCTCGCTTCTGTTTATTTTCTCTTTCCCCTTTAAAAGGTTGTGGTGGTGCCATAGCCGGAGAGTGCGCTGTCACTGTGGTTGGGTGCCCTGTTTGTGCTGGCTATGTCTGTGTGTTATATGAAAAACAATAAAAAATCTCTCTCTCTCTCTATCATGCTGCCATTGCTGCCAGACCTGGCTGGATATCGATGGATGAGAAGTGGATTGAAACTTAGATTATGTTGTCAAAAACTATCTGTATAGTTATAACATCTATCTGTTGTGTGATCCTATTTGGCATTGTGCGTGGAGACTGGGTGAATAATGTGGAACACTACCCAGCTTCATTCACACTCAGAACCCACCCTGTTTTCTGGTTGATGTGTCATAGGTGAGGTTTATGCATGGATGACTTAGTTTCTAATGCCAAAATTTTAAAGAACAGATTATGGATCAAGAGGAGACAGTAGATGCCTGTGGTCTTATTTGGGCACACAGAATGCCTCTTTGAGCTCTGGCCATATACCTGATCTCACTGGGTCAATACAAATTTAGGCAAGGCTGTGCTATGCCATGTTTTGTTTTATGTGTTTTTGATGACTATATGTCGGCCTCCCCACAGATATTGACTGCACCCTAAAAGAATTACTAAATTCCTGCAACACCAAAGTTATGTCATTTTCTACTTTGGGTACAAGAAAATTGTCATTAATCCTTGTGCTCAACTAGGCCATCAATGGAAAAGGCAAAACTGTTGGATTGAGAGAACACAAAATGTCACATAAATGTAAAGACTTTTAACTCACACACTTGAGCCGGGAAGCCAAAGTTTACTTTCATTCACATGAATCAGCCCTAAAATGCACTCAACTCTGCTTGGTAGAGATAGGCTTGCTATCAGGCTGCCAATGCTGTTGGTTCTATGCTCTAGGCAACAGTCTCTCATATAGTATAGCAATCTGGCTGTCAATAACTGTTGGAGGTCCGATGACAAGTGTCTTTTTACTGTTTTTTTTATTATTTCCTCCCAGGCTATTGCTAAATTTGATGCTGTGATTTTGTCCAGCAATCTGTGTATGTCGGAGACAAGAAGTGTACAATGGAAAGCTTTCTCTTAGTAGCCTGTGATTTACCGTCTCGGTGGGAAGTACAATGACAATTTATTCGAGCCATCGCACTTTTTCAATTGAAACTTTGCCAATGACTAGTAATACAATGCCAAAAGCGCCGGTTTTATGCTCCTTACCATTGGAGAAGTTTTTACCCTTGAAAACTGATATATCCAGTATCTGAACGTTTGCAGTGACGTTCTTCGTCATGAGAAGCGTGGCTGGCGACAGCAATTCAGTCATTCTTCTACCATTTTAACACCATGGTGAATCTTAACGAATGTTCGTTGGAAATGTGACGTCTGGCCGATTTTCTGCAGCGATCGGGCGGCTGTGTGAGAAGTGTGACGGCAAGTGTGTCATCTGTGACTCGTACGTGCGTCCGTGCACGCTGGTGCGCATCTGCGACGAGTGCAACTACGGCTCCTACCAGGGCCGCTGCGTCATCTGCGGCGGTCCCGGCATCAGCGACGCCTACTACTGCAAGGAGTGCACTATCCAGGAGAAAGATGTGAGTACCTGCCGAACATGATAGTTGGCTGTGGGTCTTTGGCCGACTCGCGCCTGCTGCCTGAATATCCCTGAAGGTGTCGGTCGCCTGGGTGAAGCGCAGTTTACGTTTCGGGTCCATATTTAGGGCTGAAATGTTTGTTACTCCGCATGTGTACATGTACACTGTCTCTTCAGAATCGCTTCTACCTTCGGGTACTGAGCTGTTCAGTCAAACCGAATTGAGAAACTCTTACCAAATCATGATCATATGATCACGTCTAACTTTGCTTAGAGATATCTAAAAGAAATGTTATTTTGGGACATTCAATACCAGTGACGCCATAGGCTTAGTAGCGATCTTTATATAAGACTGTACATTCAACGAAGATGTTATGTGCGTATGTGCACTTAAACAGGCTCAATGAACCCGTTATTATCCTGATCGCCGGTCCCGTCCGGATCGTATTTCCCCATGGAAATTTAGTCGTTTCCGAAAGAATCTTCAACCATCCTGAACAGTGAGTTTCAGCTTACAGCGACCACCAGCTCGTGGCTAACATTTTCTATAATTCTTAGTCGGTTACATATGCACTGTGCGAACTTAATTTGCTGCATCGCGCCGCTTATTTGCCTGTTATGTGGTAGGGAATGGCTTTTTCAGATTAATTATCCCACTTTTAATAATTTATTAAGGAAAATTATACAATCATTGTATTCAATGTTTGACCCTCCTCTCTGTGGGTACTGCCGTGTCAGATTAAGCATATTGCAACGTCGCATAATATTGTCTTCTGAAGCCCAAGAACCACATCTGCAGCACGAGAGCGCTATTTGTATTCGTCTATTTGTCAGGATTCCAGCTTCGCAGGAATATGCTGTTAAAAGGTATCTACGGAAGTGAGCGTTGCCGATGGAAAATCTTGTCTTTCTCCCACAGAATGGGTGGATCCTGGAGAAATATTCCTCAGCCAAAATTTCTCAAACTTTAAGCCTTTGAGCTGCTACCCAGCATTATTTTCCCTGACAACCTTGATTACTGGGTCTTACTCGTCTGGATGTGTGTAAAAGTCCCAGCGGTAATTGCTCGCATGATGCCATTTTCTCTCGGCAGCGCGACGGCTGTCCAAAGATCGTGAATCTGGGCAGCAGCAAAACCGATCTCTTCTACGAACGGAAAAAGTACGGCTTCAAGAAGCGGTGACCGGCCGACCCTCCCCAGCGCAGTCTGGGTCATTACCCCATCGACGGGGACGGCTGTGTCCGTCCCTGGTTCCAGTGTCATGTGAAGGGCATCAATCCAGTGGGCTCTGTCATCTGTGAAATTGTGATGTTTTCTGTGGTGTGTTTCATGCTCATCAGAGCCGAGATGTTGCGGCCATGGCTCTGACTGCAGGAGTGGTCCGGTACGGCCGTCACGTGCTGTCTGTTGGAAAAATCAGTGCTCACTGCTAGTTCATAGCTAATACACGTTTTTTACTAGATTGTTTTTTTCTTATTTGGGACATACTGTGCCCCCTCCCTCCAGGCGTGGAGCCAAAGAAGAAGACAAAAAGTACTTGCCTCCCAAACTGCTTGATTTTTGCCAATTGTCTTTTAACAAGCCTATGTTTTTTAAGATCTTTGATGCTTTTGATGTTTTCGATATTCTGATGTTTTCGGACTCAGGTTATTGAAAAGGCGTGACGTGCAATTCAGTAAATTTTTTCAATCTTGGGTCGTATATCGAAATAACTAAGATTTTGTATTGTTTCACGTTGCTGGGTATAAAAGAATTGTTGCGGTAACCAGTATGCTGACCTTGGCCTTACTCTTGCTTTTCGATAACTGCTGATTTGTTCCCAAAAGAAAAAGTAAGAAAATTATAATTAAACTGCTGAAAAAGAGACCAGCTGTCCTTTTGGAACACCAGTGTTCCAAAAAGGAAGCTTAATCAGACAGTTTCGTTTGCGCCTCCCGCGCCTGAGGAGCTAAATCAGGATGGACGTTTATGTGATATTGTAATTCGTGAAGCTCTGGGTTTCCCGGAGTAATAGTTTGCTGCTTTATGACCAATGCACGCGCTCGTTTTTAAGCTCGATGTTCGGATACTGCAATGTTTGGATATTCACGATTGGTTTATTAAGGAAAGGGAAGTTTGTCTGAAGCAAGGCCCTATAAACCCGGCTGAAGTAGTCTTTTCTCCCATGTTTCTAGATTCGTAAGAAAAATGAGACAGGCAACCAGTCATGAAAGGCTGGGTCCAGTCTTTGATGTCTCAGAAATATTGCTGCCCGAGTATTCTGTGGTGTGGGCATTGCTGTGTCAGATAAGAAAAACTGCCGAGTCACTAGAGTTCTAAAAATCAAATTAAAGATCTGCAATACCAAAGCCGCATTTTTATTTTATTAGAAATTGAGGTCTACAGGAATATGTCGATAGTTGGCGTCCGTGGAAGTGAGCGTTGCTGTTGCAAGTTCTTGACTTTCTACTAATAAAATGTCTGGGTGAACAACGAAAAAAGCCCAAATACCCACCAGGTTTGGGAGAAACTGCGTGAACTCCCACTTTTACGTTATGTCATGATAAACCTGCAAGTCCATCATTAGAAGGAGGCGGAAATCGGTGACCATGTCTGGCTCGACCTGAACCTTTGAAATGTAGAAACTCAGATGGATAGGTCAAGGGGACCATTTCCACCGCCCCTGTGCCTTGGCGCATCACTTGGAAGTCTTAAGGCGATTTTGTGGCATTGACCGCGATCAATGATAGCGGTGAAAATAAAATAGGCTCAGGGACAAACACCTACCCATGAAGGCTCAGAGGGACGAGAAAAGCTGTCTTCTCACGTATTTGTTCAGTGTTTCTACCACTGAATCGCAAGTCCCTGTCCCTTTCCGCTACTGTAAATGACTTGAAAATGTTATCTTCGAAGCAAACTAAATGCGATTGGGGTATTCGCTGCTTTTCCTGAACCATCTTTAGACTCTGCCTCGCAGTAAAATGGCTGAAACTGCACCGTGAAAATGGGTCACGTCCTTCCATGCTGGGTCCCACCTTTAAAGAACATCAACGTCCCATTCTGAGAAAAATGTGACACTTGCAGGGGCGCCGCCACGGAATTTTCGCAGGGGGGACGGATCCGGGCTGGTGCTGACCGGGGGAGGTGAATTTTGAGCAATCAGCACCTGACAGCATTAATGACGATTGACACAAAAATTGTGGGGGACTTCCCCCCCTGGTTGGCCAACAGGGGGACGCTTCCTCCCCATCCCCCCGCTTTCGGCGCCCAACACCAGTGTCCCAAAACCTGCTGGGCAGAACGACACCCAGTCAACAGAATTTTCCACTCACTTTTATATATTTTTGCTGAATTTTCCTCTCACTTCCAACAATACTTACTATGATTTAATTTACTGTCAACAATACTTACTACAAAGGCCAGTTCCATTGCCTCCCACCAACGTCCACTGAAAAGAGCAGCAGAATCGACTAAAAGATCGCCGGATTAACTCGGCTCTTATGCGCTTCTTTGGCTTTTCTGCAAGAAAATCTGGCAATTTCTATTTTTCTAGCCAATTATACCTGGCATCCTTATATCCACCGATTTCAGTGGAACAACTGAATCGAAATTCTGGCGCGGGCAAGACGCTCAGTGCCCCCCGCCCCACCGGAGAAAGTTCCAATGGGTGAACACCGCCACTAAATTCCACCACTCACAAAATTAATGAGTGGAAAATTAGACACCCTAGCCTTTTGCTCCAAAAAAATGAGCTAACCGCTTTGAAAGATACATTTCTGGAAAGCAGTTTATCTGTGCACATGACTTCTAGGCTTACGTCCTTGAAAAGTTGTTTTTGTATTTCTGGTAGCGAGAATAGTGAAAAACCATTTTGGTCATCTTGTTGTTAAAAGCAATTATCTTGAAATTTGTATGCTAAGCAGCATATTTTTGACATTGTATGGTAGAAAATTGACCATTTATTTTAAAAATAATTTTGTATCCATATCAGCCCTTCATTGCTGCGTCCACGCCCCGACACCCAAATCCACTCACGACACCCTACGACACCCTAGGCATAAATACGCTGATATTTAAGTTCAACTGAAAGTGTGCGGTACTTGAATACATTGAAACTCTACATTTTCATTAAATCATTTTTGGGCAACAAGAATGCATCCAGTTACCCTTCAAACATCGACACTTTTTGTATGGCTGGTCTACGGCGTGCACTTACCAAATCGCCGTCTTTACATCTAGTAAATAAAAGCGGCATCTTTAGGCTTTTGAAAGGCTGGTTTCGTATTCGTTATTGACAAAACATTGTTAGTCTTCCTCTTGGTGTGCTTTTAGTTGCATAATTTTCTAGTCTATAAGAATTTAGAAAATTAATTTAGAGCAATTTTGAAATGCAAATTATGTTGCTCATGCGACCGGCAAGCGGATTGCGATCAGAAATTTAAATTAGTAGTTGCTCCGACGCGTCGCAACCCGCCCCGCCTGGCTGATTGTAGACGAAAGGAAGAAACAACAGAAAGGAGGCTGTAAGTCACGGTAGCTGATAGCTGTAGTAGCTTCGATATTGATAGAAAGCAGCATACTCATATGAAGGTGAGTATATATGTGAAGAGAAGTAGGGAATTAACAGGTATAGAAAAGAAACTTTTGGCAAGAGTCTGGAAGAGTTTATTGCCATGATAGAAAGTTTGTAGTTTCGTCTGGGTTAGTTAAGTGTAAACCAAGGCTTTGCTGGACCCTAGCATAGGTGTATGCGAGGTGCAGTGATTGAGGTCAGGAGTGGCCTCCAAAATTCCGATAGCTATAGGTATAGGTATAGGAGGGACGTTGTCCCGACAGGAAAAATATACAGTGTATGCTTAGATAATTAATTTGGAACTAGGTATTGCATGAAAAAACCCTTTCATTTTCACCGCCTGCCGATCTCGGAGGCCCCTCTGCAGAGTTGTCTAAGGGCCCCGATATTTCGTCTCAGGGCCCTTTAAAGCTGGTCGTGTGGAGAGGAGAGGAGGGGCACCAGAGTTGGTCTAGGAAGCCCCCCAACACTCTTGGTGGCTCCCAGAGTTCTTTCTCCCGAAGGTTGGTCTCAGTGGCCCCCAAAAGTTTTTATTTGTGAAATTCACCAACTCCTTAAAAAATTGGAGACAGCATCAGGGAGTTTCAGCTGGTAAAGATTTACCTGCTTAACCCAAATTTTTCACATGGGAATGGTCAAAAATGCGGTTTGGGGATGATTTAAAAATATTTACTTTGAGAAAATAAAAGGAAATATCCATCCTTCAGTTCAAACAAGGGCTCTGAGAGTTTACCACCTGAGTACCCAAATTGGAAATTTTTACTCCGCCATACATTTTGAGGGGAATTTTCCACTCACTCACCATACATTCCGAGCTGAATTTTCCACTCGACACCCTAGCGCAAAACCTATTTTGGGTCACTGCCCAACACTATATTAATATATTTTTCTGAACTTCTGGACGATTGGATGCCGCGCTCTCCTCATTGCCTCTATAGTTTCTACGCAATTTTAGCGAGTGTGTAATGCCTTTGCAGTGGTCTGGTCGGTCGAGGAACCTACTCCCATGTTTGAAAAACACGCTATGAGGTGGAACAAGCAAAGCTGCATTAGTTGCTTTCCGTCGCTTGGAGTTTATCGCCGTAAACCGTGGCCGGGCAACCACTCACCCTGGCATCGATATTAAAAAATCGACTTTCATGTGAAGGTGTTTAGCTCGGCGCCATCTTCGCAAAACAGAGAAATGAGCATACATGCAATTGTATTGTATTAGTGCAGTACACCCTCAGTTCCGTACCAATTCGCCTGTTTTCATGCACACACGCACGTCACAAGTAGGATGGACCAGTTCTTCACAACATCGGACGCCGATGATTAAACTCTTCGTTCGTGTATATCCACTATTGTTGTTTTTGAACAGGCCTATACACGCATCACATTTAGAGACCTTGTGGTTTGAATCCAGGGAAGGATTGCTTTATGTCTCGTAAAATCTGAATCTCAGTTTGACCCGGCAGCCCTGTTTTCTCTTTCACCGTGCACTTGCATCCCCAGAAGGCTGAATGTCCACTTCTGAATCCCAGAAGATTGGTTGACTGGTCGACGTCTGTCTGCCGAAAAATAACATCGAAGTGTCACAATGAAACTCCTATAAATCCATTCACACCGTTATTTAGCGTGAATGTTCGAATCTACCCTTGGGGTCGGTAAGTTCACATCGGGGTTCTGGGTTCATATAAGTACTTCTGGTTATACTGTGACGCTGAGCCAGGCTACATAATGCAATACCCGAGACAATGTTCCATGAGAGAAAATAAGGCATTAATAGCGGAAATGAAACATCAAAACTAATTTCGGGTGAGCAAAGAAGTCCATTTTTAACGACTATAATCAAATCAACGATTTCTAAGCCCAAGCCTGTGTAAATTTACGATGTCAAGAGGAAACACAAAGGTATGGCGTTTTGGAACATTTACCTCGCATGGTTGAGACGGCCGATCTTCAGTTTTCTTTTTTAATTCATGTAACTTAGTGATTTATATACAACTGAAATAAAATCATACGTACCTTACTACCATCAGGTATTCGCGGGGATGTTTAATTGAAAGCCTTCACCTGAAAAGGTGAGCCTTCAGTCAGCTTACTTAATGCATTTTTCACGTAAATAGGCCAAATATAGCAAATGTATTCCTTTTAAAATGAAAAAAATATTGTGCGCACGAGCGCGTATTCGTCGGGCAAAATCATGTAGGTACTTTTATGCACTTTCAGATTGAATAAAAAACGGATAAAAATACATGGATCTGAATAGAAAAAAGAGAATAGTATAACTTAGTCAGCCTTGTATCAAGACACTAGAGGGCCTGGTGAGGTCCAGTTTTTTATCTTGCCCATTTATCTACCGTCGGGCGCATTTGCAAAGCTTCATCTGCGCTCAAGTGTCAATTTTGCAGCATTTTCAAAGAATTAAACGAATCTGAACGGATGTGCAACTAAACAATATTTCTTTTCCTTTTTTGGTTTCACCAGAATGGAGGGTGAAACACGTGCTACCTAAGCATCATGGCTGGAAAGCGAGGGAGGGCCTAAGATGAATAATTAGGCCCATCCTTTGCAGGCTCGGATCCAGCGGGGGGAAGGGGGCTATACCCTGGGCCAACCAATTGGAAGCGCCAGCGAGCGGTTAGTGCCGCTCCCTCCCTCTCGCCGAAGATGCGCCCCCTGACCGAAATCGTGGATCTGCGCTAGCATTGAGACTGCTCCCTTGAAATTGTATCAAAAACTATAACACAGACGAACACTTACCTTTTCGTCATGTTGTGGGGAAAGAAGTTCAACAAACTACACATGTGGAGAAAAAAACATTCTGACATGTTTGGAGCGATGTATTATGTGATGGTACAATCATACAATGTATAACAAAACTGCATGACAGTATAATTCTGAATAATTAACATGTCGATGATAACAAATACGGTGAGAATAAATTTTGAGGTAAAGTGGAATAAGGGAAGCTACTGGATGATCCCCTTCAGCCAGCCGATATGTTTCTTGACGTCAGTGTAGACACCTGAAAAGAAAACTCGATCAATTGTAGAATCATATAACGAAAATCAATGTATGCACCTTAATGACGTATTTAAAAAGACTCAGATATAATTGTTTAATAAATAACTTATGATTCGAACTGATACCGTAATATTTTATTTGAAATATACTATATTTGGTCAGTTCGCTGTGATCGCTTAGATACCAGACGTATTCAATAGGTCGATATCGGAGGTTGTTGCCAGTCATCTAGTTAGTTTCCAACATGGTTGGCCTAATGATAGTTAAATCTTGTCAAAACAATATAAATCAGAATTACGGCCACACACCCCTATTCCGACCCTGGCTGATGCCACGTGCCACAACATGTGTCCCGCCGACCCGTATCACTTGTGCACAATTGACCCTGTCTGACGTCACGTGACCTCTACTACTGACCCGGCCTGCCGTCGCCGCAGTGGACACCCCAGCTGGTGACCCCCACCAGCTGGTACTTGGGGGGCTGGTCCGCCGAGGGCTTCTCAAAGACCGGACACACCAGGCCGCCTCCGCCATCACCCTGGGGGGGCTGGTAAATACGTCTGTCCGTGCATGATTACATGGGAAACAGCCCTGTGGAGGACAACTCTATTAATCAAAGCCTCATTTACTGTTTATTATCTAGACTTTTACAGACATTGTCGCATTTGATTACACCTCAAATCCCGGGAGCCTGAATTAACCAGAAAACAGGTTCCACTGTAGCTTCCCTCACCACTTCGCCTGGTTACGTTTTTTTAAATTATTTTTATTCAGTCAACCTAGTTTAGCAGCGTTACGTCATTTACGAACGGTCCGCACATAGCCACGCCCACTCATCACACCTTTCCCAATCAAGTGTTACGTTATTTTAGAACGGTCCACATCTAGCCACCCCCAATCACGAATCATTTCCCTTGTTCAGAAGTGTTTCAAAATTTATGCATGGTTCATCTTTAGCCACACTCACTCACCAGGCTTTTATCCTAATAAAGCATGACTTAATTTACGGACGGTCCGTTTCTAGCCACGCCCACTCACCAAGCACATGTCCAAGTTCAGCGTTACGTTATTTACGAACGGTTTGTCTCTAGCCACGCCCACTCACCAGAGACGTTTCCTGTTTCAGCGTTACGTTATTTACAAACGGTCCGTTTCTAGCCACGCCCACTCACCAAGCACGTCCAGGTTCAGCGTTACGTTATTTACGAGCGGTTCGTCTCTCGCCACGCCCACTCACCCAAGGACGGACACAGACCCGAGTTTTGGGGGCCAAACCCATATCTGCCTCTCCTCCTGGGGGAGGACGTGCGATTTGGGTGCTTGATAAACCTAGTATAAGCTAGTATAAGTACATGATCGCTCTCCTGGGGGGGCGGTTGCAGCGAAGATTTTTTGCTCGACAGGCTAGACACCTTTTTATCAAAAATTTATCCGGCCTTTGGGGGGCTAAAATATAGTTTGCCCCCCCTCCAGCGCTTTGGGGAAGAGCCATGGCCGGAATGCCCCCCCTCTGCATCCGCCAATGCTCTCACCAGACACGTGTCCTGGCCTCGCTGGCCGGCGGCGCAGAAGCTGCCGTCCTGCAGTTTGAAGCGCTTGCCCAGCAGGGTCTGGCGGAGGTCCTGGTTGCACTGGCCCACCGACACCGGCTGCACGGCCACCGCCTTCAGCGCGTGCGGTGAGCCCTCCGGCTGGGGCAGTACAATAGGTCATTGGGGTCCTAGGGCTCACAAGCTGTGATAAATAATGCTGAAAACGGCCGGAAAATGGGAAGCGTACTGTTCTTATGTTTGAACCGGGTGCTTTGCCTAACGCCTATCTGGAAGGCCCTAATAAGCGCCAACAAACCGTGCTCGATGAAAAGGCTGGGATCGTGTGTTTTGTCATTGGTACCAAGGCTGGAGATCTCTTCTAAATCCATGGGGAGGGTGCGGGCGTTCTTCCTGGGTTAACACTGGCACGGCAATACAAGCCGTATACAAGCCCTATGACAGATCCAAACGGGAGTCCTGGTCCCTCAGCCCCCCAACCCCCGGGATCTCCACCCATGACTGGTACAATACTGATTTTGTATATGTAACTCCCAGTGAAATCGATAAAACTTCCCCAGTTTTATTTTCATTCAGATGCTCTAAGAAACTCAAATAAACCATGTGATAAACCGAAATAATAATTATCCGTGACCACCATCCTCACCTGTGTCAGATAGGCGTCGTATCCCCAGCCGGGCACCTGGCACACAACGCTGAAGTCGTCCGTGAGGTCGGGGCCGTCCAGGCAGGCGGGCGTCACGTGGGGCAGCATGTGCAGCGGCAACGGCTGCTGCAGCTGCAGCACGGCCATATCCGAGCGAAACACGGAGGACAGGTAGTCTGCGGAGCGGGGCGGGGGTCATGGCCAGGTCCAACCTGGCTCGTATTGGAGGTTTCCTCCGACAATCAGCGCCAATTAATGGTTAATAATCAAAATCCACCTCATATCTGCAAATAGATAGAATAAACATACACCAATTGAAAGCCAACAGTATCAAGATCGGAAGACGGCCCCAGTTATCAGGTCAAGTATTTGGGCTTTAGGCCGCGCCAGCCTGTCAAGATTACAACGCCCATTGGTTAGTAATGTCGTCCGCTCGGGTATTCATCCAGGTTCAATGCATGTTATGCTGTACACGACATACTTATCCAGAACTCGACCATTCAAAACTGTCAAATATGCCAAAATAACGTCACTCAATGATAATGCACAAACCGGGGTTACGAAAACATAAGAAAATTGTAGCCCATCACACACCAAGCGATTGGCGTTTCCAGAAGCAGTGCCGGCGGTGCAAAGTGCTTCTAAAATTACTTTTTACGCCGTGAACCTCGACACACTACCGGATCCAGGTATGGAGGGGCGCGTGCAAGCATGCATTTACTCCGCATTCTGTACGAAAATCCTCACGATATTGGCAGCTTTTCACCTCCCTTAGCCCCTCGAATCGCCCGGCCTGGATCCGCCACTGCCTAATACTGCGTCGTGACGTCATTGAGATCATACCCGGATGAACGTGAATGGCGAGAACAGCGCCATCCACTGGAGGGTACAGCTCCTCCTCGCTAGAGTACAGGTTGTACTCTCCAAGCCTGACCACCAACTCGTGGGCATTCTTGCCTGCCAACAGGAAAGGTGTCAAACACACCAACGAAAGGTGCGTTTTGACACTAATATACCCGCAAAAAGGTGAAACACCAAACACAGAAAATAGATACCCACCAAACACACAACACACCAACAGAATGGAATGCTTTCGATTGGAAATTATCAAACTGCATTTTTCCAACTACTTTTGAAATTATACTCACATCTTACAGATCTCTATAAAGCTACAATTATACCTGCTGTAGGTGCACATACAAACATCTGCCTATGCACATAAAGTATGCAACGTCTGCGTTTATCAACATTCGCCCCAGAGCCCGCAAGCACGCCGTGGTTAACTCTGCTCAAACATCCCCTGAGTCGAGGCTCTTGCCTTGCACGCAGTGAGCGGCTGTGACGAGCATCCTGTCGGAGACGAGGGTGGCGCCGCAGATGTACTCCAGGCCCCCGAGCCTCCTGCCTGTCTCACCCGGGGCCTGTCTCAGGACCGCCGCCTGGGGGAAGAGTTCATTTCGGGGTGAGAGAGCGGCATGGGGAAGTTCATTACGGGGTGAGACAGCGGCATGGGGGAAGGGTTCATTTCGGGGTGAGACAGGCCTAGGGGAAGAGTTGCTTTCGGGTGCACGCAGCGGCCGTGCCAGAAATCAAAGCCGAAGGGCCACCCGTAGGAACCAGGGCTGGCGGAACATAAAACCCCGAAAAGAAGTGACCAAGGGGATGGCCGGGTGCGACTTAACACGATTGACGGGGGCGGGTACCCGCCCCCTGGGTTTTTCGGAGATAGTAAAAAACGGCGCGTGCGCCCGTCCTGTGACCTTTTCCCTCATCATTTTACAGCTTCGTAAGATTTTAAGGTTAGGCATCTCAGGTCAGGTCACCAGTACAGGTCAAGTGACCCGACCTCAAAAAAGTTTAAGATAGCATAAGTCGGAGCAGGGTGAACTTATCCGATTGAAACTCATATCACATAATGGCCCCACCGAGTTCTCTAACATTTGTTCCGGTATTTTGATATCGATGACCTAAGGTCAGGTACGAGGCATGACCTCTCCATTGGAGATACATGGGAAAAATGGTTTTACAGAATAACCAGTAACGGATGGTGATAGAGCATTTATTTTAGCTGCATTAGACTCGCCTGGGCTTTCGGCCTAATGATATGCATTTTATATAATTTGACCCTGACCTGACCTCAGGTCAGGTCAAATCCTGATTTGACCTAGCAAGGTCAAATTATATATCATTCGATTCGGCTTGCTAAGAGGATTCATATAGTTCAAGTCGTTTTGCTCTATCTTTACTTGTTCAGATGTAATACCCGAAAAACTGAATTTACATGTTATCCCTATGGCGGGCATGTTTTGACCTCTCGTGACCTTAAATGTGACCTGACAAAAAATGGTTCAAATGTTTTCGATAGAAAGTGGATGGGCAGCCCAACGCCGTTTACCGTTTTTCGCTACCTACCGTGGTTCTCGAGATCTTAGGGGGCGGGTACCCGCCCCCGTCAATGCGAAGGTGGCTCAGACCCCCGTCAATGCGCGTGTTAAGCCTCATCACCTGGGTGAAGGACTTGATCACTGAGCTTAGCTATTTCTGTAAACATTTTTTTATTAACCTCGAGCTCACTATGATTTTGTTAAAAGAAGTGGAATCGGGTAAAGTAACATGGAGGCAAGAATATATTCAGCGCAACATCCCGAAAAATAGATAATGGGAATGAACAATATCTTCAATCTTTGCCTTAAAAACAAGAGCGATCACAATTCTGAACAAAACGTGCGAGAGCCTACTGACACTCCTTCCAAGCAGAAAATCTATTCACCCTGTTCGTCACCACAGCTCTTGCCATCTCTGAGCCTCGAAGTTAGCACCTCAAGAACCTGAGATGTATGTATCTGTAGAGCTGATAAGGTTTCCATCTGGTCCAGACTCACGTAATAACTTTTGGAGTTTCACGGCGCACCAACTGCCAAGATCATATGGCGTCGGAGGGGAGAGGGAATGAAGTAGGCTTGAGCTAAGGCAGGGTGCAAAATTCTGCCTCTGGCTGGGCTCGAACCCACGACACCGTGCACTTACAGAATGTCATAAGCCGAGCCGAGCGCGTGCGCTAACCGACTGCGCGACCCAGACCCCTCCAGACTCACGTGCCAAGGATGGGAGGCGTAGTCGGCGACTCCCGGCTCCTTGCCGAACCCGGAGGAGATGCGACCGGCGAACTCGCCGAAGACCGAGGTGTAGAGTTCGCCGAGGTGGCCCATCACTCCGCATCGACTCCCCGGAAGCGGAGGAAGGCCCGGCAGGGGCGGCGGACTAAAACAGACGCAGGAAATCACAAATCCGAGGTTACATCATGTCCAGGGTAGTAAAGGACCAGCGTGGAGTTCAATGGCTTAGTGACTCGAGTAGAGGATTGCTGAAGTTAAGTTGTAACTTGATTCCTAGTATTCATGGCTAGGCGGTAGGATTCGATCGGGGAGGGCACTTCGGGGGCGCATCGGACCGGGGGCGCCATCGGACCAGGGGGCGCCACTGACCGGCAAAGCTATCAGGTGGGCGCCAATCCTATCGGTGGGCGCCGACTTCGCATCCTGGGGGGGGAAGCGACATTTCAGGGGCGCCATCGACCTTCAGGGGGCAGAGGTCGATCGGGGGCATGCCCCCTGCCCCTGGATCCGCCTATGATTCATGGTCTAGATGAAGCCCACAGTATCCATCCAAGAAATATTCATCGGTACATATATGAAGTTGTATGAAGTCCTTTGAGCTCCTGGCTTCGAGGCACGTATTTTGGAAACTAAATTTGAAGATGACGCAAGCGATACCAGCCTGGTCATTTCATGAAATAATTTGATACTGCTTAGACTTGGATCACCGGATGACAGAGCACTAGGGTGATCAAGGACACCAGTTCCGGAACTCTGAAATGTACACTTACAGAGGCTGGACCGGCTGCGGGTTCTGTAGCTGGAAGCCTCCGTGCGGAGGCGGCGGGTTGTGCTGCTTGAAGCCTCTGTGCGGCGGCGGCTTCTTCAGTTGGAAGCCTCCGTGCGGCGGCGGCTTCTTTAACTGGAAGCCTCCGTGTGGTGGTGGGTGGCGACCACGCTGATGGTGTCCAGCGCCGTACCCCAGCGGTCCAGTGTGAACCCCATAGTGATGTCCGCGGTGTCCACCATATCCTCCATGATGACCAAAGTGTTGAAACGGCTTAATGGGATGCGGAGGGCCGTGATGTGCAAAGTGTCCATGGCCGTTCCCATGAGGAAAGCCTAGGCCGTGGTCCGGGAATGGGCGATGCCCAGTTTCTGGAGGATGTGGCTTGAAGGCATCATGTCCCGCTCCCGATGCCGTGTGGCCGTCGCCATGGAAACCAGAACCGACGCCGACACTCCCCTGGCTGGGCTGGGGAAATCCGCTGCCATGATCGAACCCACCGCCGTGGCTGAACCCATTGTGATCGAACCCACTGCCATGATCGAACCCACCGCTTTGGCTGAACCCATTATGATCAAACTCACCGCTGTGATCGAACCCATTATGATCGAACCCACCACTATGACCGACCGCATTATGATCGAACCCGCCGCTAATGCCGAACCCATTGTGATCGAACCCACCACTGTGATCGGTCCCACTGCTATGATCGAACCCACCACTAGTGGGAGCATTCGAGTGAGAAGGTTGTCCAGAGGACTGCGGTGGAAAAATCGCACCTGTGCCATGGGCGGCATCGTGGCCGTGGAAAGGATGCGTGGGGGGCTGAAGATGGGAGGGCGGGGCGGGGAACGCCCCCTGGGTTTCAACACTACCACACCCCCCACTGGGACCAGCTGTGGGGACCCAGAATCGGCAGCGGGTTGGTTGTCAGTGCCGTCCGGAAAGACTACTGGAGGATTTGCACTCACAAACGAAATGCTCGCTTGAGGCGGAGTTTGGGGTGGACTTGGTTGGACAGGAAAGCCATTGGGAAATGAGCCACTTGAACTGACTGAAGGCTGGCTATTGAAAAACACTGACGACCCCTGGTTCTGTTGGCCGTGCTGCGGGAAAGGTGGCGCTGGTCCTTGGCTCTGCGGTGAATGGACGTTGAAGCTGCTGCCACCTGACAGCACGATTCCAGGAAAGGACTGCGGGAAGCTCTGAGGCTGTTGGCTGGATGGTCTGGTGAAGATGGATTCATCAGATGAGGAGCTTGGCTGAGAGAATTGAGGCGCATGGTGGCCCGAAGTCTGCGAGGGTTCCGGTGCAAAATGAGCCGGTGGAGAACTTTGAACAGGTGAATGAGCCCCAGTGAATGTCGGTCTGTTGTCCACTGCAGACGAGGGTTGCTGTGGCTGATGGCCCGGCGTGGGCAGGGGGCCGTGACCCCCCGAAGGTGGAGGTCTGTGATCTACTGCAGGTGGGGCGAGAGAATCTCCTGCGGATGCTGATGCAGGGCGAGGTGGATCTCCAGCCGAACCTCCGTTTTCAGCAGCTGGATGGAAGTGAAACGTTCCAGTTCCCAGAGTGTGCGGAAAGCCGAATGGGTTTTTCTGGTCCGGTGGCGACTTTTGTTCTTCTGGCTTTATCAAGCTGGTCTCGGGACAGCACACCCGGCCCGTCCCGGCCAGTCCACAGGTGTAACGCTGCACGAATAAAGGGTGTCAGAAAGCCCAAAGTACCCGCTGGACAACAGGCCAGTCCACAGGTGTAGCGCTGCACGGATAAAGGGTGTCAGAAAGCTCTCAAAGTACCCGCAGGACAACAGTTTTGCCCACAGGTGTAATGCTGCACGGATAGAGGGTGTCAGAAAGTTATCAAAGTACCCGCCCCACAACAGGCCAGTCCAAGGTGCACCCTTTGCACTGCACGGACAATTGGTGTCTGAAAGCTCTCAAAATACCCGCCGGACAAACAGACCAGTCAACAGGTGTAGCACTGCACTGCACAGATTAACTGTTTTAACGTAAGAAAACACGGACCCGCCTCCCCTCCCCTCCATGTGCACGCTGCCCACTTCGTAAATGCCTCACCGGAGTGAAAACGTTCTGGTGGTCGTACTGGGACGACGGATGGTAGATGTCGTTCCCATGCTCGTAAGATATCGCGTCAACTGCGGGTGGGCACAAATAGTACTCACGTGATTTAAATGCATAGGCATTATTTGTTCGTTCTACTGACTACCTTCCTGAAATATCAAGGGACTCTACTGACTTAATGGCATATCAAGGGAAATTTGATGACCAGAGCCGTGGAATCTTAAAGTAAATCCCCAGCAGGCACTGCCTACCCTGATGCTGCAATCCTGAATGTGGTTTCTACTACAATGACTAAGGGCTTCCCCGCCGGAGGGCTGCGGCAGGCCTCACTCTCTTGCAAAGTGGGGCTGCCCTGCACCCCTCCGATTTTTTCCCGTAGCGTTTTTTTGCACTGAAGTTCGATTTCTTGCACATGCCAAATGTAAGAGTAAAAATGTTTCTTGTGCTTCTTCACGAGGCGAAATCGTTGCATGATTTGTTAAATGTGTCTCAGGGCCCTATCTAGCCTAAGAAAATGGAAAATTGAACATCATTGGCTTCTATCGCTTCTCCTCCCTAGTTACCCTGCTTGCAAAGCAGTTTCGCATAAAAAATGAAAGGTTCCAAGTGAACGTAAAATAAACCATGCAACATAATACCTCCAAAAACCATCGCCGTATCAAACCCGGCGGATGCTCCTTTATCTCACTGCTATAAAGTGAAGCTCATGAGAGTGAAGTGGCAATGATCTCATTTCAAAGGCCCACCTTATCACCTTAAAGCCCAAGCTTAACTAGTTGCCAAAACGATAACGAATAAGGTTCCGACGCGTCAAATAGACCAGAACGCACTATATGACCGTCAAAAACCAGTTGGAAGGCTTACTTCCGTATTCGAAGAACGCATTTGCCCCTTAACAATTCTCCCGCATTGTCATTTTGTAATTTAAAAAACGTCCTCTTTAAAATGTTTATCCCAGCAGACCACCCTCCACATCCGCCGATGCCAACACCGAGATTAGCTTACCCGAGGTGCACCTGGATTGATAGACACAGACGCTGTGGGGAGGACAAGCGCTGACATCGTCACCCCGGCCATCTGCAGTAGACACCGACGGCTGGCCCGCGTGTCAGGTATGGCGTTGGACGGTGACAGAGGCTGTACATTCGAGTGCTGCACGGGCTCCTGCTGATGAAAACATCAGAAACATAGTTTATGGAAGCGGCAAAAATTCAGGGCATTCAGGCGAGCCTTCGGATGAAATGGCGCACTATTGCAAAGTCCAAATAACGCACGGCACAAGCAGTGACATGCTTACGAAAGCACTCAGCATCAAATGAGATAGAAGATATGTTTATAAGCCTTTGAACGTTTCAAGACTTAATTTCTCGTTTTCCTGATCTGTGCGTGTGTTTATTTCTACGAAGACTTAACAACCAACGCGTTTCGATACTGCATTCTATCCTGTTCAAATGCGTAACAAGTAAATTTAGAAACCTCGTAGGAAGAAAACTTTAACAAGGAGCATAACTAGAAACTGATGATCACCTGTGTTTGTGCCGATGCTGGACGAGATGCTGGAGGCGGCAGCGACTGTGACGCCTGAGCGGGGCTGCTTCCCAGGGACGGAGGTGCGAAGAGGTCAAACATGCCATAGCGGGAGGCGTCTCTCACAGGGATGGCAGAGACACGGAGAAGGCAGAGCCCAAGGACAGCAGAGCGGAGCGTGGTCTTCATGGTGCTTACGATGGGCTGGTACCTGGTAGAGATTAAACGTCAGTGGATATGTGGTATGAGGCTGTTCCGGTGCCCTACATGAAAACGGCTGAAGAGGGAATCCCAGGTATAAATTGGCTAAAAGGACCAAGCAACGGCCAAAATGGCTTAAAACGCCATGAAGACCAGGGACTTGTTCCTTCTTGGGCCTTTCTAGTGGCCAGTTTTGCCCTTTCTTGACTGAAGGTACTGACCGCCTCCCCCAGTGGATGCTGGTCGCACGGGAATAGGCCCATGGAACCGAGAGTGGATTAAAACTACCGGCGACTTCCGATTTCTCTTCAATCATTGCTAGAAATAGGTACAGCCCTAATACCGTGGGTGTTCGCATATAATCTAGTTTACAAATTATATGGAAAAGCACACAGGGGATGATATTGTGACGGCAAAGTATTTCAATCACATTAAAAGATAGTGTTCCAGCGGAAAGCCGCTGAACATGAATCCGTATCCCAAATACTAGGGAGTAGGTTTCGTTGCAAAGTCGCTCTTCATTGCTGAGGTGAGAAGCTAAAGTCGAAATGTCCTTTGTGAGTTTCGAAAATGTGCTGGAATACACTGGAATATGCGGAGAGATGAAAAACTTTAACATAACTATCCAAAGGCTTATTTTTCAGGAGCTTGGAAAACTAATTGAAAGTGGTTTAAAACCCTAAGTTGAAACTAGTTTGAGATTGTCAGATAGTACCAGAATCCATATCATGACGAGGGACGTATGTCCAGTACAATTTAAGATTATATGAGCTTCAAAGTAAAAAATATATATCCATGGCACTAACCTCTTGACCTGGTCGTAACAAGAGAACCAACGCAATCCGTGAGGAAACAACTGTAAACGGAGTAAGAAATACAAACGGAGCAAAATACCTATCTCATAACACATGCAGAGGATTTCTAGCGTTTTCTCCTCTTCCGCCTTCTTTCACGACACCTGTGTAATTAGCTGTTTTCATTGTGTACTTGTTTTCCGTGCAAGTATTCTGTAAATTTCCCCTATTCATCCATTCGGGCCGATAATCATTCTAAAACCGGAAACACGTGCATGTGGAACCCTGAAAAAACACTAGCAAAGCTTGTCAAGCGCTCTTCAATCCCCCCCGCCATCCAGAAGACAGTCCACTCACCGCTTATCTCGCCGTCTCGGCACCGAATCACAAGCTCTCCACACCACTATCAGCTCATTCCGCGCACCATCGGCCACAGACCTGCACGCACTGTGGAGGCCGGCGTGGCGGTGACCTCTGGGCGCGGGTCAAACGCCGCCGGCGCTCTGACAACGCCGCCAACCAATCAGAGCGCGAGGATCGGGAACCGGTCTGTGCGGTAGAGCTGTTTCTTGACTGAAGGTACTGACCGCCTCCCAGTGGATGCTGGTCGCACGGGAATAGGCCCTTGGAACCGAGATGATTAAAACTACCGGCGACTTCCGATTTTCTGAGCAGCGGTGATGAAAGAAAAGCAGATGAACGCGTTATCGTGAATATTGTGAAGTTAAGGTTATGCACTTGGACAAAAGCGCATGACCACAAACAACACATTTAGTGAAGTACTCATTTATAAATAAATAAATGCGTCAAGGGGCCTTGATAGCTAATTTGGGGGCATCGGGAATTTGTCTCGGTGGTGCCCCCGAGTGTTGGTGTCAGACTGAGTGTTAGGGTTGGTATCATGCTTACCTCTTCCTCCCCTGAGAACTAATATCGGGAGCCCAAAGAGTTAGCCTCACTGGGCCCCGAGAGTTAGTTATAGGGATGCCACCGAGTGTTGATCTCAGGGGTCTCCTGGGAGGTAATCCCGGGAGTCCTCGAGAGTTAGTCTCGTGGTTACTCCGAGTTTTGGTGTAAGGGGGCTCTGAGAGTCTGTTTCAGAGGCCCGAAGTCGGTCTCAAGGACGCCAAGAGTTATCCTGCACCTCTTTTCCTATGTTCAGGGTGCGTGAGTCCCTTCCCGGACTCTGAATGGCAACAAGGTGCTGTAACGACCCCTGTCAGCTGTAACGAGCACACAATTACCAACTAGTGGATTTGAATAGCCAGTCCATGCTGCATTCACTTTCAACTTGACTGAAGAACACCGCGTATGCGTACTTAACTATGAAGGCTCCTTTAGACGGATATTAAAAAGTCCTACCGAGAAGTTGTTGAGCAAATTTAGTCAAAGCTGGTCGCCGCTGTTTGAAGAGGAGTGACCAAATACTTAGTAGAACGGAAGTTTGTAGTTGCTAGTGAGGGGCCGTCAAACTAGAATAATGGCAAGAACAGGGTGCATTTGACAGACCTTCATCTACCAAAGTCAAATGTTGGGCGCCTGTGCCGTACGCATGGACGCCTGGGTCCATGTGAGGTGAGCCCCACGGAGTTAACGGGGTAACCCCCCGGATCCGTCACTGCCTTCCGATCACCTTGGGCTGGGCCAGTGGTGGATCCAGGAATTCATTTAGGAGGGTGCTAGGGAGCTATCGCAAAGATACCTTTACCTCTAGGGAGGGGGCTCGAGCCTCACCTGCCAGTACATCGGGCAGCCCCTCGCCTATATATTAACTATAGGGGCTCGGATTTTTCGGGGTGGCTTGAGCCCCTAGCCCCCTCCCCTTCCCTTGGATCCGCCACTGCTGGGTTGGGCTCGAAAGCGGCGTGTCGTGCGTGAACCGCATCGGCACGTCATTGGTAAAGGAAAATTTAGCATAGAGTTATCTCCCTAAATATGGTAGCTTTGGCTGGCGCTAAAATTGGCGCACCAGCTACCATCATTGCGCGAACAGATTGCAGACTACATATTCCGGCGGCAACAACGAGAGAAGAATCATCCTCCTTAGCTCATTCATTCCTCAACGCTTTGCATTATTTGTCCACGCATTGCTAGCTCCTGTCATTTTCGGAATATTATCTTGATAAGGTGAGTTTGGAAGGTATGTGGAGAAAATCTTGATTTAATACACAAAGCGTTGTGGTGATATACGGAGAAGTTGTGGAGTAGCTAAGTTTATGTGTAATATATGAAAACTCCTTCATAGACAAGGAAGTAACATTAGTTAAATTTAGAAGCAAAAGTACAGCTTCTCTAGAGTTCAAATTCTGTAAGCTCAGTCCACTTAAGGAAAACTATTCATCTATTCTTAAGAAAAACTATGTCGCCACCAGTCCCGCTTTATTTACGTTATTTATTTATTTTATTTCTCCATTAACTTTTTATTGTTATATTCATTTCACATTCATGTCCCACCATTCAGCGGCAAATGAGATGTCTATGAGGATAATTAATACGACGAATGCCAAGCGAGAGGGTGAGGGGCACCTGAGATCACACAGTTGTGTTGCATACTTGGGAACTACTGTCAATGTTTTAAGTTACGCATAGCTGTGTATGCTTTATGTATGTTTTTTTATACTGGCAATATATGTGTATGTAAGGATGCAAAACTGTTAGATGTGTTTTAGTGTGCCTAGTTTTGTATGTGCAGTTTAAAGAAAATTCAGCTTATGCTGGGGGCTGCAGGTTTGAAAAGTAAAAAATATTTTAAAATTGTTTTTAAAGATGGGTGCAAGTGGTACTGCGCCTTTGTAGCCCATTTATCATTGTCTGCAGAATGTGGCAGGCTGTTCAAGAAGGTGCTTGTGGCAGTTCAAATTGTGCTCTAATTGGGGGATGAATTTTGTTTCTGGGTTATAATTTTCTCTCCATCTAGGCATGCATTTTCATCTTATGCTGTAGGAAGGTGACTAAAAAACAATGATTGTCATTTCTTTTCTCTATTTTTAATTTTTGGTGTTTCCATGTCTGCCTCAGAGTGTCAGTGCTAATTCAAGTCTCAGTTTCTGCCTCAGGGTTTCCTTGCCTGCCCCAAAGATGGGCAAAAACTGCCCCAAACTTGCAGGTCTGCCCCTAAGCTTCTCCCAATGAGATATTATCAAAAGCTGACAATTTCTGCAGACTGGTATGTAGCCCTGGCATGCTTTTATATGTTTGGGGGACATCCAGATAGGATTAAATAAGTGTGGCTTTGCACATGCCTGTCAGGTGAAAAGAAAATAGGCATTGTCAGTTTGTTTCCAGGAATTAGAATCAAATTGCAAATAGGCATAACTGAAATATGTACTTGAGGATTTTTTCCATTTTTCAAATTGTGATTTATTTTCTTACAATGTTCCATCTAACATAAGGTTTAATTTTTCAGATTGGAACATGGATTTGAATAACCAACAAAATGGATTTAACCATGGCAGGTAAGATGTCTGTTCTCAGGCAGTCTGGATTCAGTGTCAACACTTTGGAAATTAATCCTTTAAAAGGTGCTTAGTGACCTGAAAATACCCTGGAATGTTTATCAATTGGATGCTTGCTGTCACAAATAACTGTGTCATAACTCATCTGTGTGCTACCTTATTACCCATGACTTACATATCTCCCTTTTCTCTCAGAACTGTGGAGTAGCCTTAGGGTCATCCAACCACAGTGTTCTGAATGCCAGGGAGCTGGGTGGAGAGTGATGCATAGGCAGACTGAATTTCCCACTCGTGTAATTTTTACTAAATTTTCCGTTCACTTCTGTGCTATTTTCTACTATTTTTCCCCTCATTTTAAGCTGAGCCTCTGTAGAGAAATGCAATCATCCTGGTGTAAATGAACCCATGTAAAATATGGTGCGAAGGAGATTCTGATGCCAAATTTCTACCTAAATCCTTCCTCCTCCTAAGGGTTTTGTGCATTTGACTGGTGGAAAATTGTACATTTTGAATTTTACACGTACCAACTATATTTTCAAATACTAATTTTAGACTCAGCACCCTAATTCAAAGCAAGTTTCCGGATGCTGTGCTAGCCACTCCATTTGATAGTGTGCCTGTACATAGCTGCAGGGTGCCTAAGCGATAACTGACTGTCATGTCACAGCCCCTCCCCTGCTTGCGTCGATAAAACCTGTCCGAAAAGCCCCGCTGTGATTGATGCAGGGTTTCGACCCGCAGGAGCGGTCTGAAGCGCAGACGCGACACGGACGACGAAACGGACGGAGAGTGCATGCCCATCTCCAAACGCATCAACAGCCTCTCCCTCAGTGCCCCCGTTCGACGGGCAATGTAAGCATGGAGCATGAAGGCTAACCGGGAGTTGTGTTTACCATGGATACATGAGCGTGTTTAGTACACTCTATTTATGTACCAGCTGAGAGAAAGGATTTATGAACGCATGTAACAGGTTGTACCGATGGCAGACTTCCGTACTGATTGGTACAGGATATGTACTTGTACTGGATTTGTACTGATACAGTAATTAACCCATAGAAATCGTCACTGCTGGGGTTCAACGACACACCGGCTGCTGGTCATGCAGCATGACCAAATTCAATATATCGAAAGGGATTTGGGATCAGATTACACTCATTCCGAGAACCCGTCGGGACTTGGACCGGGGACCTGTGGCTCGGTAGACAGACTTTCTGTCCACTGGGTTACTCGTCTCTGACTGGAGGGTTTGTCATGATCAGCGATGATGTTTAAGGGGGCCACAGCTGCAAGGTTATTTTACTCCCTTGTTAGTTAGTCTTAAGGGTTTTATACAAGGTGTTCTGTTTGTTCCCTCAGCGCGGCCTGAGAGCTTATCCATTATCGAATACCCCAACAGCTATAGAACTGATTCCTCCAGGTGGTTGAAACGAGCGGCTTGAAATATCTTGTCCAGAGAACACGAATTCATCAGAGGCCAGAGATGTGACCAGTGAATATTCTTGTTAGATCTGTTCCGTTCACTGTTTCGCTGACGCGCCAGTACCGTTGAGTTGCTGTACCGGCAGGGCTGCGTGTGGCCGGCCGGTGGACCTCACCCCAGCGGCGCCCACCACCACCCGTGCCTGCCCGCGCCGCCGCCGCCGCCGCCGCCGCCGGAGCGCCATCTGTCAATGCCGCTGCTGGTGGGCGGCGCGCCGGGACCGCCGCAGGAGCCGCGATCGTCGCCGCCGCCTCCGCCGCGGCTGGGCCCCAATCCGGATCCGGAACTCTGTCCGGAACAGTGTCCCGAGTACTATCACATTAACAGCTATTTGTACCGGCTGCATGTAGAACGGATGCAGCGGCTGCATCGACAGCTGTGATTGGCCAGATGGGGACTCAACAGCTGCGTCGACGGCTGTGATTGGCAAGATATGGGGACCCAACAGCTGCGTCGATGGCTGTGATTGGCTAGATATGGACACAACAGCTGCATTGATGGCTGTGATTGGTGGAAGCAGATGCAGTGACTGCATCGTCAGCTATCATTGGTGGAGTAGGTGTGGTGGCTGCATCAACGGCTGTGATTGGCTAAATTGGGACACAGCATCTGCATCAACAGCTGTGATTGGCTACATTGGGACACAGCATCTGCATCAACAGCTGTGATTGGCTACATGGCAACACAACAGCTGCATCAACAGCTGTGATTGGCTACATGGGGACACAACAGCTGCATCGACAGCTGTGATTGGTTAGATGGGGACAACAGCATTTGCATCGACAGCTGTGATTGGTGGGAGTAGATGCAGCAGCTGCATGGACAGCTGTGATTGGTAAGATCGGGCATGAGCACTGAGCTGAGGACCACTAGCGTGTGTGGTAACATCTCTGCCGACGTATGTAACACGTACGACACCAGAGATGCCATATGTGCGGCATGCGTCATATGTGCTCCATTTGTCAGTGCACTATATATGGCCTGCCTGTTACATACTTTATGTGAGACATATGGAAATATGACATGTATGTTATACACGTCTTTTACGCTACCATTGCCAGATTACATGCGACATATGTAGCATAGTTCGTATATGTTAAGTATCTCAGGTGTCGTTGACGTGGCATGCGAGGGCCACGAATCTCAGGGATGTACACAGACAGCGGATTTGTGTCGCCAGTGTGTTATCTGAATTACTAGAGTTCAATCACGTTGAATCACGTTGTATTGTTGTCAAATTGTGCTAATTTCTTTCATTTTCTGAGAGAATTAATGGCCGCTGTATTGCCCTGAAAAGTCAGGGGCTTCGATGGACTGTCAAGTGCATTCTGCTTTATAAAGTCAGTGGCAACTTTTTTGCAAATGAGTGTTTCTGGTTTGAACACTGAGCTTCATTCCACGGTTTGTAATTAAATTGTATTTTATTTCCACACCGTTCTTAACGCTTTTTCTGTATTGTTTTAATTATCTCCTATTCTCGTATTACTGGCTCTGTTTTCTCTTCGTATGTTGTCGTATCGGACGTAACCTCTGAGACACAGCAAGCAGTAGTGTGTTTGAATCGAGGCAGGAACCCGATATCTTCAGAGCCTCTCCAAAATGTATCATTTCGCTTAGCATAGGCTAATCCTGGAGTAAGACCCCCAGATCGACTCGTACACCGTGCCCTGGCGCCCTCGAAATGTCGCGTTTCACCTCTTCTCTCAGCATCCAAGTGTTGGTGCCCACACGATGCAATTCGCCCCCTCCCACTGCTGAGAGGTCGCACTTGGCATCCTTCTGCCCCGAATGGTGCTCCTCTCCTGGCTCAAATGCTGCCACCCCGCGCCATCGATTGGAAATCCGATATCCTTGCGTTTCTCCCAACATCTGATCTGGAGAGGACGCCCCAGTCGGAGTTCAATACGCCTGGGTGGTCACTAGCGCTGACTGTTTTGTTTGCTGTAAGTGTGTCGTGTTTCTCCATATGGTTTGTGATCAGTAGGTACCCGGTTTCGTGTCCGGGTGGACATTTGTGTGTTTATAACATGTGTGCTCTGCTTTTATCGCTTGTGAAACTGCAAATGATGTTATGCTGCACCGTCAGGACTGGGATTTCAGTCCTGGTGAATGTTTCTGCTCAATGGTCTAAGTGTTGAATCCTGCATTGCTAATCTGCGCTCAGATCTAATGAAAAGGCAATGGCTACAGTTCTCAAATACGTAGCGATTAGTAGTATCTTGCCTCATGCGCTAGGCTTTCTACCTCTTAATCATAACCACTTTGCATTGCCAATTTATAAGTGGTGTTGACTTCATCCTCGTGTCTCTGAAATGGGTCGTGAGTACTTTGTGTTCTAAGGATACTCATTGCTGAAGCTCATGGATAATTTTCCATTTGTATTGGGCATGAATCGCCAAAACCTTTGTCATGTGTTTCAGGTCATTGTCAGTGTCTGTGGTAGTGTTTTTTAGCGTGTTTGGAATAGGCCATGTTCAACCCTGCAATCACCTGTGCCAGATCCGCAATCGAACCCATTTACTCCGAAATGCAGCTATGCCTCTAGGCGAAATGTTGGTTTCATCTGCCGGCCCGTAAAAAGCTCCAACTCGCAAGAGTCGCCTTGCTTGTAAAGCTTGACTCGCTCACACGTGCCCTGCAGCAAGATCTTGCCATCAGAACGCTGTTAATCTTCCCGCTCCCGACGGAGCTGGGCTGTTCGACTCTGGAGGGCCCGGATCACCCCGTCAGAGTCGCCAGTCTTTGAAGCGCACCTTCGGTCTGGGACTGACTGTTTCACGCTGGCGATGGCTTTAAGCAGGGGTCACTTTAGCAGGCGTTTGGGCTGGACGTCAGCACGGGATCATTAACATCCATCAACTTCGTCTCAGCAAAGTCTGTCGTGCTCTATTCCGTACGTTAAAAAGTAGTTAATGAGTGATCTCGTCGCATTCTATTCCGTTTTCTCTCTCAATGCCTTTTTCGAAAAGTGTTCTTCCACCTCGTCTTGATATGTTCTTCCTATCCCTATACCCTCTCATCCTGTTTCCCATCTCTTGCAGACCTCCCAGTCTCGCCCCCCCCCGTGGGCCAGACGCGGGGTTCGCCACGCGGCGGATATTGCAGCCATCAGAAGACCAAGGGGAGACAATTCCGGCGCCGGGACGGCGGAGATGCTCCCAGCTAAGCTTTAATGGTGTGCATGCTTTGTGCCGACGGAGGCACTTTGGTGGATTGTTTGTACGTGTGATGTGCTGAGTGCATTCAAACATTGCCTTAGATGATAATAAACTGGCGTACAGAGTTGTATGTTGGAAGCGACACCAATTAGCTGGGCGCGAAATAACCGTAGCAGCTCATGCGGCCTCATACTCAAGTGATGAATACCAGCATCGAGGTAATAACCTGGCCAAGATAGCATCGCTCGATTGAAAACCGGAAACGCAACACATCGACCTGGGCTCCAAATACGACCCGAATACTACCAATCGAGTCCATGAAAGGTAATTTCCCCAGCATTGGAACACGAGCTGTGCTAAGGTGCTGGTGAAATGGCACTTCAAGGACTGAACCAGGGGCGTAGCCAGGGGGGGGCGGCAGGGACAGCCCCCCTGAGGACAAGAGCCGCGCGACTCGCGCGCACTATGCTCTGTAGCCAAATTTGAAATTTCATACCAGACAGGGCCCTTGTAAGCCCTCTTCAGCACTATTCTGTAACAAGCAGGCCCTTTTTACCCATCAGGGCCCTTTGGGCGCTGTCTCAGGGGCCCTTTTCGGAGCCCCCCCTGAGCGAAATCCTGGCTACGCCCCTGTACTAAACAGACCATTGTTATTCTGATATGCGGTCCGATCCGGATTTGTTTGGGCGATGGAAAGCAAGCCAATGTTATCACCAGTATTTTCCGTTTATTGGTCACTATGAATATTTGATAAGGACGTGGGATGAACCTAGCCCCATGCACGAGCTGCCATGTTATGGTGTGACATCATATGGCAACCCAAAAATTAATTTGCCCGTCTTCAACATCGGAATCTTAACCAAATTTGAAAGTCTTTCAGCACCCAGAGCGTAAAAGGCATGTTTTGGGCACTAGTCCGCAATATTTGGTTCTTTGATTTCTGGCCTATGATCCAAATTGTCGAATTTGGATTCATTTAACATTTTATTCGACTTCGAAAATTGCACTGTAACGCAGAAGAGAGGAATCTTTTCACAAATCTTTTTTTCGGGTATTTACAAATGAGGAATCAGTTCACTTTGAAAATTACAAAGTGCATTGTGCAAGTGCGAGTGTAATTGCACTTTACAAATTACCTACTACTAGATGAATGTTTCAGTTTCTGGCGCGGATCATTCAACTAAGGCGCAAAGCGTACAGTGGCGTTTCGCTTCTCGTAAAAAAGTGACGCATTAATTTAGAGACAGCGTATCAACTTAGATACAAGAGGCATCAAAACTAAATAGGTGCAAGCGATTCAAGATTATTGTACAGTAGAAATACAGAAAGGGTTTGCAAGTTCCCATGTATCTTTGAAACCTATACATTACATAGCTTGGGCGCAGGCTTCTCGCAAGCGTACCTTGTGTTAAAGGTATCTTGTGATCAACCAAGGATCAAGTGACCTTCACATCAAGAGTCTTCCTTAAAGACACTCGGAATTCTAAGACTCCAGAAACACCTTTGGACATAGACGGAATCATTATATTTTACCGATATCACCTAAACGCACGCCTAATTCAGCCAAAGCTAACCAGCCTACGGCGCAAATAGACTTTGTTTGGGTGCGAAACACAACGATCATTTAGCTATTGGAATAAATTTCCATATCGGACGCAGAGGAGTTCCAAACAAAATGACAATATGCTTGGATCTCCATGGTTACCAGTTGGCCAGGTTCGTCAGTCGAAACTCTTCTGTTCTTTCCTGTTCACAAATGGGAATAAACCATACTAGGATTGCGCCACTACACAATAAAACAGGTCAATAAGTTTACATTGAACAGTCAAGGCCTGACAAGTCTGAGGAAACAACGCAGCGTGCCTGTCTTACAGTGCTGAGTCAGATCATCAGATCATCAGAGTCACGCCAACAAGTCCAACATAATTGATATAGTCCGTTCAGCCTGAGAAAAATCCGTCCAATGGAGGGGAGCCGCAAATGCACGTGGATTTTGAAGCAAGGTCGTATTTTGTAGGCTGGGAATAACTGATATAATCACAAAGAGCACACATCCAGTAGGAAATGCTGGCAATGAAATAGTTACACCGGAAACTTCACGCGATTGTGTAGCTTTCGCCATTTCGGGAATTTTCTCAGACTGAACAGACTATAGCAACTGAAGCTTACGCAATCCTGGAACCCACCAGCTGAGGTTCAACTGCAGCTTTCACTGTCGTTTCGGAAACAAATCATACTTTTTTAATCACGCCTTAATTTTACCGGTTGAAAAACTTTACGACTTCCGTGAAAGAAACGGCCAGACCAACAAATTTGACACCTCAAATAAACAGGTGCTAACTATCGAATAAAACTCATGTACTTTCGCGGTGCAAACGTTCTCTTCTAGGCGGCAACGATGCGAAGGAGCCTTCCCCTCATCCTGACATCAACAATCCGTACGAGGCCGTGTCATAGCCTCTGCTGTAAGCTTCGGCCGTTCTCTACACACAGCTTCCCAACAATTCGCTGCCGGGTAAAACCTAACCTCATCACTCATCTCGGATCGGCTCATCACTGCTCATCACTCTCATCACGGAAGCGGGCCCGAAAGCCACGAAAGCATCACAGAAACAGCTTCCAGGGCAACCGCAGTCCCAGGCAGTACTCCTACGGCGTCACGTTACAAAAGCCATCGCTGCCGAGCTTCCAATCCGACGGAGCAATTGCACTGACCGTTAGTTCACCAGGCTGCCGCCGCGCGGCAGCACTATCGCAACAAGCCCGGCACTTCCAAACGCATACGGAGACACTGCACTGTTTGTAGTTGTAGCCTTCAGTCTGTGGTGCCACTGGTACGGTTCACAAGCGCCGCCCCAGCACAGAGGTCTCAGCACCTCCGTCATCATGGAGACGCCACGGAGCACTTCACGGCTCTCAGAAACCCTCCATCCACAACGCTGGAGCCCTGGTATCGCCGTCCTACCGTCTGCATCCCTCCCCATCTCCGACGACTCCTGCCTGCCGGTCTGCCCGAAAACACTGGGCCTGCACGGCGTCCTCCCGGCAGGGCAGCGGACGCAGCGGCAGCGTCGCCGTCCGGTAGAAGCGGCTGCTGGAGACGGGGCCGCCTCGGGGCCGGGCGGGACGTCTAGCGCTGTACCTGAGTCGGGATCTTGGTGGTCTTGCGCGGCTTCACCCTGAGGTACGGGGCATAACGTCATCCGGAGAAAATGGGTTATGAAGGAGCCGACCTCACTGGGGCTGCGGTGTGGCAGGTGTTGAGCACTGAGCACGCGCTCGTGTTCCGGGTTGAGAGGTCGAGCAGAGTCAGAATCAACCCCCGGAAATTCTAAGCTTCTTATGTTCGGTCCCGTTGTGAAAGGAACATAATTATTGTACATCCACTTCATCAAAACACACCCGAGTTCGCGTATGCCGAAGGACAGTAGAACAGAAACGCACGAGCTGTGACCTTAAATACCAGCAGGACACTTTTCAGGCATTGCAGGTAACTTGAAACCCAACCACTGCGGAAATCTAACACACGCAACGTGGTCATAATCAGAGGCGTAGCCAGGATTTCGCTCAGGGAGGGCGGCGCCCGAAAAGGACCCTGCGACAGCGCCAAAGGGCCCTGATGGGTAAAAGAGCCTTGCTTGTTACAGAAAAGAGTGCTGAAGAGGGCTTAAGAGGGCCCTGTCTGGTATAAAATTCCAAATTTGGCCACAGAGCATAGTGCGGGCGAGCCACGCCAAGCGCAGCTCGTGTCCTCAGGGGACCCTTCGGGCCCTCAGGGAGGGGCGGCTGTCCCTGCCGCCCCCTTGGCTACGCCCCTGGTCATAATACCAAAATAAAAAACCAATCAAAGTAGGCAGGCATGATCAAATCAAACAATTCCATAAATAGGACAAAGGACCCACGCAAGAACTAAGCACATACATTCAAGCTACATATGCGAGCAACCCAAGGATCAAGATGAGCACGGGGATCACCAATGTTCTGAATCACCAACATAGGAGCTCCGCTGGAACGAATCACGCTCCACAGCAGTCATTATACACACGCAATATAAACAAACCAACCGCCATTTCCTTACGTACTGGTAAAATGACCCCGAAATTGTGCAAAAAGGTGAATGGTGAAAACGGATGAACTTAGGAGACGTTTTCAGCGATAAGAATGAAACAATCACGCAGAAAGAAACCCCTCCACTTCCATGCGCATCACTACACACATAATTTTGTAATCAAAGATATATTTTAATTCCCTGTAAAACACCACCCGTCATAGTGGGGCATTCGAGAGAAAAAAACACACACTCTAACCTCAGAAAACCAGCCAAAGGCCACACCATTCCACCACACAGGAGCCAGGCGGGAGCACACCTAACCCGCACTCCCACAGACCCGCACCGTGACTGGAACTGACGCGGGGGAGGCTCAGGGGAAAGTGAAGTCTGCCCCGAGGCTACGCAGTCTGCGGAGGGGGCGTCAAGTTGGACAGCGGGTGACTGGGGGGCGCGTGCGATCATTGAGAGAATAGAGGCACAGCCAACAGTCACAAACACAGCTTGCCACCGAAAAAGGTCGGTCTCCGATCGCTTAGAAGAAAGTCTTCCAATTATTTCCAAACGCAAAATCCAATCGCAGGCTTTTGTCAAGAGCATTGAGGCGGTAGGTCCATGACACAACATGAAAACACTGTGGTTTTTGGGGATGCTGAGCAGTCGAGTTTCCACACACAGCCACCCATGGGCGCCGAAAGCGGGGGGGACGGGGGGGACGCATCCCCCCTGTTGGCCGACCAGAGGGGGACTTCCCCCAAATTTTTGGGTCAATGGTTATTAATGCTGTCAAGTACCGAACATACTAAAAATTCGCCTCCCCCGGTCAGCACCAGCCCGGGTCCGTCCCCCCTGCGAAAATTCCGTGGCGGCGCCCCTGCAGCCACCCCGTTCCTTTGGACCGCGGCAACTCACGGCGGGGGGGGGGCTCAGCAGTTTTGGACGCCCTGGGCAGGTGCGAGTAGGAAATTAAGGGCGCTTCAGCATCTAAGGTCATGTCACGCCGTCGTTCTCAGCAATCTAAACAGGACTCGTCTGCGGATATCAAAATGGGAGATATGACCAGCTGACGATATTTTAATCTCTCCCCGAGATAAGATTACAGAACTTGAGCTATCTGAGCCTGGGACCGGACCTTGGAGCAGCTGTATTCTATAATAAGCCGCGGGCAGATGACAAACTAAGGTGCGCCTGGCCGGTGCGATCATCCTGTGTAATGCCTCCACTACGTGTCGCCTGAGAGAAGGCCTTTTTGGGCCACGGCCACACTCACGGATCCGCCATGGACTTTACAGAGGAGGATAAACCCATCTAACAGAGAAGGATAAACCCATTTGGTCAACGATCTGCGGTTTCATGCCAACTTTTAACGGCACAATCCGCGGGTGGAATCTGATAAAATCCATCAGGAACCTCTAAAATATATCCAAGAATATATCAAGGACATGAACAATATAAAGGGATCTGAAACAATGTGCTCTCCTCCCAAAAACTAAAACAAACCTTCATCTCGGGCAACATGATAAATGTTAGCATGACACGATTCCGACTAAGGGCGCCTCCCACTGCGGTTACGTGACCCGCACCAGACAGAGGATTTACATAAGTTTGTCGCATGACTCAGGCATGAACCCATCCTTAGTCCGGTTCCGGCTGGCGGTGCAGCGCTGGGTCATAGGCGGATCCAGGTCCGCCGCTTGGGGGGCGAAATATTTACTATTTAATTGTGATACACGACTGATGCACAGCTGTACTCATTCATAAACATGCCACACAGATACCCTCATTGATAAACATGTCACACATACGTTGCATACAGAATAGAGTCGTTGGAACGGCGTATCAGCCGTTGGGTGACCCCCGCCCCTGGACGCGCCCCTGCGCGGGTCAGTCACCTGTGCAGGTCGCGGCTGGTGGCCGCCGACTGCGAGTTGTCCCGCACGTACGACTTGCAGGAGGCCAGCTTCGACTCCAGGGCCTGGCGGAGCAGGCGGAGCCGGTCAGGGCAGAGCGAGAGGGACCGGTCAGAGCGGAGGTGGTCCCACGCGGATGACCAGGCAAACGTCAGCACCGGCCTCGCATAAACACCGGCTAGACTGATCGAGACAGGAGCCGGTCACTTTGAGTTTGACGCACTAAGTTGATGTCAGAAAGGACGGAAACATACATTTGGAGAAGCGTGAACTGAAAAAAACAAACGCAACAGGTTTGGGCCGACACAATGAATCATCAAGTTTTGTGATATGTTAAGGCACAAACAAACACCTTGAGAAGATAACAACATTATCCTGTACCTGAACGGGAGCTGTCCAGCAAATAAGCAGTCTGCCGAATGTTTCATGACCCAGTTTGCAATTCATGGTCTAGACCCAGTTAATCGCTACTACAATTCGTTTTCGACTGAGACTTCGTTGACCAAAAGGTTGACTGTTCAAACACAGTTTTAAAATACATCTCCCTACCCTTGCAAAATAATACAACAAAGCGGAATATAGATACAACAAAGTCGTTTGACTTTTCCCCTGATATTTGCACACATGCCGCGGTACACAAACGTCAGTCCGTCGCGCGGCCGACACCCCTAGAACGAGTTTGCAGGTCGGGGACCCGGTCCCTGCCCTCCCGTTCCCGGGTGGACGGACCCCGGTCCCTGCCCTCCCGTTCCCGGGTGGACAGACCCGGTCCCTGCCCTCCCGTTCCCGGGTGGACAGACCCGGTCCCTGCCCTCCCGTTCCCGGGTGGAAGGACCCGGTCCCTGCCCTCCCGTTCCCGGGTGGACGGACCCGGTCCCTGCCCTCCCGTTCCCGGGTGGACAGACCCGGTCCCTGCCCTCCCGTTCCCGGGTGGAAGGACCCGGTCCCTGCCCTCCCGTTCCCGGGTGGACGGACCCGGGTCCCTGCCCCTGTCTGTCCACACCCTCCACCAGTGCCACCTCTGGCGCGCGGCCAAACACACAGCTGAAGCCAGCGCGGCGGCGAACCGCAATATCGCCAACGCTGAGCGACACGTCCGAACGGAGTGTCGCAAGGCAGGAGTCTATCGGTCGAAATCTACATAGAACAATTCAAATGCTTATCGCTTATTTCAGTCATGTGGCGATTATCGAATCGTTGTTCGTTTCGGACTTCAGCCAGCGATGTATAGTATTCGGAGCATTCGGATGTTGGCCTACGTGAATAACGACCGGAATGAACAAAAAAGAAACTGCTGATGTTTTCAAGTCCAATTCGAGCGTAATATTTTTCGTCCCATTTCCGAAAGCCCATTCTCTCTCTTCTGTAGAGGTTATCAATCAGACTTAAGGGAAAATGAAGAATAAAATAACCACGGGGATTCCAGTAATATCACAAAAAATTGTTTACGGTGTAACTGTTGCAGTAGTGTCGAAATAAGACAACCACCTATTTATGTAACTACACAGAAGCCACCCACAACCGAGAGATAAATTCCAACTCAGCCTTCGCCGTTACATGTTTGTTACAGGATATTAAACCAGAGTTTCACTCAATTACCAAAACGACGCGTTACGAACAAATCACAAACCTGTCAGAAAAGCCCGAAAACGAAACAAAGCAGAACACTAGACAGGTAAGACTAGGTCGTAATTAGCAGGACAGATAAAAAGGCAGAAAAGAAAGAGAGGATAAAAGTCCAGCACAGCAGTTTCAGCCCTATTCTAGTCCGGCCCAGTCCGGCCCGACAGGGCAGCAGTTCTTCTGTTAGCGCATGCGCAGAACTCCCGCCGTTTAGCAGGGTTACACACTCGGAAACTGTTACTTGCGGCGGAGGCGAGTCGGCAGCGGGAGAGGGGCTTAGTCAGTATTAGATGTGGGGGTAGCATGATATAGAGAGCAGGAAACGGGCTCAGCCAGCCTTAGGTGTAGAGGGGAGGAGGGTAAAGGGCCTGTTTTCGACCCTGTTTGAAAAAACGCGAGATGTTTTAGTGCCTGATGTTTCATAACAAAATAAGCAGCATAAATGGCGCAAAAAATGTAACTAACGCACCATCACGGTCTAGTCACGTATTTGGACAACATGACAATTTTTTTACACTATTTTGCGTCATTATCTTGAAAATTCTCCAAAAAAAACATTCAGACACAACCTCCCGCGTTTTTCAAAGAGGGTCGGGAGTCGTCGGCCCATAGGGCGCCAAACACATTGGATGGATAAAGTCTGAGTTTGGTGAGTGGGCATAGACGGGCGAAATTCCGATCTTGCTCAAGAGGAGGGTGCTCATCAGTTAATGAAAAACCAGGAGAACTTCACCACTCCAACCCTGGAAAAATATACAACGGAATGATACAGGACTTTTGGACTTTTAAAGCTTAGCTCGCATTCGGATGAGCGCAGGACTTCGCAAGCTTTAGTGGAGCACAAGCGTAGGCGGTCGTCGGTTAGTTGCTGGTTGCGCCGCTAGGCAGCGCTGTCTGACCTGCTGAGAACGGCTGTCGGGCCGGGCTGGGGCGGGCGCGGCGGCTACTGGACGATAATACAGATACATCGAAAACGACTGCATGCCTTGCACATGTAGCGGTCCAACTACAACGACAGGAGGAAGCCCGTCAGCCCGCTAGGATATCGGCAGAACACGGACATGTTGGAGACTCAGTGTGAAAGCTCAGGGAGCCAGAATACTGTGTTGACTCGCATGCTTCGATTATCTGGCTGAAAAGGAAGCGACTCAGTTTTCATCGCACGTTCTTCTTCCTCCCGCCGCCGTTTTTTTGCACGGCGGGGAAGGTTCAAATATTGGCTCACAGAAGAATCTGGAAGTTAAAATTTGATTCTAAAAATTTGGCAGACTTCATGTCTTCAAGAAAACATCCGAGTCAGAGTCTTTTCACGTGCGGTGAATGCGACTCTTTTCGGCTCAGCGAGATATCTTCCTGAACCCCACTCATAGACATGGCGAGATTAAACGGTAAATAAAATTCGCATACGAGCAGGACCTGAGTCACCACTTCCCTTTGACTCCAAAACCGAATCGGGGATGGCAGAGCTTACTCACACTCACATGGGGTCGCCCGGGATTATCGAAAAATCTGCTCCGACAGCGGCACAACCCGGGAGCACCCCCCCCAGAGCGGAAAAAGGATGCAGTCACAAAAAGAAGAGGGCTCGCAGGGTATAGACTGATCATCAGTCTTTCACTTGGAAATGAAGAAGATATTTCCGTTATATCTCAAAAGGAGGGACATATCTAAGGCCTAGGGAAGGTAATGCATTATCCGCCTTTCAAAAGCGGCGAGGTACACAGATACCAGACACATTTACCACCTAAAAGATAGGCTGGGTCTTAGAGTTCTGGAAGGAAGTTTCGACAACTTGTGATAAAAGCGGAAAGGCGTTTCGACAGAGCAAATTAATTAGCCATGTGGTGAATAGCCTGGGGTATCTTCAGAGAAAACATTCAAGGAAATATTTTCGAAAGGAGGAGAAAATGAAAACAACTATGCGGCAACGCAACAACACTATGAAAAAGAGAAAAAAGAGCAATCTAACTCATGGAATCGCATGTAACTTCTACATCAGGGCACAGGAAGGAGTATTTTTTCTCAAAGTGAGTAAAAGAAAACAAACGTGTCGAAAAAATGAGTAGACAAAGTATTATACCTGATAAGCCACATCAGAAGGCGGTTTGACAGAGATGCACTAAATGAGCTTCGGCAGCTGTGTCTTGAGACTTGTCCGTAGAAAAATGTACCTCCACATTTACAAGCCGGGCTGCACAGTAAATGTAATACTAACTTTTGGGGCTAATCGACCCACCAACTGCCATGTTTATACGACGCCGCCAACTCTTTTCCTGACGGAAAACGGTTTCTCGGGAGCCAGATTGCTCCCTGTTCGGGTAATCCGCCGAGCCTTGAACCCCAGTCGGCCGCATGGAAAGCAAGCGCGCTAACCACTCCATTTACCGCACGGTTCCGACTACCATCGCATCCTATAACGCTTCTACTCATCTGTCCGCAAACAGACGGTGCTGTGTTCGCGAAATGTCACGTGCTTTCAGCCCTGTATTTCCCACTGTGGTAATCTCCATCTACATCTTGCCCGGGCCTGCAACAAGCCGTCTGAGCCTTCAGTGCAATCTGAGAAGGACGAAGATCTCTGTTTCGCCAATGAGAAAACCGGCCTTCTGGAGTGGGTAAGAATGCCGATGCCACCCTGCATCCCTCGGAGCGTCATGAATTCGACGCGAAAGTGACATCAGGCAAACCGCCTCAAATTGAGAAGCTCTGTCATTAATTTGTAAACGTGGCATCACGGAGTCACTATAGCAGGATGGGGCTGTTTTCTTTGAGCAGTATCCCGCCCTCGGAATTCTTTACTTCTCCGTCAGCAGTTGGCAGCGGGGTAAGAGCCGGCCACTCACTACGTCTAACCAGTGCCTTATCCCGCCGTCTCTCGCGAAAAGTTACCCGGGTGTCTCTCACAATGACCCTTTCAAACGCGGTGGAAAGCAACCAGCTCCGGCGTAAGACCTCGCCACTAAACGCAGTTCGATATTCACGACAAAGCGATTACCACAAACCACACAAACGTCACACCGTGAAACATAACACCACGGAAGCTATGTGGGCTGAGAGCGAAACCAAAGAAGCACATTCAAGAACGAAACTAAAAGCAGCAAACCAAACACATAATACTCGCTGAAATTTACAGCGAATATGACTGCTTCATGGGATTTGAACTGAGCTATCAGCGGCGCATAACATGCCGAAAAAAACAGTTTCATACTTAGCTTCCCCAGGACTAACTTTGTTTTCGGGTGTCTGAGCTTGGTGGCGTTGATGTAAAAACGCTATTAAAAACGCCGCTGTAAATACACATTAATTCTCCACAAATGGTGGGGTGCGGGATAAGTCAATAAAAAACCTGACGTTTTGCAGTATGCTCTATAACTATCTTAGTTCAAAGCCAATTATAAAGGTACCACGGCCCACGTTACACCCCGAGAGTTAGGCGGACGGACAGCGGAGCCAAAGAAGCAAAAACGAAGAAAACAACTATCAAACAATGCTGCTGCTGCTAAGCACAACACTACACACAGTCCACATCAGCTGGCTCCGTAGCCCCCAAATTTTCAAACTATACGTACGTAACGTCTCGCAATACAACCGATACCGAAAAGATAGAACGTGCCACGAACTTCTTTCACACCTCCCTCACCGGAGCGCCGCGCACTCACCCCGACTTTCCGCAGGAGGTCGCCGACTATGTTGAGGGCAGAGATACGGGATGAGGGGGTCATGGGGTTGCCATGCTCCAGGGTAGGCACGTGCCCATTGGAGGTGGGCTCCCCGCCGGTCCCGTCCCTGCGGGTGAGGGCGGAGAGTCATCATCATCATCATCATCATCATCACCATCACCATCACCATCATCATCATCATCATCATCATCATCATCATCAACACCATCATCACCATCATGACAGAACGCCGTGGAGAGCGCAATACGGCGATGGAAAAAGGTTTTAGGACTGAAGAAGCAGCGAGCTAGATTCAGGCCATCTCACGAAATTCTCGAGATGAATACCAGGACTATAATTACGTCTGTGGGCCCGTCGGTGCTGCGGTGACCCCTACCTTTCTGCTGTGACGGGAGGGCGCTGGGCGGCGCCGGCGGCGCGGGCGCCGCGTTGGCCCGCTGTACCACCTGGTCGCCCTCCTCCAGCAGCTTGTTACTGTCCACCGCCGACCGGTCGTTGTCGGGCTCGCTGCCCGTCTCGTGTCGGTCCCGGATCACCAGCTCCTGGCGGAGGTCTGCCGGCAGGAGGAGGGAGTTGACGGAGTGGGAGGTACAGGCGGGGGATTGTTAAAAAAAATTATACTGCTGAGGTTAACACGCACCAAGTGAAGGAAGCCTGCAAGTAATTGCAGAGGAAATCATCACCATCATCAGCAGCAAGAGCATCATCATCAGCACCAATTTCAACATCATCATCATCCGTGATCTTTCTATTGAATCAACAAAAGTCATGCTTAACGTGGGATCCAATGCGAAGGTTTAGGGTGTCACCAATTCTTACGTTGTTAACGCAGTTCCTGATGCCTAAAAATGACTCATATTTTCCTTTTTTGAAAAAAAATCGGAGATGCCACAGGATGAAGGCCAGGGAGGAAATCACTTTTTTGCCTCCCCTTGGACCCAGCAGTGCACTGCAGTGTCATTTGGAATAACAAGAGGATAATTAGACTTCCTCTTCATCTGGCAGGGGCCAGCCTCTGTCGTCATCAACAGCCGGAAAGCCATGACGGGCAACAATTCCAGCCAGTCAGCACGTGCGCTCCACACCGCGCGCACCTCCGAGACGCGGCGCCGAGTCCACAGCACCGGGCAAATGTTTGACGAAGAGTGACAACACATCCAACAGAGCCAAACAGCGCCATGAATCCCATTCTTCGCCTGTGGACTGTCAACATGTACCGCGCAGCACAGTAAATATGACGTGATCAGGCGTCTTTCGACAGGGTCTGATGACAAAGAGGTTCTGGTTCCAAGCGTTTTGTGTGAGCCACGACATCAAGGTCTCGTGGTGATATCAAAGATGCGGTGGTGACAAAGGAAGCGAGTGATTCTGATCAATTCTTTTATTGTTCATCGTGCAACAGGCCAGAAACCCGGAAACAGCCCCAAAGCCGTGGACAAACGGACAAATCAGGAAGAGAGACGGCCTTGCCTGGAATTTCTTTTACGATTATTTTTTTCTGGCTGGTCTTTACTGTAGACAAGGCCAAGCTCCACGGTCCCTCAGGGGACCGATCTTCACTTGCCGGATTCGTCCGGCAAGTAAAGATTGGAGCAACGGGGTGTGACGCGCCCGGGGCCCCAGTCAGCCTTGGGAGGCACGCCGTCGCATCGCCGCGGATTCATTATGTCTGGCCCCCCGGCGGCCGCCGCCTCTTCCGACCTCGGCCGGTTAGAGTCGGCGTCTGTCGTCGGCGGCTCTGGTGACGAGGTCCGTGGTGGTGCTGATGACTGCCTTACGGGCCCATTGTTACCTGGTCGGTAACCGTATTGGATCGGGTCAGCTCTGTCCTGCACCTCCCAGTACGTAGCTCCGGTTTGTTTTTTTTTTTGTTCTCTTGTTTTGTTGATTATTTTTAGTTCCTGTCATCTTGTTATGCCTTAGTTGTTGGTTCCACAGTTATTTGCCTTCTTCGGCATTTTATGGGTGTAAGGCGCCCACTCGAGGTCTATCTCGAGCCCCGGCGACGAGGTTGACGGGATCCTGGGGGTTGAGGTCCCCCTCGGGCGGGTCAGTCCCGAGGGCTCCAACACGCCCCCTTTGGCCCAGATATCTCGATCCAACCGGGGGTAAGCCGTCCGTAGGCTGCCGCGGGCGGCCTAGCTACGCGGCAGTGTCTACGGGCACTGTCGCTCGGTCCAGCTGGGCAGGGGGATTATGTTTCGGGCGTGCGGCGCGGCGCCCTTCGCGGCGGGGACTGTGATAGTTCTTGCCGGGCGCGACGCGGGCCGGGGTTTCGGAAACCGTCGTTTTTCGAGACCCCGGCCTGTTGCGCGCGCCTGGTGGACCGCAGTCTCCGCTGCGTGGGGGCTGCCGCGTTTTGCTTCGTCCCGACTCATGGCCCTGCCGGCACACTGGGCTGATGGCGTCAAGGGGGTGGGTGCGTTCTGATCGGAGGGGTTGTGTGAGTACCTCTCGCCCCTCTGAGACGGGCGCACCTGCCCCCCGTAGGCACTGTACCAGCCCCCGGGCCCAGCTATTGACAGCTGGCAACCCGGGGGCCGAAGGTAAACTCCTCTATCATGGCGTCTTTATCTGCACCCGCTCTCTCCGATCCGACTGCACGGACTCCGACCCCTGCCATGAACCCGACTACCCCTAGCTCACCCTCTGACACCGCTGATTTGATGGACTCTCCGGACGCCAGGCCCCCCGCGCGAACTCAACCAGAGCAGGCTACCCCCTTGACACTTGTCATTCGTGTAGAGGACAGGACCATGAAGTTGAACCCGTTTCAGCTTCATGGAGCTTTGGCGAAATTCCAGCCCAAGCGCACGTACCGACACCCAGATGGACGGGTAGAAGTTGAGATGGAAAGCGAATGCGCTGCGAAGAAGTTGCTGGCGACAACCTCTTTGGAAATCCGCACCCCCAAAAGATATGTGTCTGTCCCCATCAAGGTGTCTCCTCACTCAACAAAGAACAGCTGTAGAGGCGTGATTAGCTGTACCGACTTGTGTAATGTTTCGGAAGAGGAGGTCCTTGAAGGGCTTAGGTATCAAGGCGTCACGGAAGTGAAAAAGCTTCTGAGAAAGGGTGAGGGCCAGAACTCGGACACAGGAACGTTTCTCCTCCTCTTTTCAGGAACCAAGTTGCCGGGAAAAGTGAAAGTGGGATGGATGGCCATCACGGTCCGGCCGTTCGTACCAAACCCGATCCGCTGTTTCAGATGCCAGGGATTTGGCCACATTGCTAGTAGGTGCAAGGCAGAGGAACGGTGTGGGAAATGCGCAGAATCTGGCCACAAGTCCACGGCTTGTGTGGCCAGCGAGCCAAAATGTGTAGGTTGCGGGGCAGCACATGAGGCGTGGAGCAACGCCTGCCCTAAGCTGGCTGAGGCCAAAAAACAACAAAAGAAAAACTTAACAACCAAACCCCTGTCAGTCAAACCCAACATACCAACAAACACAACACACAGAACGCCCACTCTGTACCGAGACATTGTGGTTGGTAGCTCTTCTCAAGCTCCGTCAGCGGACAAAGTCAGCCATGGCCACCAACACCCAACCACGAATCAGAGCCTTCCGTCCATTAACTTGGATTCAAACATAGGCGAGTGTACGGGACTTTCGCTTCGCCAATTCCTGGCGGTGGTAGTTGACTTGCTCTCTCGGCAGGACAAAACTGTAAAACCAGCGAGCTGTACAAATAGCAGTGACAAGGGGACACAAACCTCGCTGGAATCCAGAGATGCCGTAGTAGCCGCGGGTCCTGTGGGCTCTGAGACACCCAGACCTCAGATAATCTCCCGGGCCTGCCAAACCGATAGTGACGAAACGCACAAAGAAAGCCACGGTAAGCGTGCGCGAGAGAACACACCCACTCAGTCCCCACCCCACAAAAGTCCGCAAACGTCTGAAACGACAGAGATCACACCTGCTCTCCAACTTGATGGTCCTGCCGCCACAAAGCGAGCCCGGGTTATATTACCCCGCCTAGATACTACCTTAACCAAAGCTCACAGACAAGGATCGAGGCATGAGGAACCCCCCATCAGCAATGTAGGTAGCGACACAGAGGTGCCGCAGGCCACCACCACTGAGACCACAACAGCTAATGTCCAAACGAACAATGCTGCAGCAATGCCACCGCCCCCTCCGCCTCCCGCACGCTCTCCTCCACCAGCAATCCTAGCGACCAAGCCACAGCAAATTCGTGCAGTGCCTCCGTCCCCAACCCCAGGTCCACCTCCCACGGTACCTCCTGGCTTCCCAGCCGCACTACCGCCACCTAGCCCGCAGCAGGAGGGGGTTTTTCGGAGCTACCTGCAGGTAGAACCTAGAACTCACCACACCGTAGCCTCAGAACAAATTCGGCAGCGAGGACGGTCTTATTCCTTTTCTTCAGACCGAACACAGAGATACCGGTCCCACTCCCGGGAACAGGGTAGCACCAGGCGTCCACTTTCAAGGGACCGAGCATATCCAGTATGGGAGCAGAAAACAAACCAACAGTACAAGGGAATGCTCTCGGGAGGAGTACCCTTCCAGGGACCTAGTGGAGCACAATGAAGAGTCATTTTCTTATATCCAGTCTAGTTCTAACACTTCTCTTATCTCTCAATAATATGACCCACACCTTACAGTGGAATATGCGGGGTTTTAGAGCAAACCACCCGGAACTACAGACGCTGGTTGCCTCAAAATCTCCCGCAGTCATATGTCTTCAAGAAACCAAACTGAAACAAGACAACTCATGTCAATTGCCTTTTTATAAAACATATCGTTACGATGTACCCTCAACAACAATAGCGCATGGCGGTGTTGCCATACTTGTACACTATAGCGTACCATCACATTCTTTCCTTCTCAGAACTAGCCTCCAAGCTGTGGCAGCAACTGTCGATCTCGGAAATACGAAAATAACCTGCGCTTCCATTTACATACCTCCCGACGAGGACCTCCCGGGGGATGCACTGCACGATCTGATCCGCCAGCTGCCAAGAAACTTCGTTTTATTAGGTGACTTCAACGCTCACAGCACAGTTTGGGGTTGTACACGCTCAGACCGACGAGGCAGGTGTCTGGAAGATCTTATATTGCGTAACGACATTTGCAACTTAAATACTGGACTCCCTACACACATTGCATTACCATCAGGAAATACGTCTGCAATTGATCTTTCTTTGTGCTCTCCGAACCTGGCTGATCGTTTTAGATGGAGAACTCATTCACACCCGTGTGGTAGCGACCACTACCCTATCTGGATGTGGACTGACGCACCTCACTCAGGAAGGAGAATTCCGCATTGGAATATCCGGAAAGCCGACTGGGAAAGCTTCACAGCCGATTGCTATTTCGACTTTGAGCTAGAGGAGGGCATCAATGCAACGGAGCTTGAGGAAAAAATATGTCATCATGTAATATCATCTGCGAACTCCTACATTCCAAAGACCTCTGTCCTTCCCCGGCGCATCCCAGTCCCGTGGTGGACTGATGATTGTAAGCGCTCTATCCTTAAAAGAAGGCGCTGTTTTCGTATTTTCAGTAGAAGACCGACCCTCGACAATTTGATTTTGTACCGAAAAGCAAGAGCAGAGGTTAAGCGTACTGTAAAGGAAGCCAAGCGAACGTCGTGGAAAGCATACATTAGTACCATAAACCGTTTAACACCCCTCAGCACAATATGGCGACGCATCAATAGATTATCGGGTCGCAGTGCAGCAATGCCACTCCCTGTACTACTAGTAGGTAATTCTACTATAAGTTCCCCATTGATGTTGCAAACATAATAGCGAGAACTTGGGCAGACCGGTGGCAATTGGGTACGAACGATATACGATTTATTAGACATAAGATAAAGAGCGAGCTGACTCCTGTGAACTTCGATTCTGCTGATGTTTATTCTTATAACGACCTTTTTACACTTGACGAGCTGAAATATGCTCTGATCCAAAGCAAAAACACATCACCTGGGCCTGACCTCATTCACAATGCCATGTTGAAAAATCTGAGCATGCACTGTCTGACATCATTGTTAAATACATACAACTACATCTGGACATCACATGATTTTCCGGAGGGATGGAGGGAAGCTGTGGTGGTCCCGATTCTGAAGCCGGGGAAAGATGGTCACGATCCTCTTCACTTCCGGCCCATTGCTCTCACATCATGCTTATGTAAGCTGTTTGAACGGATGGTGAACAAGCGGCTCGTTTGGTTCCTGGAGAGCACAGATTTCTTTTCTGAGTATCAGTGTGGTTTTAGAGCAGGACGCTGTACCACCGATCACCTTATATCGCTTGATACCGCAATTCGTCGCTCTTTCGCAGTAAAACAGCACACTGTGGCAGTGTTTTTCGACGTGGAAAAGGCTTATGATACGGCATGGCGATATGCAATATTACGAAAGCTTCGAGAAGCCGGCATTGTGGGCCACATGGGACACTTCCTGAACAACTTTGTTAAGGAGCGGTTTTTTAGAGTGAGAATCGGAAACTCGCATTCCCAGAGGCTGCAACAAGTGAGTGGCACACCACAGGGTAGCATTTTAAGTGTAACCATGTTCGGCGTCCTAATCAATGACATATGCAATGTTTTACCACCCAATGTCGAGCGGTCCCTATTTGTCGACGACTTCGCGATATGGATCTCAACGTCCACTTCAATATCCGCTCAAAGACAGCTGCAACTAAGCATTGATCGCCTAACCGAGTGGAGCATACTGAATGGTTTTAAGTTTTCAACAGATAAAACCACGTGTGTACACTTCTGCAGACGAAATCGATACTGTCCAGAGATCAATCTCCATCTATACGGCAAAAGAATACCCGTGGCCACAGAGGCAAAGTTCCTAGGCGTTACATTTGACAAACGTCTTACCTACCTCCCCCACATTTGCGATGTTAGGAACAAGTGTATGAAACGCATTAACATTCTCAAAATGGTATCACGCACTTCGTATGGCGCTGACAGGTCCTCACTCTTACGCCTTTATCACGCACTCATCAGGTCTGTTCTGGACTACTCATGCATTGCTTACGATGGAGCGCTAACCAGCGTCAAGCAGCCGCTGGACGCGGTACATCATGCATGCATCCGAGTGGCGACAGGCGCATTTCGCACATCTCGTAGAGCGAGTTTACTCGTAGACGCAAATGAGCCCCCTCTGGACCTCAGACGCAAGCGACTTACATTGTTATACGCCAGTAAAATGAAGCAGTACCCAAAACACCCCACACACAAATGGTTATTTGATCCATCCGTGACAGACCTGTTCTCATCTACCCGCCAGAGTTCCTCCCAGGCATTGTGTATGCGAGTGTTGCGGTGGTTAGACGGGTCCGGAATATCGTTAAGAAATGTCGCAAAGATACGACCACAGAAATTTGAGCCCTGGCGCAACGTATCCATCAAATGTGACCAAGAGCTTCTCGCACTAGGGAAGTCTACGACCCAACCAACGATATTGCAGCAATCCGCACTTGAAAAAGATTGCATCATACACAGGTTACTCTGTCTTCTATACCGACGGCTCCAAAAGCATCTCAGGTGCTGGATGTGCCTTCGTGGGGAGAGACGTAAGTCGAAGTTTCAGCCTCCCGACATCGGTATCCGTTTTTACCACCGAACTATGTGCTATTATCCAAGTCTTACGACACATTCTCCGAGATCCTGATGGACAATTTTTAATCGTTACAGACTCCGCTAGTTCTCTAGCTGCACTCCAGTCTAGTCATCCCCCAAAATCCTGGCTGGTGCCCACCATCCGGAGGCTTCTGAATACCGCTTCTTCTACCGGGGCCAGGATACAGTTTTTATGGGTCCCCTAGTCATGTGGGAATACCCGGTAACGAGAGAGCTGATTTAGCTGCCAGATCGGCGTCTGAGACTGCACGAGTTGGGGCATTTAGGAGTTCCAGCATCTGACGTAAAGGCACAGATTAACAGTCTCCTCAAAACTGAGTGGCAAACCAAATGGGATAGTGAGTCGGCCTGCGCCTTAAAACAACTCAAGCCAACCATAGAACCATGGGAGTCGAGTAACAGGCGGAGTAGGAGGGAGGAGGTCTGCCTCGCACGACTTCGCATTGGTCACACATTTGCAACCCATGGACATTTCTTCTCTGCTACAGAACCAAGCCGGTGTAGCCACTGTCGAAGCAGGCTTACTGTACAGCATGTACTAACTGACATAGGATGTAACGGACTGAGAACTCTACGTGCTCGATTCTTTCCGCCGATGTCCCTTGCAAATTTGATAGGAGACAGACCAGCTGTTGAGTTCTCAATAGTCTTATTATATTTGACAGAGATCGGATTTGATATTGTATACAATCCTCACCGAGTAACACAAGTGCAACAGAACTAAGCATGTATAAATGAAGTAGCTCTGCTTTTAGCTATCTTCACATAGGATAACATGGAAGACTTGGATTTTAAGGATTGATTAAATTGTATAGTCAGGCGCGCTAAATGGCCCTGGCAGCTGAAGCGCCCTTAAACTCAACACACACACACACACACACACACGCCAAGCTCCACGGTTTCAGCCACTTCTGCTTTCATCTAAATGTACAATTAAACTGGTTTAACACCTTTCGACACATTATTCCCGGAACTCCCCAGCGAAAATATACGGTGGTGGTCCCATTTCCCTCTTCTAAGGTAATGGGGAAGGTTACCCAGACAACTCCACGAGGTGCCTCGTGATTTCCAACAGTATGATATCCCTGGAAGAAAGGGTGGACATGTAGAGAGTTGATACAAATTACTAGTTGGAATGCAAGAATCTTACGATGCTAAACAAGATTCTTCGAAGATATGTATCCTACGACACAATCTCTTCAGCAGAATCGCAATGTCCTCAGCGAAGAGGTGCGAGAGTTAACAACATGGCACAAAGATTGCAGCTTTTTGTGCTTTACAAAAATTCTAAGTTGTGTGTCTTAAACAGATTCCAAGTTTGTGTCTTAAAGAGTTTAAGTAATGTATCGAAAACCCTCAAAGCTATATACACCTTTAAAATCTTCGAGTTAGGAATGTGCCGTAAAAGGCTTAACGTAAACAGGCTTAACCTATGCTGCCCCGGTAGCTCAGTTGGTAGAGCGTTGGGCTCCGGCCTCTTGCTCAGAAACATGCAGTGGCAGTGCACGTACAGGCTTGGAATCGATTCCCCTGAGACGCGCCGGCGCTCAATATTTACCCATCGCAGGTCGTCTGGCAACTGACTGGTGAGAAGGGGACCTGAACGGGGCGGCCGTCCCTATGCTTTGCGGGACGTTAAACTTTGGCGTCTAAATTAACCCTGCATTGTGGGAGATGCTTGTTCGAATGGTGAGGTGGGGGTCTCCGTGACAAGTCCCTTGATGACTTTAGTGAGATCCGATTCCAAAAGCCGAACAGAGAACAACTTGGGGTCGGGGTCTCCGTGACAAGCCCCTTGATGACTTTAGTGAGACTCCGATTCCATAAACCGAACAGAGAACAACTTGGGGTCGGGATCTCCGTGACAAGTCCCTTGATGACTTTAGTGAGACTCCGATTCCAAAAACCGAACAGAGAAAAACTTAGGCAAAATTAAAAAAAACGTAAAATTTCTCCCTCACCTCGTGACTCGTCCTTGAGCCGCTGCACCATCTCCCGGAGACTCTCCTTCTCGTCCAGCTCGGACTCCAGGAAGGCGTTCCTCTCCAGCGCCTGGTTCAGCCGGCCTTCGAAGTCCTCCAGCGACACCACCATGGTCCTGTGGAATCCGATGACGAACGGTCAGAGGCTGCGCGCGGCACGTCGAAATCGGACCAACAGGGCCAGAAGAGCACATCCTTCACTTGTTCAAGTTCCTCTGCCTCGTCGAGTGATCAAACCTTGCCTCTTCCAGTAAACAGCCTCCGCCTCGTCAAGAAACAAATCTCTACCTTGTCTAGTGGCCAGCCTCTGCCTCGTTGAGTGACCGACCTTTTGACCCGCTCGAGGTCGTCGTTCTCCTGCTCTAGCTCGCGGATGTACTTGGAGAGCTTCTCCTTGATGGTGGTGACCTCGGTGAGGCCGGTCTGCAGGTCGGCGATCTCATGGTGCGCCTCCGTCTGCAGCTGCTCCAGCTTCTCCTGAAGAACACACAGCGGGACGTCAGCACGTTACAGTCTTCTCCAGAGCACACAAAGAACAAGAGCTTGGAGGAGTTCAAGCTTCTCCGAGGATAGGTCACGAACCAGCCAGAAAATGAAACAGGGGAAAGCAGGACCTCATCTGAAGACATAGAAATGGTCCGAAAGGTGTTTTTAAACATGCCCTACACTTTTTCCAAGAAACACGTAAAGAAAACATGTGCTCAGTACAGATTTGAACACAATTTCTTCCCTCACAAGCTCGGCAATTTCTCTCGTTACTTGTTTTCATGGTGTCCACAACATATAAATAAACAAAACGCCAGCCTAACTTCTACTTATACACCACGCATTTACAAACACTATGTAACTCTCATCTTTATTATATACGCTCATCCCCGAACAGGGTGGTTTGGAATGCGACCGTCGTCCCGTTACCCCGGCAGTGGGAGCGAGAGGTCACGGGAGAACCCTATTGTCCAGCAGGCGACAGGCGGCCGGGTTATCGCCCCGTATTTGAATACAGCCTGTCGTCACACTGGCCGGCTGTCCACCATTGTTCTCCGGCGTTTTACCACCGCCGGCGCCGATACAAAAACTGGTGGACAGCGGCAGCAACGGTGGTTTAGATTGAGATGTCTCAGACAATGCTGGCAGTTCACGGTTAGCCGACTATAAGCGTGGATGTATCAAACGCACACCAGAAATGTGTGATCATTCCGTATTTAACGGAGCAGATTTGGTTCAGACAGTGAAGATTATGTGATCGGGTGAGAAATGCCAGATATCGTGCTTTCTGATAGACTGCGAAACAGTTCAAGATTGAACGCAGGAAAGAGTTAGAGTAGAATGCTCTACCTTCTTTCATTTCACGAACGAGGTGTGATAACTTTACCCGTCGATAAATATTGAATAAAGACTTTTCACCGATCCAACAAATTGAGCACGCGAAGGCGAGCTAAGCAGCATAACAAGAAAAATACCATTAAATCCGTCGCTGCCAGTTTAACCTTTGGAAGGCAGCGCTGGCCCCATGTCCTCCCGCGACAGGTTAGCTACACCGTAGCACACACGTCCCAGCCAGAGTGACACAGAGAGACAGAGGAAGTTGGGACAAGAGAAACGCCATAAAGTCATCAGCAGCCGACTCAGTTCCAACCTCGCCAGTCAGTACCCCGCGGTTCTGCCGGGTCCACGCTTGAGGAAGGCTCACAAAAACTGGACCTGTGAAACCGGCCTCCTCGGGAGCCCGTCCGGCCTAACCCGGACTCGCCAAGGTTGGCCGTCATCCGCTTCCAGCTACGCCTAAATCGCAACTCTCTACGGTTGAGTAGTTGCCACCTCTAGGTTGGAAGTCGCAACTACCCTCTACGGCAGGGTCATTTTTTAAGGAAAAGTCAGTGGGGGGGGGGATTCTTCTTGTGCTGGCCATTATAATGTCTTCAAGGGGTCAATACCCCATTTTGAGGGGGTTTAATAAAACTTAGACGCGTTAGTGTTAAAACAATGTTTCTCAATGTTTGAGTTATTCCAAGTCTAGAGATTATATGTAGATGCTGCCCGGGGCTGCAAGTTTTTTTCAGCGGAAAAGGTCAAACCGTGTTAGAAAAGGACCAAAGAGGGGCAAAATTTTATTTCCACTAAAATAGCCAAATAAACACCACAAAAGCCAAATTTGAGGCTAAAACGACCCCTAGCGGTATTCATAAAACCACAGAAAA
>JAOTON010000588.1:0-274105 GCA_034440635.1 Lepas anatifera | reverse complement strand
CGGTTGTCGGCATCATCACCGCCCCAGCAGGTGCGGAGGCGCAGCGTCTGTCCTGGACCACCGCAGTCTGGTTCTCTGGAGAATGGGTCAAATAACCCTCGGACCTGGAGCAAATTTGCAAATTTATTGCTCGTCGGTGGGCTGGCAACGAGATTGCTCATAAATGTGAAATAGTCCCGCAAAACACTGTTTCCAAAATGCAGAAAAGCGTCAGAGCTATATCTCAAGGTTCTGAACCAACAAGATCGCTGCTTTAGCAGGGCTGGGGAGGGTATGAGGGTGGTATGAAACCGTTTCACAGGTATTCCAGGAGCGGCATCGCTGCGCTGGTTTTCAGATGTTTATACTTTATTCCGCAAAAAGACAGACTAGTTTAGTCGTTAACACATCGCAAATTACATACAATATTCATATCCGAGCACTGACGGTGAAATCATATCCGCACAGAGTGTTAAACAAGCAGAAAAACCAAAGAAACAAATCAAGTTTTCGATACACGAGATCAAGAGATAAATCCTAAAGCAGAGGAACATTCAACTTTTGAGAAGTGTTTCATCGAAAAGTGCATACAGCCCACTTTTCTGTGTGTGCTCGTTCAGGCGTCCTTTCCACACAGCCACAATATGTTCAGTTTCCCTATCATTTTTGAATCGACGCAACATATGTCTGACGCTGAGGTTTCTCTTTACTGTTGACAATATCTTTGTCATTATAATAAAATGGTTCACAAACCTATCCTCAACACCTAAGATAGCTTTCTTTTTGCTTATTGTTAGCGTACCTAGTCCGTTCAACGAGTTTAGCCAAAGTTGTACTTCATCCCAAAACAGTCTCACGTACCTACACATCCAATATTTATGAATTGTGGTTTCCAGATGTATTGCACCATATCACGCATTTCAGTTTCGGATTTTCCTATTTTGAATAAAAGACAGTTTGTAACTGTTAACTTTGTGACTACTTTGTATTGAATCATTTGAAGATACACAGAGTCTGTTTCTTTAAATATTCGTGAATATGTTTCAGGCCAATGGATATTGCCTAACTGGGCATCCCAATACTCCTCCCATGTATTACTACTATTGCAGAACTTAGAATTTGTAATAAGACTGTAGAAATTTTTAGCACCATTCTTTTGCTTGACAATGAATGCTACATACGGATGAATTAATGGGCCGACTAGTTTGGTTTTATTACCTTCCCGCCACTCCCTAGGCAGGCTTTGAATAAGACCCAAAAATTGAGAGATATGTTGCTTGCACGTTGAATCTATCCTTAAACTCTTCTAAAGTCAGCATTGCCCCTGTTGCTTACCATGTACAAGACTTCATTTTAAGTTTTGTACTCCTTTGTGTCGCCAGTGCGGAATTTCGCTTTCTCTTTAAACTTTGTGTAATCCGGAGTGCCATATACTGCAATTTCCAATGTCACTATTTTCTCATTGGGATGGCTGGTGTTATGGTTGCACGGGCTTGAAATGTCTCTTTCCAGAAGGGGTTGGTACGCTGTGCTAGTTGTCATTGAAGGGGAATGTGGCACCTTCGTGGGTTTTGAACTGATATATCAGGCGCGTACAGCTTACGGAGAAAAACTTCTGGTGACCCAGCCTTGCTTTGTCTGGAAGATCACCCTGTACGGAGCAGCTGGTCTTCTTGGCCTACTTCAATTGGTTGTTTTGGTTTTAGGGCGCTTCCGACTTTTCGGTCATTTCGCGCCCAAGTTTGGTTAGAATAAGCTCGGAAGTCAGTAGTGAAACCGTACTTAGAATATGACTGACAAGACGCTACTTAGATAAAAGAGAAAACTTCGAGTAACGAAAAAACACGCGGCTCGATCTCAGCTTCCTACCTTCAAATATGTCGGAGCGGCACGCAAGCTTTGCGGGTGCCCCAGTCCTGTGATGGCCCAGACCTTCTGCTCTTTGATGGCGTAGCGGTTGTCCAGTGCTGTGGCTTTGGTGATTTAGCGGTTTTCCGGTTCTGCCAGCTTTGTGGTGCAGTGGTTTTCCGTCTCTGCGAGTTCGCAATGTGCAGCAGTTGTCCGGTTCTGTGAGTTGGGTTTGTGCCGCCATTGTCGGTTCTGCGAGTGTAGTTACGCCGCTGTTGTCGCTTCTGTGGGTTGGCTTGTGCCGCTGCCGTTGTTGGTTTCTGCGAGTTTAGTTACGCCGCTGTTGCTGTCGCTTCTGTGGGTTGGATTGTGCCGCCGTTGTGGGTTCTGGTGAGTTGGGTTGTGCCGCCGTTGTCCGGTTCTGTGAGTTGGGTTGTGCCACCGTTTGTGGGTTCAGTGAGAGTTGGGTTGTGCAGCCGTTGTCGATTCTGTGAGTTGGGTTTGTGCCGCCGTGTCCGGTTCTGGTGAGTGGGGTTGTGCCGCCGTTGTCGATTCTGTAGTTGGGTTGTGCCGCCGTGTCGGTTCTGTGAGTTGGGTTGTGCCGCCGTTGTCGATTCTGTGGAGTTGGGTTGTGCCGCCGTTGTGGGTTCTGTGAGTTGGATTGTGCCGCCGTTGTGGGTTCTGTGAGTTGGGTTGTGCCGCCGTGTCGGTTCTGTGAGTTGGGTTATGCCGCCGTTATCGGTTCTGTGAGTTGGGTTATGCCGCCGTGTCGGTTCTGTGAGTTGGGTTATGCCGCCGTGTCGGATCCGTGAGACGGGTTGTGCCGCCGTTGTCGATTCTGTGAGTTGGGTCGTGCCGCCGTTGTCGGTTCTGTAGAGTTGGTCTGTGCTGTGTGAGGCGGTCGTGCCGGCAGTGGTGGTGACACCTGGCTGTCCGGCAGGGAGGTGTCGGCCTCCTATATTCCCCGGGAAGGACTACAGGAAGCCATTGAGGCCGCGCTCGCTTCCCAGACAGACTACAACTTTGCCATCGACGCTCAGGGCAATCGGATAGAGGGTCGGACCACGCCGGCGCCCCTGACTCCCCGCTCTTCCCCGGAGTATCGGCTGCCCCCTGCCCGAGGGCAGAGCCCGCGCCCCTGACTCGGCTCCTGCTCTAGGACTAGGGGCTCGCCCTTGAGACCGGTCTCAGTCGCCGGCACCGTGTCGGACGAACTGTCTGTCTGACGGGAGGGCGTTCCGTCTGACCGCTGTGGAGCCGTAGTGAGCCGCCGCAGTGTACACCGTTCCACCGGCGGGGTTGAGTTTCCCTGTGCTTAGCTTCTCCCCTCTCTCAAGAGCGGGCCAGCTGGCCAGGAAAATTACGGCGATTCAACGGCCATCGACGTGTTACCGGCTGTTCTAAACGGTCGGATATTTTATACAGTGAGAGAGTAGAACAATACAGGTGAAGTGTGCGCTGTTGGCTGTATTGTGGGAGTCTCGCGGCAGCACCTCGCCGGTGCAGTGGTGACGTCACTGGGAAGCCGGACAAGTGCCGGGTACAAGGTCTGGGCAGAAGCCCGAGCGGGCCGCTCAGCGTCGGTACTGACCCGACGGTCGGCGCCCATGGCTGCGTAACTGCGAAGTTCATCTACTTCTTAATGGAGTACGAATGCTTTAATTCAAGCGGTTTCTTTACAACACCGCGCATTTTCCAAAATTTTTGCCTTTCATGTCATTATCCTGTCCCCAAACATCGGAGTTTCGACTGGTCGGAGCGCGCGGCCGTGCTTGGAGTGTTGCTATCGGCGGGCGTTATCTATTGTACGGCGTCAGTATCGCGCCGTCCGCGGCGATGCTGTGGTGGCTGCCGCCTGCTGCTGCTGCGGTGGCTCTGCTGCTGGGCCGGCTGCTGCGGCCCGGCCCGCCGCCGCGCTGCGAAGTCTACCGCCGGCCGGGCCCGCTGTACCTGCCGAAGCTGGCGGCGGTGTGGCTGCTGCTGACTGGGCGCCGTCTCTGTGCCTCCGGCCGGCCCGGTTACGGAGTGAGGTCCGGCTCTGTCGCACAGATAGAGCGGTCGCTGCCGCTGGCCGATAACCCGCTGGCGGCCGACGCCGTTCTGGTGCAGGGCGCCGCCGCTGACGGCTGCTGGCTGGTGGCGGCGGCGGCGCGCCGGCCCAGCCGCGTCGTCAACGCCATTCTAGTGGTGTCGGTGCCGGCCACGGGCACGCTGCTGCTGCCGCACCATCCCGACACCACGCTGACTGGCGGCCAACACGAGCACGGCGCCGAGGGGCTGCGCATCACGCCGGAGGTGGCGCTGCGCCGCTGGAGGGTGCAGTACCGCGGCCCGATGCGCCGCTGCCGGGACGGCGCCACCGTCGACGTCAGCATGGACCTCACCTACCGCTCCCAGCTGGACTGTTTCGACTTCGACGCCGACATGGCGGTGGCTGCCGTGGCGGGCGCCATGGCACGGGAGCCGTGGAGCCGGCAGTGGTTCCGCCGGCTGCGGGACGCCCACCAGACCCACTACGAGCAGATCGGCACTACCAGCGGCACGGTGACGGTGGACGGCATGCCGCACCAGCTGAGCGTGACGGGAATGCGCGACCACAGCTACGCCACTAGCCGCGACTGGCGTCTGCTGCACCGGTACGGTCTGCACACGCTGGTGCTGCAGGACGGGACGCGCGCTCAGGTGGGCGTGGTCTGCCAGCCGTGCACCTTCTCCCGCCCGGAGCTGGGCTACGTGTACGGGCCGGACGGCCGGCTGGAGCCGCTGCAGTGGTGTGACCTGCAGCTGTGGCAGCAGGGCGAGGACGGCCGGCCGCCGCGCCACTACGGCTTCAGTTTCGCCGCCGGGAACCGCGTGTACCGGGCACTGACGCGGGTGCGGGGAGTCGCATACCGTCTACATCGGGCCGCAGTGGGGAGGCTCTCGTGCTGGAGCGGGTGTGCAGCTACACGGTGAACGGTGTGGACGGCTGCGGAGTCTCGGAGTGGTACTATAGGCACCACGGCGGCCCGCCGCGCCAACTGGCCAGCTAACGCCTCCGCCATACCACCAATATACGTTAACCACAATATTGTTTCATGCGACAAGTACGCGTGATCTCTGCACTCACTTCATAAAGTGTTTCCCACTCGGTCATCTATGTACTCCGTCTGCCAGCAAGACAGAATCCCCTTCCGACCAGGCGTAGGTACCAGCTCGTGGTCGGCACGACGAACCCAAACTCCACGGCCGATGTGTTGGGTTATTTATTCATTGCTAGTAAAAACATCACCGCAACATTTGCACTATGAAGTACGACAGACGATCCCTCTTTATTGAGCCGACAATGATGCCGTTCGCTGCCACCCGCGCACAACCCCGGGCGAAATCACGGGCGGCGAATCGTGCTGCGATCAAGTGGCGGTGCATAACAAGGCCGCCTCAGCAAACTCGTCACGTTCGAATACACAAATGCATGTGCCGTTAGCACGGCGATCGAACACCAGCAATCTATAGCAAAGCTCACAACGCTCGTCCAAAACGATCAAAACCGGGATTATACGATGATTATCGGCCGCAGTATCTGCGCCAGCCTCTATATCCTTTCTGCTCTGATCCGTTAGTGGGAGTGCCAGGACTGGGAGCCCGAGTGGCGCAGAGCCAGGGTTCGAGTGGCGCAGAGCCAGAGCTCGAATGGCAGAGCCGGAGCCCGAGTGGCGCAGGGCAGCCGGACTGCGACCATCTGCAGGCGCATCGGCGCAGCTGCCGCCGCCCCTCCCATATCGGGTCCCGGTCACCGGGGCACACTGATGGCTCCCTGCCGCCGCCCCTCCCATGTCGGGTCCCGGTCACCGGGGCACACTGATGGCTCCCTGCCGTCGCCCCTCCCATGTCGGGTCCCGGTCACCGGGGCACACTGATAGCTCCCTGCCGCCGCCCCTCCCATATCGGGTCCCGGTCACCGGGGCACACTGATGGCTCCCTGCCGCCGCCCCTCCCATATCGGGTCCCGATCACCGGGGCACACTGATGGCTCCCTGCCGCCGCCCCTCCCATATCGGGTCCCGGTCACCGGGCATTCCGTTGCCTCACCTGCTGAACCATAGTCAAGATCGGCATCACTATCTGCACCTTTAAATCACCGGTATGTGGAACAGAGCAACACCGTGATAGAGCAATACGTTGTGGTTGAGAGACATAGCTCCAGCAAATACTCAAATCAATCAAGTCCAGGACGTTGGATGGGTTTTCGGTGCCGAGAGCGGTGCGCATACGTCTGATTGGGAGGCAAACGTGTGACAACACGGCCTCTGCTCAGCATCACACCGTACAGGATGCAACCGTGCTCTCTCTGCAGTGCGCACCCTCTACCTCCCTTCGATTTGTAGACAGTTCATTGGAGCCCGGGTCGGCGTGGGGACGGGGCTCTCGGTCGGACGTACCGAATCAGCTCTGCACGGCGCCGCCGCGGCAACATTAGCACAGTACAATCATCGTGTCTCTCCGCAGCGACCAGCCCGCTACAGGCCCGTCCACGAGTCGCTTTCCCCGTCGAACACCACGAAGAACCCCATTATGGTAAGAAACATGATGATGTTGCCAGTGAAGACCAGGGCGCAGGCGCCCCACTGGATCACGCTGTTGGCGTGCGCCAGCACCAGCGGCAGGCCAAACGCTGGAGATAACGATGCCGGCTGTCAGGAAGACGGACAGCTCTGTACAGGAGTTGCTACCGCCCATGTCGTCGGCGTAGCGGCGCGCCAGCGTGTACGGCAGCGGCGCCGCCACGTAGAACACCAGCACGAAGAGCGGCCACCAGTTGTTATACTGCGGCAGCCCACAGGCCAGCATCAGGAACATGACGCCGAGGGCGCCGGCGAACGCCAATAGCACCAGAGCCTTCACCGAGCCCGCCATGTTCCAGTGTCCTGCAACAAAACATCCCAGCAATTAACTCCGGCCTGAAATAAAACAGCCCAGCACATCAACTCCGGCCTGCAACAAAACATACTAGTACATCAACTCCAGCCTGCAACAAAACATTCCAGCACATCAACTCCGGCTTGCAACACAGCCTCCCTGCAACTCTACACCGGCCTGCAACACAGCACCCCTGCACGTCTACACCGGCCTGCAATACAGCACCCTCTGCACGTCTACACCGGCCTGCGACATGGCACCCCTGCACGTTTACACCAGCCTGCGACACGACACCTCGTCGTCGCCGTGGTTAGTCACTCCGGAACCCGCCAGGCGGGGTCGTAGCCGTGGGGCTCTGGAAGGTCTGATAGCCGGTGGCCGAGGCAGCCGCCAGGTCGTCCCGCTGTAGGTCTTGGGGCTTCCCGTATATATTCCCGGGCGCACTGAGGCGTGCGCCGCACATGCACAGACACGGGCAGCACAGCAGCACGTACGCAGGGGTGTCAGCCTGCAACTTGCACACCAGACAGAGCGCAGCAGGGCAGTCCACGCTGGTGCACTGGGGGCAGATAGGTGAGGGACGGTGCCCGATGCGGTGAAGATACTGTGCCGGGCCGGCCCAGTGCCCGGCCCGGAGCTGGAGCACCGTCATCGCGGCGCCACGGTCGTCTCCGCGGATTGGGGCCGGAAGACGGTCCCGCATGATGTAGTGATTCCAGCCGTCCGGCCACAGCTACTGCTACCTTCTCCTGGCAGTCCTGGGTACCGCCTGGGTGAGGGTCTGGACATCTGTCGCGGTGGTCTCCTACAGCGGGGCAGCTTCGCTGCCTGACAGGCTGCAGTGGGCTGGCAGTCACTGTAGGTGCGTCGGGCGATCCTGGTCTGCCAGGGACATGGGAGGAGACCAAATATTGACCCCGATGGGGTAACGCTGAGAAAAAGCTCCTTCCTCCGGGGTCTTAAGCGCCGTCTGCGAGTCAGGGCAAATGACTACTGAGCCGCTCTCACCCGGATGTCCGACTATCACCTCCAGTGCTACCCGCAGGGCGAACAACTCTGCCCTAGGCCTCGAGCAGAATAGCCCGGCGGGGACGCAGACCTCTCGCGTCTCTCCAGACCTGATCCGGATCGTCGCTCCTCCGCCACCACGGGAGCCTCCTGCCTCCGCTGATCCGTCCGACCAGACCAGCCAGTAATTTCCGCAGTCGCGCCTAAGGAGCGGCGCGCCTGGTGCTGGCTGGCACCTCTCTTCTGCTGTCCGGAGCCGATGTTAACGTCGAAGTCGATGTTTTCCCAGGTGCAACATGGAGGGAGGGGGGTGGTAAATATGGGGAGCCCCTCCTACCATTGGCGGACGCAGGGGCATTCCGGAGGATTCCGGCATTTCCGCAGGAAGCAGAAGGCATTCCGGCCTTGACCTCCTCCCAAAGCACTGGAAGGGTGCCAAACTATCTTTTGGCCCCTTCCAAAGGCCAGACAAATTTTTGAAAAAGGTGTTTACACTAGGTCTGTCGAGCAACTAAATATTTTGTTACTGTAACGGACCCTTTTTGGTTCACTTGTTCTCAGTAAAATCCTGTCTATGACTAGAGGTGGGACTTTTTGGGAAAAGCCCATTCCAGTCCCAGCCAAAACTTCTGGTCCCGGTCTAGTCCTGGAGAGGAATGATGTGATCCCAGCAGCCCTTTTCTCTTTTTATTGGCATTCAAGCTCTCTATTTTCTTGTGGAATAAGGAGTCAACCATAAAGAGCAATTTCATATCATCAGTAAAGGTGGGACTTTTTGGTCCCGCGGTCCCGGCTCCGGGACCAAACCTGGTCCCGGCGGGACTAAAGCCGGGACCAAAGGCTAGATGCCAGGACTGTGCCGGGACCAGAGCCAGTCTGTATCAAGCAAAATTCATGATAATGGTTTCCACATTCCATCTAAAACTAAGATATGAGACAAAATATAACTGTGACTTTACAGCACTTCATTGCCTCCTTGATGCAATTTTCCAACTTTATAAGATGAAAAAAGTATCAATTCAACTAGATAAAAGAGAAAAAATAATGTTCCACAAACAGCACAGAATATAGCTCTAAGTTTCTTTCTTTGGAAACAACATTTTCAGATGTAATTCCTATTCCTCCACTTGACTATGAAGCAACTTGGTGACACAACTAAAATACAACCCAAAAATGGTGGGTACTGGGGTCAAAATCACTTTGAATTGAAGAAAAAACGTTTTTTGCATAGGTATAGGTACTGGAAGGCATTGAAACAAAAGCTTGATTGAAAAGAGAATTCTGGAATCGGTGATTGGAAATGGCCGTCCCTACCAACCCCAGTTTCAATTGCCTTCTCACTCTAAAAAAAATTCATCATCATCTTTTTTATTTCATTTTTACATAATGATAGGGAACAGAAGTAAGGGAACAGAACAGCAAAAGATGACATGAGCAGAGCAAAGCAATAAGGAGCAACAAAAGGAAGACATAGGTATACAGCATCGAACAAAAGGAAGCAAGCGAGCACGTAGTTAGATTACGAAAACGAAAAGAGCCGTTACAAAAACAAGCGAAACAGAACAAACGAACTGAGGAAAAACATAATGCCAAACACACTTGCAAGGAAGTGAAAGTTGAGCGCAAACAAAACAGACAGCAACAAATACAAATCAACATAGTTAAATTATTAATAGATAAGTACAGTAGATAAGTAGCGGACCCACATATGTTGAGTTGTTTAGTCTAACGAAACCATTACTAAGCGAAAATAAGGAGGAACAAAGCAAGCCAATACAAATACAAAACAAAAACAACAAAAACAAAAAAAACAAGGAGAAGACATATCTCAGCAAGTAAGCAGGACGAAGAAGTGTTCGGCGAGATCAAGAATAAGACACTAATCGAATCAGACCAAGGAACAGAACAGAAAACAAAAAGCTGCAAACAGAAGAGAACAAAAAGAAACGCACGGAAGACAAAACGAGCCCGCAAAACAACTGGTTGCAGTCCATAAGCAAATACTCAACAGTAATCTAAATTACCTAACCCTAACCTACCCTAACAATTTCCGGATAATGAGGGCCACTCCGGCCCGCTGGTTCCGGAGTCTCCGACGAGCTCAAATATAAGGGTAGGTCAACTAGGTCTTACTCAGGGAAAGTAACCTGAGTTTTGCCCACAAGAAAACTTTATGGGCCATGGGGGAAAGGGGGGACTCCTGAAAAGTCTAGTTCAGGAACTTGGTATATGAAGGCATTCCAGTGGGAGTCGAGGCGAGCTTTGAAAAGGTCGACAGTGGGAGCCCACACCACTGAGCTCGGTAGCGAGTTCCAGTGATTGACCACTCGAACACCAAAGAAGTTCCGTCGGGCTCTGGTGACCGCTTCTGGCTTAGCCAACTTCCACGGATGGCCCCGAGTTCGAGAGTGCACATCAAGTCTGAAGAACTGAGCGTAGTCCTGTTCAATGAGACCGTGGAGCAGCTGGAACACACGAATCATGTCGCCACGACGCCTCCGATAGTACAGCGAAGGGAGCCTTAAAGCGCGAAGCCTATCAATATACGGAACACCTCTGAGGGGAGCGAATCAGGCGGGTAGCGCGTCTTTGAACCTTTTCCAGGAGGATTTGGTCTGCCCTATTAAAGGGTCCCCACACAGAGTTTCCGTATTCGAGAAGTGGCCGGACGAGGGATTTGTAGAGCAGCCGAAGGGTGCATGTGTCCAGGATGGCAAATGACCTTTTATGACTGCTAGGACTCTGGTAGCCTTTCCGACAGCAGCTGAAGCTTGCTGTCTAAATTTCAACTCGGTATCGATCAGTACTCCAAGGTCTTTCTCGACTTGAGCTGTGTGGAGAATAGCTGAGTTCATCCTGAAATTACGTCCCTGATTGGAGTTGCCGATGTGCATCACGACACACTTATTGTCATTAAAAGGCATCTGCCATCTAGATGACCATTCAAAGGCGCTGTGAATGTCTTCTTGGAGGGAAGTGGCTGCAGAGGCTCGTTTTACACTGGCGTATAGTTTGGTGGCGTCAGTGAACATTTTTATTCCTGAAGTAACGCAGTCTGGCAAGTCAATAATGTATATCAGGAAGAGCAGCAGGCCAAGGACAGAGCCCTGAGGAACTCCGCTGGTGACCCTGACCCAATCTGAGAGCGCCGACTGGACGATAACACGCTGGTAGCGATTTGACAAAAATGCAGAGATCCAGCGAAGTACCTTGCCTCTGATGCCATAAGCCTCGAGTTTCATGATAAGACGCCAGTGCGGAACGGAATCAAACGCTTTGCGTAGGTCGAGGTAAACCGAGTCCACAGGGTTGTTGTGTTCGAGAAGCATGGTCCATTCGTTTAGAACCTCCAAGAGCTGGGACTCGCAGGACCGCTTTGGGCGAAAGCCATGCTGGTGAGGTGACAATAGATCCTGAGAGTCCAAGTGCTGGAGCAGGCTATCCTTGACCAGCGACTCTAGAATCTTACACACAACGGAAGTCAGACTGACTGGGCGGTAATTTCCGGGGTCACTTTTGACACCTTTCTTGTAGATTGGGACCACTGTGGCAAGTTTCCAGTCGCTTAGTAAAGTACCCTCATCCAGAGACATCCTAAAGAGAGTCGAAAGAGGCATAGAAAGGGAATCCGCAGCATCATGGAGAACCCTAGGGTGAATCTGGTCAGGACCAGGGGAGCTTGAAACCTTAAGTGAGCGAAGCTATGCGTGATACCGCCTCCTGAGATATTGGTATGTCCTCGAGGAATGGTCCAGTGCAGCACGTCTCGAACGGAGGGCAGTTCGATGAGTTATCGACTGTAAACACACTGGCGAAGTCTCGCTTTCGAAGTATCGTCTGTCACAAGCCGACCATTTTTGTTCAGCAGTTCCTCTATACCGCCCCTGGTCTTCATCCTAGTACCGGCATATTTCCAAAATGACTTAGGGTTGGTCTTGATGTCCATTGCAAGATTATGCTCATAATCATGATGGAGTTGGTGTGTCAGAGCCCTTAGTTCGTTCCCGCATCTCTGAAGTCTGGCCAGGTCAAAGATATCTTGTGTTTCAAAGAATGTTTTTGCCAATTTGTTCTTTTTGTCTTTAAGTTTCAGGGCAGAGCGTGACATGTAGAAGTTTCTGGACTTTCTGGCAGTAGTGATTTTCGGGATACACAGGGCTGTCACAGTAGCTAGATGACCTTTGAAGAAGTCATAGTAGGTATTGACATCAGTGTGTCTAGTGCCCGTCCAATCAATCTCAAGAATCATGCGATTGAACCTTTCTACGTCGGCCCTCCTGAAGTTCAGTGCAGAAGATTTGTTCGTGTAATGAGGAACATAACATTTGAGCTGAAATTGAATCAGTAGGTGATCGCTCTTCCCAATGCCTGGCAAGTAGTCAATATCGTTAATCATGGTCTCTTCATTGGTGAAGACAAGATCTAAGATATTAGGCCTTTGGCCCAGCAAGTAGCGTAGTCGGGTGAGTAACATGCTGAAAGAGTAGGTTATCATGCATAATTTTGAGGAGATTGTGAGATGGGTGCCCAACAGGAGCCTCAGAGTAGTTTCCAGTCCAATTGATTTGGGGAAATTAAAGTCCCCAGCAATCAAGAGATGAGATGGGGACTGTGCAACTATCCTTGAGAGCAGATCAGAGAAAGCAGACATGCTGAGGAGGCCATTTCCAGAGGGACTCTGATACAAACACCCTATAACAAGAGCATCGCTTATTACGTCTGTGCATTATGTCGTGAATAAAATGTGAATGAATTCAAATTCTTCAACCACATTCAACTTGAACTACCGCACACCACGCTCGTTGTCGTAGCCAACAACAAGAAGAAGAAGAATAATAATAAACATAAAAATAAGTGTGCGCCCACGGTTCCTATAGTGAAGTGCATCGTGGATTTTCCCCGTTATAAAAGCGCTTTAGAGAGTAAAAACTGCACCCAGAAGATAGCCTGATCTTTAAGGCCCTCGTCAGACCCCACCTAGAGTACGGTAACTTAGTCTGGGGACCCTTCAGCAGGGCAGACCAGAATACGGTTGAAAGAGTCCAAAGGCGCGGCTACCGGGCTGATCCCCGAGATACGGCACAAATGGCACAAATCATACAGCGAGAGGCTGCAGGAACCAGGGTACTTAACTACGGGTACAATCAAGTTTCCTACTAAATATAGTCCTTCCATGATGACATCACTGCCCTTTCCTACTAAGTTCTAGGAGATTCTACTAAGTTTTTGGAATGATCAGCTGGAACATACCAAGTTTGGGAGCATTTGGCAGCAATCTAGTATAAATCGAAATCAACTTGTTTCACCCATTTGACAGTAACCTTGATCTCAACAGCGAGCAGTGTATTTTATGTAAATCTAATGAAAAAATCATAACACTTCAAAGAATTTTTTGAAAGGGCATGCACTTATTTGATCAACTCAGGCTACTTAATGGCCGAGAGAAATAAGTTTACCTTCGCTCAAGAGATCACCAGTAGAGGTGTGACTTTTTTAAAAAAAAGCTGGTCCTGGTCCCGGTCCCGCCAACATTTCTTGGTCCGCGCCTAGTCCCGGCGAGAAAGATGTGGTCTCGGCATCCTTTTTCCCACTTATTGGCTTTTAAACATACTAATTCTTGTGGATTAAGAGCCAAACATATTAAACAAATTTATATCATCATTACATAAACAAATCAACATAAAGTATGAACAATAGCTTCAGGAAATCCTTACCTACTATCATGAAAAATGGCCACAATTATCTGACAATGCTCTCTGAGGAAACGTTTGCATGTTAAACCCCTAAAAGGTGCCTAAGAAATTATACATCAATCAAAATTCAAGCTGTATCACACCTCCCTTCAGTCCATCCATAAAAATTCAATCAATAAGCTTACCTAAGTTTTATGAGCAAAGGTCAGCACAAATACCTTCAAGAGCCTTAAGATCAAATCACCAAAGCACAGGAGCAATTTGACATCACTTTTACAGTTGCCATGTGACTACAGGACTGTTTTTGGCTGTTTATGAAGAATTATGTGAGTTGATGCACTGGATGAAGGAACTGACAATTAATGTTTTACATACCTAGGTAGTTCTCCAACCCCCCTCCTTCTTCCTTCTTTCCTTCCTTCCCAACAAACAACCAACCAACACACACACACAAACTAATGTCCATGTATGGATTTCCAAATACGGAGGCCAAGCATAGGTTTGTTGGTAAGCAAAGCTAGTAGCAAAAATGTCTTCTTTGATTCGCGTTAAAAACGGCTTCCAATTATTTGGAACGAATCAAATTTTAAGATTATTAATACCAATAACAATATTTAATTGTAATAGACAAAAAATTTGAAAGCAGCCGAAGACGGCGCACAAAAGACAAATATGACCTCATCACGTTTAGGAAGAGAATAAAGCAAAAATTTACTGAATCTTCACATGGTTTTTAAAGGGACATTGTCGCAAAAATTTTTATTGGCTAGATCAAAAGGTTACAAAAAGTTGTTTCAGAAGTCATATTCTCATTTTTGCAAATTCAGGCTCAAAATACCTGAAAATCGGCCTCAAAGTCAACATTTATAGACGACTTTACCGAGTCCTTATGGTAACGATAAAGTGACGAAGACCCGGCTATAGCTATCAATTTATATATGACAAAATGTCAAACATTTCTTTTAAAGCAGTTCAGTAGTAAAACCTATAACATCAAAAATTATTCTATAAAAATATATTTCCAAAACGCTTTTGAAAGAGAAATATGGGACTTAAAAGAAATACCATCAACCAATCAGAAGCCCAGTCCTTATAGGATCCGGTCACGTGGGCTTATCTTACATCAATGTGATGTCATTATGGCTACCGATGAACTATCAATATTCACCATTTCAAAAATCGCGGCAAACGCGAAGATATGAATACAAATTCTATAACACTAATTAGCGCTGCGGTCAGGGCCGAATACCCTAAAGAATATAATCAATAATTGTTCGTTATTGCATGATTGCATTGCAGCTAAAATGATACAATAAAAAGATACGGGTAGCGCGATCCAGAAGAGCCTCCTTTGAGGCATGAAGAAAGCTTTGGGTGGATTTTCAGACGAGGAGATTGTCGCCTCTCCGGTCTCGTGGATCAACATATCGTCGGTAATCTGCACGTAGAATATTTTGAGCCTTTGATGTGGTCAATTGAGATTTTCTTAGAGGTAAAAAATCTATGCGTGAAAAATTAATGAAACAATTTGAATTTTTGCCATCCATCTTTGCTGGCCACCAATGCTTATTGAGGTTTTGTGTAGTGAGTATAGTGAGTTAGTCAAACACTAATCCTATCAAGTATGGGCAATGCATTTAATGTTTCTGTTCTGCATTAATTAGGTTCATGAAGTTACCAAAAAGCAAATTGTATGCTCAATTGATAACTATTCATTTTGGCCCACTGTTATAGCTGTGGTCTTGTTTCGTCTGTCAACACCAATCAGCGAGCAGCATTGAGTCCCAGTCTGCAAAGTATGGCAGCAGGCTAGACGAGTCACGCCAGCCACTTAAAATCATTGCACTGCCAGACCCCAAAAAAAGCACACCAAACTGCTATATACCATAGAGAAAATGCACCCTTTCCTACCCACACAATGCAATGCTACCTCTTGTATTAGTTAGTTAAATACTTGTTATAAGGTCCCCTCCTGTGTCTTTATAACCATTCAGCCATTATTTGTTTGGTTTTCAGTGTTGCCTTCCTTGCACCAGTCTGGGAAATTCACACCAGGTTGATGAACTTCACACCACTCACTCTTGTCTCCTAGGGCACTCACCCTGATGTGATCTCATTGAAAATGCCATACTTTGCACACTGGATTGAGTCTATGTCACATGGCTATAGCCTCTCCCTGAGAACCAATCTTAGAACCAATCTTAGATTTACAGGCTGGCTACCTGCTGTGGTGCTGCTGGAAAAACAGTAACAGCACAACAGTGGTAGCATACTTTTTTGTGATTGGTAGATAAGTATTCTGGTTCATTTTTGTCTGATTAGCCATAGCACATACTAGAGACAGTTGTGGTATTTCTTTTCTAGAGGAGAGGCTCGAGGGCTCACGGACAAGGCTGTGCTGGCAGACGGAACAAGGCTTATGAGCAGTGTCAATGCCAAAAAGTCCTCATTTTATTGTTGCACAGGTGAACTTGTGTACCAAAATAGGTGAAAATTATTTGGTGATGGCAATTCTCCAATGATTGTTTAAGCATATTATTTTTGAATTGCCCATATTCCCTCTCTTTTTGGTCTAACTTTATATTTACAATATTTGTGCACTCTAGTAAAAGTCTATATCAAGCTTGTAATTTGAATTACAAATTTCTACCTGTTACAAATACTGGCTCTGCACAATGTGTGCATGCTAGTGCATTTGCTGCTTAGCTTACCTTCTTTTAAGTATGAAAATGTTTTTGATTAATTTTACAGATTGAAACAGATTTTCGGGGCGCGGTAGTGGAGTGGTCAGCATAGCTGTCTGCCACGCAGCCGACCCGGGTTCAAGGCCCGGCGGCTTCCCTGAACAAGGAGCAAGCTGGCTCCCGAGAAACCCTTCCAACAGGGAAAGAGTTGGCGACGCCATATGACCCTGGCAGTTGGTGCGTCGATAAGCCCCAAAAATTATTATTATTATTGAAACAGATTTTCCATTTATTTTGGTACCATACAGTACATAGTAGTCAGTGTACTCCTATCTACTTATCAGATCCATTTACTCATATTTCAAGTGCTACTGTTTGTTTCCAGACATGAAAGTGACTGTAGCATGAATTCATCCATCTGCCCTCGGAAAATGCCCATCTGCATTCATGCCCATCTGCAGATGAATTCATCCATCTGCCCTCTGAAAATGCCCATCTGCATGCTTTTTATAATTGATATTAAAAATGAACTGAAGGAAAACTAGGATAAGATGTATTATGATTTGAAACACTAGGAGTGTACCCAATACAACAATATAATTGTGAACAAAGAGTATGGATAGTCATGTAGGAATGACATGGGGGCAGTCTTGTGTGATGCAATTTTTGTGTTTTCCTGGAAGAATATATGAAAGATTAGGCGGGTCACTTCAAAGAGAAAAATTTGTTTACTAGAAAACCTGTCTTTTGTAGCTGCTGTGTATCATCAAGCTATCGTCCCAATGGACCAGCTTCTGTATGATCATTTTGTTTGTTAGTTTGAATGGGATGAACCCGGGTTCTGATTGGCCAATCAGACCGATTCTCCCATAGACCTGAAATTTAGAATATTTGTTTCCTATTGTGGGCCAGTGTTGAAATAATGTATTGTAATTTATAAAAAAAAACATGAATTTGCATGGTTCCACCTGACCCCTCCACAAACCCATGATCTAGACTATAGATCGTCTTTGGGGATGTCTTTGTTCTTGAATATATATATATATATATCTATATATATATATTGCATATGTTTAAAACAAGATTCAGTGATATCTTGTTTGCTTTCATTGTGGGCTTGTGATATTTTATTTGTACCCTTTATTTGGTCCCATTTGTTCCTGCTGTGAAAATATCTTCTAATTTAAGAAGAGCCTACCCCAGCAAGCTGAACGCAAAACAGAAATAATCAGGTGCTGCCCCTCGACAGTGACTATCGCCAATTATGCCTGCTGCTGGAAGACAAGCTTCAGAGGACGAGCAATGGAATCCCAGAGTTGGCAGAGTACCACAGCCAGCAGTTTTTTGCATTGAACACGAACCTGCCTGAGTGCACCTCGGTCGTCTGCCTGTGTGCCCGCAGTATACGTTCATGTATGTGCGTAAGTGGTGTTTATCGCGGTATATTAAGGCAAATCCTCTGAGGACCTCAGTAAAACATGTCATTAAAAGTATTTTTTAGCCTAAAGGTAAGAAAACTAGTAATGCAAAGGGTCTTTATAGTAAAAAATCAAGTGGTCAGATTTTGTTGGTGGTCGTACGTGCGAAAGTCGGCGAAAATGATAAGTGACACCTCTGTGCTCAGACTATTGCGGTGAACATTTTATCAAACCGTGTAGCACTTATTGTGGACAGATGCAAAATTTGTTATGCTTTTGATGTACACTCAGTATTTGGTTCGCTCCCAGCCTTCTTAGAGTGCACTTCAAGGACTGGAAGCTAGGAGCTGCATACCCACTGGTGGGTTCAGGGAAAATTTACTTTCCTCCCAAACTCTGCGATTTTCACCGACCTTTAAAAAAATGTGTATTCACGATTTTGGACCCTGTCCTCCCCTCCCTCCCCCCCACAAAAAAATTAGCCTGGATCCGTCACTGACGTACTGAGTTATATCCTCTAGTCCACGTTGCACTCGGAAGACTGCTCGTTGGGGACTCGCAGACCTGATTGTTGCACGCGTTTCTCACCTGCCGAGGGTTATCACTCGCTTGTAATTTCCTGGTAGGTTATATTTTCTGATGTTTTTGTGAGATTGAATATAAGCCTCATTGATCAACTGATATCTGTTGGTTTTTAAAAGTAGATGAATTTTGCATTGCGTAGCCGAGGAGCATGATTATAAATTGGTAAGATGTTTCATGGCTTTGCCTCTCGAATTCTTGACGCAAAATGGAGCCTGTGATCACACTGTGATCACATGTTCGGGCACAGCCCCTCGTCAGAATCCTCATAATACAATAAGTCAAAACTTTTGGTCATAGTGTGACCAAGGCTTGAAATTTAGATCTGATTTGGAAATCGAATGCTGGAATAATGCAGTTCAGTACTGGAATATTCAAATATTGGAACTCGATTTGAGGTTATCCTAGCACTCTGACTAAAAATGTATGTGTTCACCTATTATATTATGAGAATTTTGGTGAAGGGATGTACCTGAATATTTATCAGTGTATTAGCCCCATTTTAAAACTATGGTTCGAGGAGGCTGGTCATGAAATATCTTATCAACGTAGATAATCTAATAAACAATCTAATAAAAATAACGGTTAATATACTATTTTATATAATGATATGATGTTATATGAAGTGCTTCTGGAATTGTTTGTACTATTATGAGAAAGGACCGTTTCCGAACTCCGAAGTATTAAAAATAAACGCTTATCATTTTCATAAACAAATGTCACTCATGAGGCTAGCAGCTTGCTTGTCTTAAAGCTGCGATGCGTCTTCTTAGGTTTAGACTCTGTGACTACCAATGTTAAGATTAATTATAGAATCCTTTTTATTTAATACGAACTGTTCCAGGCTATAATTTTGAGGTATATTTTCTTGATGTGCCCTGATCAGAAACTAACTCAACTTGAAGTAAAAAACAATGTATTCTTAAATCTTGTATATCTATATACGAAAAAATCAGAAAGAGCTACCACCACTGACAGAGGAGTGAGGTGGCCAGTCCATCTCCAACCTGCAACACACAACAAACGTTCCCCCTGAAACAAAAAGTGATCAGGTTTGGGTTCGTGGTGCGTTCCACACTTTTGTTAGTTCATCCAAGGATCGTGGTGGCTGCTCTCTGGTTCCCCAGTTCTGACGCATATCAAGAGTTATTCTTCCGTATCACATTCAGCTATTCTCCGGTTCTCTAGACTACGTGTTTTTATATTCTCTGGAGACCAAAGAATTACAATTATATCAAAGATTTAGATGTCGACGGACACATTTAATCTGATTGATTGATTGAGTGTTCCGGCCATATGGGGGGGGCGCCCTGCAGGCGCCCCAACCGCCGCAGGAACATCGCCAGCCGTCGTGGGTCCGCCAGCGCTTCCCGGATGGGCGGGTCGTCCCGTCCAAATATGTCCCAGCGCAGGTCAGCGCACGCAGGGCACCGGGTCAGAAGGTGGTGGAGGATCTCGCCCTCTCCATCGTCGCATTCCTATAACGTGGCCTCCGGGTTCAGGCCGATCCTCTTTCGGTAGCTGCACAGGAGAAGGGAGTGGCCAATGTGCAGGCGCTCCACCTCCACACTCTCCTGCCGTGAAAGGCCCAGGCGGTCTTTCAGGGTGGTCCGCCCTGGGAGACCGCCACATTTAATCTCGAACACGTTTTATCTCGTACGGATTAACGTTTTATCTCGTTGTTTTACCAGATTAAGACGCGCATTGACGGGGCTCTGAGCCACCTTCGCTTTGACAGGGGAGCGCGGGTACCCCCTAAAATCTCCAGAACCACGGTAGGTAGTGAAAAATGGTAAACGGCTTTGGGTAGCCCATACGCTTCTCCATCGAAATATTTTAACCATTTTGTCAGGTCACTTCAATCGGATGAGTTCACTTTGTTCCGACTTATGTTGTCTTAAACTTTGAGGTCAGGTCACTTGACCTGTACTGGTGACCTGACCTGAGATGACCTAGCCTTAAAATTTTGACAAAAGTTGTAAAAATGATGAGAGAAGGTATGTCAAGTTTTTTAACCCGAGTTTATTTTTAACCCGAGTGTGTTAAGTACCTACCTAATAAATATGTGATGGCTTAAATTCCGTGGCGGCGCCCCTGCCTAGTTTTCTTTGCCTAGTGTTAGGAGTGTATGTTTTACCATGTACTGCGTTTTTACTGTTAATATACGCGTATGGATACAAGTGCGGCGGCGCGTAGCGCCGCCGTTTTTATGTTCTATCCGAATAACCAGACGGGGGGGGGCGGGTACCCGCCTCCCGTCAATGCGCGTTTTAACCCGCGCCCTACGGGGGTCCGGCGCCACCTTTGCCCCACCGGGGGCCATCGATGGCCCCCCCTCTAACTCCGAAAATATGGGCGTTAGCGCAAATCTGCAAAGTGCACTAGAAAGCTCGCGTGAATTCAGTAAGAAATTACTTCACATGTTTTAGTGTTCAGGTCAATGGTTTGACCTCCAGAGGTCAAATTAGGTCAAGATCGGCTATTTTCACTCAAATATGCAATGCTGAAGCAAACTGGGCATAACTCTGATGCCCTTAGAGCTATTGAGGTGTGGGAAAGTACATTTGATAGGAAATTGCCAGTACTTTTTCTGCTATGGAAACGTAAAGACCTCCCGCCAGTAGTTTGACCTCCAGAGGTCACCTCGTGACCTAGTATGACCTGAGGTCACGAAAGGTCAGAAAGTGACCTTGCCGTATATCAAATGAAAGCCAATGACGAGACAAACACGATGGTGTTTGTTTCAGCGCTCTAGCTTATACAGGTCAAAGTTATTGTCAAAATACTGTTTTTGACCCCTGGTGACCTTGGATGACCTTGGGGATGTCAAAGGGCAAATATGGCCCCTGGAATCCGTGAAAGGGTGTCCAAAAACGCTTTTCTGATCAAGCTGAGCATTTTCAATCGTTTTTGTGACTTTTAGATCATAAGACAGCTTTTCCCATGCTTTTTGAATGGGAGAGGTCACCTCGTGACCTGACCTCAGGGCACGAAATCGAAAAATCCCGGATATACACCTTGTAGACCCTGGAGGGGTCATAAAGTGTAGGAAGTTTCAAATCGATCGACTCCGAAATGTAGCTCTTACAGAGCTCTAAAGCTGAAGTGAGGTGACCTTGGTTGAACTCGTCTGGTGACCTGACCTTAAGTGACCCGGGGTAAAAAATTTCAGGGATGGTGGGAAAATGATGCAGTGAGAGGTAGAGCCCTCAACCACGGTGCTGCGCCTCATCGTCTTTCTGCTATCCCGGAAAAACCTTAGGGGGGCATCGATGGCCCCCGGTGGGGCGAGGGTTAAACGATTAATTAATCTCGAGACACATTAATCTCGAGATTAACACATATAATCTCGAAGAGCCACCCCTGCTTTTTATTGGGTCGGTTTCTGGTTCTTGAATTGCACGAAAACCGGTCAGCCTTCAAGAATGGCCTTCAGCAAAGAACACAAAAGACATTTTCGAACGGCGAACAGCGTGTCCCGCTGGTCAGAAAACAGGGGAACTGGTCTCCAATAGAGGGAAATCCGACGGATTGAGAACCATTGCAGGGAGCTGGAGACAAGCCGGTTCCAGTTTGGTACGCCGGTCAGATTAGAAAAATATTTGGGGCTAATATTCCCTTTCCCTCAACTACCCGGACGGAGGGATAACCAGAAGAAATTGTCCTTAGAATATTTACTTCATCCCATAGGAGGATCCAGGAGGGCAAAGGGGGCACGTGCCCCTCCCCCCTCCCCTCTCTGATCAACTCTCGGTGAACCCTAAAATGTCGCGTCCCATCCTCTCCCCCAGGATGCGAAAATCGGCGCACACTGATAGGATTTAGCGTCCATCTGATAGGTTTTGCCGGTCAAAGGTGGCGCCCCCCTGGTCCGGATGGTGCCCTCCCCGGAAGTTACCCCCCCGATCGGCAACCATGGATCCGACTATGCTTCATCCATTAGTACGCATGAACAAACAAGAAGAGAATCAGAAAAATTGTTTTTACGGTAAAAACTTCCACGACCTAGATTCGAACCCGTATTACCCGTGTGAGAGTCGGGAATGGAGGCCACTATACCATCCCCGCTGTACGACAACTGCCCGATTTTAAAACTTTCCTGATTAGTTTTCTCAAGCCGAATGTTTTGGACAAACTAATCTAATATTTGTATTTTTAAGGGTTAATAAAAATAAATTGAATACGAATACAGCATAAAAACATTTTATACCCCCAAAAAATCATTTATAGAACTTAAAACTTTGATTGATAGAATAGAGGTGAAGAGCAGGTTACAGCCTATTATTGATATTGTTAGCAAATTTGAATAATTGTTGAGTGGTCTCCAAAAATTAGCTGAAGATAAAGAAATGATTGATAGTACCAGAATCAGGATTTTTCAAATATTAGGAAACCACAATAAAAATTTTTGCGACAATGTCCCTTTAATACTTTTTAGCCTTGAGGCTACTAAAGCTTGTGCTTCTGCTCGGTTGCATTTTTCTTCAAAGACAGTAGTGGCGCCATTGACCTATATAAGTCTATTATAGGTCAATGAGTGGCGCACACTTGTTTTTATCTTTATTATTCTTCTTGTTGTTGTCTACGACAACGGAGCGTGGTGCGGTAGTTGAATGTTGTTGAAGAAATTGAAGCCATTTACGTTTTATTCACGACATAACGCACAGACGTAGGTAATTTGAAATACTGTTGAGTATTTTTTAGAGAGAGAAGGCAATTGAAACAGTGGGGTTGGTAGGGACGGCCATTTCCAATCGCCAATTCCAGAATTCTCTTCAATCAAGATTTTGTTTTTATGCCTTCCAGTATCCATATGCAAAAAACGTCTTTTTCTTCAATTCAAAGTGATTTTGACCCCAGTAACCACCGTTTATGGGTTGTATTTTGGTTTTGTCACTGAGTTGCTTTATAATTTTTCATCATCAACTTTTTTATTTCATTTCTTATATACAGACAGGGGATAGAAGTAAATAAAGAGACCAGCAAAAGAAGACATGAACAAGGCAAATCAAAGCAATAAGGAGCAACAGAATAGAACTGTACAGGCGCACAGTATAAAACAAGAGGAAGTAAGTGAACAGAATCAGATTAGAGCAAATGTTTAACATAGAAGGAACAATACCTATGCCTATACCTATACCTAAATATTACAGATTTTGCAAGGCCTTATCGGCCTGTTGGCTTTGGTCTTTGACGCGCTCTTTCCAGGCTGAGTCTTTTGTCAGTCTTTCTCAGATCGAAGCATCTGAGAGAAGCGGAGGCCCTTGTTGACCGAGTGACCTGCCGAGAAGTGTTCCTAGAGTGTATGTGTGGACCTAATGAGCTCCTGGGGAGATACATGATTCTCGAATACCGAGAAGCCCACGTACCTCAGGCACTCGTGTCGATTAACAGTCTTCGTCGGGGACGTGGAACATCTGCCGGGCCCAGTGATTGTCCAACCGAGACTTGAACGTATTTAATGAAGGAGCAGCTATCACGTGGGCTGGTAATGCATTCCAGCTGTTCACAATCCGGACCCCGAAGGACGCCCTACGCACGCGCGAGACAGCATCCGGCTTCGTTAACTTCATAGCATGCCCGCGCGTTCGAGATCGGCCGTCAAGATGGAAGAACTGGGTGTAGTTCTGATCGATGGCGCCATGTAAGAGTTGATAAACTCTTATCATGTCCCCCGGAGTCGACGATGGTAGAGGGAGGGTAGATTGAGTGCACGCAGTCTATCAACATACGAGTGTCGTCTCAGGGATGGTACCATGCGGGTGGCTCGACGTTGGACTCTCTCAATAAGCCTCTGATCTGCCCTGTTAAATGGTCCCCAGACAGAGTTTCCGTATTCGAGCAGTGGGCGCACCATAGTTTTGTAGAGTAGCGGAAGTGTGAAAGTGTCGATGTTGGCAAAAGACCTCCTCATGATCGCCAGTACTCTGGATGCCTTAGAGGCTGCTGTGGCTGCCTGGCGTCGAAATTTCAGGTCTCTATCCACAAGAACTCCCAGGTCCTTCTCAACCTCTTGTGCCTGGACTTTTCCGCCGTCCATTTCGTAATTGTGTTCTTGGTTGTTGTTTCCTAAGTGGAGCACGCCGCATTTGCTTAAGTTGAAGGGCATCTGCCAAGTGGAGGACCAATCCAGTGCCCTTTCCAGGTCTGCCTGGAGGGATGCAACAAGAGTGGAGGAGTCGGCTCTGGCATAGAGCTTGGTGTCGTCCGCAAAGATTTTGATGCCTGAGGCGATGGTGTCCGGCAGGTCGTTGATATAGACAAGGAACAACACGAAGCCCAGCACTGAACCCTGCGGGACGCCACTGGTAACATGTACCCAGTCAGAAGCTGAAGAGCCAACCACCACCTGCTGGCGGCGACCCGTGAGAAATGCTCTCAACCAGGCTAGCAGCCTCCCCCTACACCATACCCTTCTAATTTGGTAAGCAGGCGCTCATGCGGGACCGAGTCGAATGCCTTTTGGAAATCTAGATACACAGTGTCGATGGGGTGGCCTTCCTCAATTTGCCGACTCCAGTCTTCCATGGCTTCCAGGAGTTGCGATTCGCACGAACGTTGAGGACGAAACCCAACAAGACATAAGTTCCTGGTGTCTTTTAAGTGAATTAAGTGAAGGAATGGGAATTACATCGGAAAATGTTGTTTCCAAAGAATGAAACTTAGTGAGAGCTGTATTCTGTGCTGTGTGTGTGTGCAATATTATTTTTTCTCTTTCATCTAGTTGAATTGATACTTTTTCATCTTATAAAGTTGGAATATTGCATCAAGGAGGCAATGATGTGCTGGAAAGTAGTTATATTTTTTCTCTTATCTTAGTTTTAGATAAAACATGGAAACCATTATCATGAATTTTACTTTATCCAGACTGGCTCTGGTCCCGGCACAGTCCCGGCGTCTAGCCTTTGGTCCCGGCTTTAGTCCCGCCGGGACCAAACCTGGTCCCGGTGCCGGGACCGCGGGACCCAAAAGTCCCACCTCTAATCACCGGTGTTTATTGTCTTCTGCTGCAGGTACCACCAACAGCCAATCAAAGGTCAGAAATCAATAGCCAATCAAAATCGAGATTAGTCTTACTGCAAACAGCTGTTAGTGCTGAACGTGTCCTTATTTTGACACACTCTGGAATATTTGTAAAAATAATATTCTTCACTGGAGTTTTTGCAAAACGTCTGATGGTTTCACAAATAAAAATCTTTTAGCTTTCTGTTCAACCATATAAGTTTTGTTGATACAGTTCTAAAAAAGGTTATTTAGAGCTTCAAAAAAGTGCAATTTCTCCAATGCCCTGCATAGTAACTGTTGTGCCTCTCCAGCCATGATGATGTAATGCTGCCAAACAACTTGAACGGGGTCTGGCAGGAACCATCCAACATACTTCTTCCAGCGCGACGAGAGGTCGGCACTAGAAACAGGAGAAAATCCGGGACGTAGGTGTGAGGTCATCACCTGGTATGATGTCACACAAGCGAGGAAGAAAAATGTTTTGCTGGGCGTAAATTGAGGTGAACCTGGCGCCTCATTTTCAAGCACTTGCGTGGAGAACGGAGTTGTCTGTTTATCCAGTGTGTTTTTCATGACAGTTTTGTGCGGGTGAGACGCGAATTCTCGATTATCTCACTCTATTTTTCTTTTTAGTTGCTTGTGATAGTGGTATTGTTGCTCTTCTTTAAATGATCACACATAAAAGGATGGGAATGATATGATAGGTATTTAGGACAGCTTCTTGATGTCTGACCGATTTATGGCTGAATTCCAAGATTTTCTAGGACGTATTTCGGTAATTTATGTTCCCAAACATGCATAAATAATATTTTAGCAGCATGGCCCATACTAGAGGTTAAATGCTTGTGAATGAGAGGTGTATTGCTTTGTAGTGCTTAGGACAGTTGAAGGGAACATGAGTTACAGAAAAAACAAATGTGAAATAAATTTGATATTGCACCAAATCTCTGTTTATCTAATTGGCTTATATAGACATAGCATTCATGAGCCCTATCTTAGGAGTTTGATTGTTTCATTATGCCTTTTCTTAATGGCTCTGGCTTTTTTGTGTTGAGAGAAAATCTTGGTCTGCCATAAATTCGTAAGCGTCACCACGAACAACAAAACGGGAGGCATCATAAATGTGTACGTGGGGGCGACGCCTTTGGGGGCATCGTGGAACCGAAGGCGATTGTTCGAGCACTTTTTAAGTGAAAACAATGTTTTGCATTTCCGGAATGGAAAACCTCGATAGACACTGGTCACATGACGTCTGCACGCGCTGAACTTCGACCTTGATGATCTAAGTCCAGAACATACCCTGAAGTGCCAATAAGAAAAATTAAAAATTGCATCTCCGGGACGGAAGACCCCCAATGTATTAGTACTTCAAAGTCTGCACGTGCAAAACTTGCACCATGCTGACTCAGTTCATCAATTAACACCAACATGCCAAATTTTAGCCCAATCGGCCAATTAGTTCCCGAGATAGCGCCTGAGGATATGCAGCTACTGCGCATGCGCAGTCGGCAGGTCACTGATCGGCTGATTCAGAGAGGTGCAGTGGCCAGCCTGGGTCACCATCCCCGAAAACGGTAAGCCTAGCTTCATTTGTTTGCCCATGATAACATTATTTGTCTTCCGTAGCCTTAACACTAATCCATAGGGTATCTTCAAACTGGGGGGTGCCCGTGTGTACGGAAAGGCACCGTTTGCGCCTGTTACCCTATTAATAAATCAGACGGTACAAATAAGCCTTGTTTTAAGACTTAAGGAGACTATCTGCACCACCAGCAGCCTTATAGTGTCTTAAAACCAAATTTTGGATTGGTGTCGGCCCCCCTCAAGATCACGTGGCACGCGCCAGGGGTTATCCAGACGGTTCAAAGTGATGTCATCTAACATATAATCCCCCTGGCTACAATCGAGGCGGGTTTCATCTAAAACGTTCCCATACGGTAGAAGCCAAGTGTCCCATAGCCTTAACACTAATTCATAGGGTATCTTCAAACTGGGGGTGCCTGTGTGTACGGGAGGGCGCCGTTACTCACTTTTACCCTATAACTCAATCAGACAGTACCTATAATCGTGGTTTTAGGACTTAAAGCGGGTATCTGCACCATCAGCAGCCTTATACTGTGCTAAATCCTAGTTTTGAAGGGGTGCCGGTCCGCACTCAAGGTCACGTGGCACGCGCCAGGGGTCATCGAGACGGGTAAAAGTGGTATCATCTGAAACATAACCCCCTTGGCTACCATCGATGCGGGTTTTATCAAAACGGTTTCTATAGGGTAGCCGCCATGGGCTTGTGAACTTAAAAAAATTGAAAAATCTTCAGAAATTTATAAAATCTCTAAAAATCCTCTTAACAGGGGACTTTCATCGAAACAAGTGTCGGGTGGGTATGGTACCCTACCGGCGACAGTTGCACCGCAGGTGTCAGTTTGGCCTTATCTGGAAAGCTCTGGGTATTACGGCCGGAACTTAAAACTTGAAGAAACACAACTTCGGGTTACAGAGTACCCAGTTTATTTTTGGGCAATTTCTTGGGCCTGATGGTGATTTCCAGCATCTTCCAAGAATCTCCAGGTCTTCATATCCAGATCCTCGTTACTAAAGAAAAAAGGGGCAGCAAAAATGTAACACAAACACAAAAAGCCAGAACTAAAGGGGTGATGTAAATGGCGCAGCGAAGCAAAGAACTAGCACAAATACAAACAGAAAGGCGCAAACGCTGAACAAAAAAGGCAAACAATCAAAATCAAACAGAGCACGCCTCTTTATACCTGAAAATTGTGGTGGTTCCGGCAGTATTTTTCTTTAAATTTCATGGTCTCATAACTCAAATTGTACAGGTGGAGTGTGGTCGTTCCAAAACAAAACAAAAACTCAACAAAGTAGCCGACTGGCAACAATATAACAGTATGACGCACAAAAAACCTCTGCACGCTAGAGGTGAGTGCTCGAAAGGCCTTCAAATGGCCACCAGATTCGTTACGGGCGCTGTAACACCCGCCGCCTTTTCATGTCTGAGGCCATGAAAACTTAACAAAACAAAAACAAAAAAACAGGCATCTTCTCAGAGGGCGCGCAAAGCTTATCACAACAGAGATGTGCTAGCATCGCAAACACGCAGGCACAAACAGACTTGTACGACTAGCATTAATAGTCAGGTCTCAGCACACAAAGGCATCAAATAAGGCTAGCATCAACATAAAGTCAGCATCAAGCATCAGATCTGCTGGATGAGCAATCAGCAGTGTGAGATCATGATGTGAGAGCTCAGCGCATGTGAAACCGTGAGATCAGTGATGTGAGATCATAATGTGAGAGATCATGAATGTGTGCATGTGGGTGCTGACCCTAATCACACTAGTCTCACCAGTTTTGTTGACGGACGCTGGAGGATGCCACCTTGCGTGCGAACCTTCACCGATCTCACGCTTGTATCTTGGCTTTTCTTAGTTTGAACAATTCGACCAAGCTGCCATACGCCTCGAGGCACGGATTTATCCACAACGAGGACAACATCTCCCCACTTGCAGGTTCCTTCCACCAGACCTTGTGGCAGGACCTGGCCTTTTTTGAAGCAGAGGAAGGTACTCTGCTCGCCACCTGCTCCAAAATCTCTCAGCAAGGTAACTAGCTTGTCTCCAGTTTTTCCGGCTCTTCAAATCGTCATCATCTGGGAATGAGGCCGGAACACAGATGCACCTCAGGTTCAGTAGGTGGTTGGGCGTGATCGGATCCTCATCGCGAAAATCAGATGACACCGGCGTGAGAGGTCGATTGTTCAGGATACATTCTACTTCACACAGAAGAGTTTGCAGCGTCTCTTCTGTCAGGTTTTGCTCTCGCATAAGCGCGTTGAGAACCTTACGTATGCTTCTGATTAACCTCTCCCAAACTCCGCCGAATGATGAAGCACAAGGTGGGTTAAACTTCCATTCGATTCCCCTCTTCAGAGTTTCATTTGTGACGGGGAGCGCCGCTGGGCGACTGTGGCGGCGGCGGTCGGGTGCGCGCGACGGTCGGCTGGCCGTCCGGCATCGGTGGGCGACGATTCGCGCCGATGGCGCGCGCCGTTCGGGCGATACGCAGTGCCGCGTCCCGCTGGTGGTGGTGTGCACACGTCTCCGCCGGTCGCCCATGTTGCGGGCGCAACACACAAAAATATTTATATGGTGAGAGGCAACAAGAAAGTATTGCACCGCTTTCGTAAGCTCAGACACACAAGCTGCAACTGTCCAAATCCGCACTCGACAAGTCCAAGGGCTGGATTCGGTTTACAACGACCCAACCCTCCCGGCTGCTTGAGTCACCTTATAGGCTTTGGGGTTGACCTTGCCCTCCGGGTTAACCTGTCTCAAATCAGCGGGTGATTAGCTGCGCTTATTTGCGTTCCGAACCTACTTCAACTCGCAGGCTTTCCCGCATAGGAGCGGTACCGCGACCGTCTTAACTCTCACGACCCCGTTGTTATTTCTTATTCAAGATGGCTCCTGTATCGGTTGCAAAATAATGGTGAAACAGTTACGAGGTAATGATGAAAATACCGTCGTTTACACCCTTGAGTTTTGCTCAATCGTCCCATCTCAAACGTTAACTGGATGAACATTTATATAATCTATTCTGCAACATGATCGCTTAGATTCGGCTCTTTCACCAGCCCTGTCGAGCCTTAAACCTATTTCATTCATGCATCCATTCATGCTCCCAATTGCTTCATTCACTGTTCGTGCCATTCTCCCCGTGTTCGAAACTGTGAAAGCCCCAATTTTTCCCCCTCGACATCATCTAAGCGTTCAATGTAATTGTATCTTAGGCTATCGATGCAATCCACGTGCCAATGCTCTGTTCACCCTATCGGTTGACGACGCCTACCCGTCGGACTTACAACATCAACCAGACTTGAGTACTAATACTGATTTCCAAAGATCCGGGAAAACTTGGATAACAGACTTTCCCCACGCTCCCGTCGTCACTCTAGACCGGTCTGACAAAAATGTAGGTTTCTACGCTGCCTTACACTTTGCCGTACTCGTGAACGTGCTACCCGGGTCAACGTCTCCGATCCTCCCATCCTCAAATTGCTCCCGAGCTTAAACCTCGTATCCTCGCCTCTAGGCCCTCAAATCCTTAATACCCTTGTATCTCTTTGTATTTCCATTCGCACCTTCGAAATCCTCTAATGTTCCCATATTCCACTGCTAGGCCTCCAAATTCCCCCTTATTCCAACCTCCTCCTGGTCCGGCCCTATACCACCTTAATATTCTTTATCTCGCTTCCTCATATCCTCGCCTCCGGGCCCCCAAATACCTTTGCATTTCCTCTCGCACCTTCAAATCATCCAATGTTCCCTTTATTCCTCTTCTAGGCCTCCAAATCCCCCTTATTCTGGCCTCATCACCTGGCCCTATGCCACCTTAATATCACTAATCTCATTTCCTCATATCCTCGCCTCTGGGCCCCCAAAGTCCATATGCTATCATATTCCCCTGTAATTCCTTTCTCAACTTCGAAATCCTCTTATATTCCTCTATTCCTCTTCTGGGCCTCCAAGTTCCTCTTAATCTCAGTTCCTCATGCCCGGCCCCTATGTCATCTCATTACTCATAATCTCATCTCTTCATTACTCTCCTTTTATAACTTCATAGACCAAGGCGTTAAGTAGCATCAGATTAGTCTGACTGGTCAAATCAGAATTCTTTCAGCCGGGGAAAAGGACAGACACCTTCCAGTAGCTGGTTAAGCTACCATCCAATGCCCAGGTGGTTCACAGGTATCAATCAATGGTAATTCCATAGACCAAGGCGTTGAGTAGCATCGGATTAGACTGACTGGTTAAATCAGAATTCTTTCAGCCGGGGAAAAGGACAGACACTTTCCAGTAGCTGGTTAAGCTACCATCCAATGCCCAGGTGGTTCACAGGTATCAATCAATAGTAATTCCATAGACCAAGGCGTTGAGTGGCATCAGATTAGACTGACTGGTTAAATCAGAATTCTTTCAGCCGGGGGAAAAGGACAGACACCTTCCAGTAGCTGGTTAAGCTACCATCCAATGCCCAGGTGGTTGACAGGTATCAATCAATGGTAATTTCATAGACCCGGGCGTTGAGTAGCATCAGATTAGACTGACTGGTTAAATCAGAATTCTTTCAGCCAGGGAAAAAGGACAGACACCTTCCAGTAGCTGGTTAAGCTACCATCCAATGTCCAGGTGGTTCATAGGTATCAATCGATGATAATTTCTTAGACCAGGGCGTTGAGTAGCATCAGATAAGACTGACTGGTTAAATCAGAATTCTTTCAGCCGGGGGAAAAGGACAGACACCTTTCAGTAGCTGGTTAAGCTACCATCCGATGCCCAGGTGGTTGACAGGTATCAATCAATGGTAATTTCATAGACCCGGGCGTTGAGTAGCATCAGATTAGACTGACTGATTAAATCAGAATTCTTTCAGCCGGGGAAAAGGACAGACACCTTCCAGCAGCTGGTTAAGCTACCATCCAATGTCCAGGTGGTTCACAGGTATCAATCGATGATAATTTCTTAGACCAGGGCGTTGAGTAGCATCAGATTAGACTGACTGGTTAAATCAGAATTCTTTCAGCCGGGGAAAGGGACAGACACCTTCCAGTAGCTGGTTAAGCTACCATCCAATGTCCAGGTGGTTCACAGGTATCAATCGATGATAATTTCTTAGACCAGGGCGTTGAGTAGTATCAGATTAGACTTACTGGTTGTATCAGAATTCTTTCAGCCGTGGAAATTACTGTGAATCGGGCTTTGATACAAAGATAAACGTATCCTTCTCCCCTTTTTCATTGTCACGAGAAAAATATAAATCGTGCACATGAATGAAACAAAACAATGCTATGGTCGGTCCTTCCACTATTCTCGGGAGCTGTGCCACTGGCACAGTAAACTTGAGTTAAGGCCAGGGTCGGCAATAAAAACATTCACTCACCCCTGCCCACATACTGTCGCGGACTCACAAATATTCCATCGCTGCCGGATACAAGTGTATTGGCAATAACGCTTTATAGGTTGGATATTTTCAAGCCTACTTCCGCACCTTTTCTGCAAAATAAATCCAAGGAGTGCTCATTGTGATGAACATGCAGTTCTCCGACCGGCCATCGTCTCGGAATTTTTATGGCCGTCCGAGACGCGGCGGCGAGCGTCGCCGTGATGGTGTCAGCAATACAAGATGAAAAAAACACGAATACGTTCCGTTGAATAGTGGAATATTTGCACCGTTTTTTTCTCACCTCTATAAAAGCCAAATCCCATAGTCACGCTTTGAATTTATTTTCATCTACAAAGCTACGATAATACCCACACGCTGAAAGTGCGGCCTCCGGATTTCTCAGCCGGAAAACGACACGCCTAGCATTTACCCTCCTGATTATCTCCTCGTGATGTCAAAACCAAAATGTTACGCTTTCGATTGTTATTGATACACCCCCCATTTATCAGTGAACAATAAAGGCTGAAATTTAATTTTACATACCATCTGTGAATTTCAACAATTGACAACAAAGAATATTAATACAGCACCAAAACAAATACATATTCCCAACCTACCTACAAAACTACACCCCCGTGCCTCACATATCTAATAAACCGGCAGCGTCCCGCCGTCCATTACGAGCTTCATTCTAGGTCCATTTTGGAAATAACACATTTTTGGTTGGTGAAAGCAGCCGGGGGAGATTGAAGCCGAAACCCTTTCCAGATAACCAGGACCGACCTGAGTGAGAGGATGGATGCTATAGTTGAGGCCCGTGCTTGGCTGATGTTGATGGCGAAACATTGCAGTCGGCAGGATAGCTGACAGAAGAGAGATGCGCCGAGAAAGCGAGCTGCGCCGGTGAAGAGTTGCGGCAAAGGGAGAGACACTAGCGCCCGTTGGCACTGGGAAGAGCAGCGTAGACAAGTTCCGGACTGGAGGGAGGGCGAGTTGAGAGAGAGCGCTGAGACAGAGATCTTCTCTTATATATTTTTCTGCGGTGACCGCCTCAGGCTTGGTCTGACGCCTTCTCATGTGTGACGTCATCTCTCGGCAAAACCCAGGTGACGTCACCTCTTGAGGGCAGGACTTCGGATTTCTGCCGGAGGTCCTGGCCATTGTAACCAGTCCTCCTTCTTGAAGCTTCACGCCCCTCCCCCTCAAGGCTGGATTGTGTGACGGAGAGGGGGGAAGCCAGACATGCCTATATGGCGCATTTGTCGCCGACTTGGCGCTAAAGACATTTGCCTTAGGCCAGGGTTGACCGTGAGCTTGCCATCCTGAACTGCCCTGGGGGCGGAGTTGGCCCTGTCCGTAGCCTTGAAGATTGCTGGTGCGGCATGCCTGGTCATTTTTGTTCATCCCCTCCATTGTTGGGCTGGGCGCACGCTGGCTCGTTCACCGGAAAGAGGTCCTGGTAGTCAATTGTTCTACCATTTCTTCTTACCCCTCCATCCCCTTTTATCGCCGCAGGGATGGGTGAGGCGTCGCGGCTTCCACGCGGCCCTGACGTCGGAGTGAATCTTGGGTCGTACCAGGCTGGTCGGGCCTGGCCTGCGGCGATTGCTGCTTAATCTTGGGGGCCGGGATTTGTATCCGCGCCGCGCGGCTTGGGATGCTGGCGAAACAGAGACGGTCGTCTCGTAACGCTGTTTCCGGTCTCCGCTTGTTGTACCATTTCTAACGTGTGATGATTTGAATTTTTTGGTCCAAGCTCTTCTTGGTTAGATTGTGAAATAGTTTCATGATACCGTTCAGGCCATGAATAATTATTTCAGGAGTTGTTGAAATGGTTTGATCTGTTGCTATCGTGAAAATGGAATGAAGTATGGAAGGATTCTCTGGGAGTAGAAACTGGCTGCCCCACCGATAAAAATGTGTTATCTCCCTACCGGCGCAAATGTAATCCTTACACATTCACTATTTGCTTCTCGTTTGCTCGCAGAATATCAAGTTCTGCCCGTAGCTCTTTATCCGCTGCAACAAAATTGGAGCCGCAATCCGAGCGCAAGAGACGAACGTCACCGCGCCTGGCGATGAATCGCTTCAGCGCACAAAGAAATGAGTCAGTGGATTGACTTTCCACCACTTCGATGTGTACCGCCCGTGTAGCTAGGCAGGTAAAAAGTACTCCATACCTTTTGACTTGCCCTCTTCCTTTCTTCACGTAGAATGGGCCAAACAGGTCCGTTGCTGTATTCCAAAACGCTTTCTGCGTTTCTTCCACACGATCAGGCGGGAGGTCTGCCATCTTCCTCGTTTCTGGCGGATGACGTCGTCGTCTGCAGCTATAGCAGCGACTCAGACATCTACGGACCGCCGAGTTTGATTTCAGGATCCAATACTTGCTGCGAAGTTTTGTTAAGGTGTACTGTCTTCCTTCATGGCCGTACTTCTGATGCACATGATTTATGATCAAATCTGTGACTACGCCTTTGCTGGGAAGGATCAGCGGAAACTTCGCTTCTTCACTCAGATCAGAATTCCTGAGTCGACCACCGACCCGCAGGAGGCCCTTTTGATCTAGGACAACTTAAACAACCACCCAATACCCAATAAGTTTTCTCAGATATACCACCCATACCACGCAGTACAAAAAGGTACCGACTAACCGCTCAATCAAAATCGTTAGAGCCATTTTTGAGAAATTTTGAAGTCTTTCAATCTTCGAAAAAATCCCATAGACTTAGCACGTAAAATTCACGTGCAAATTGAACGTGAAAACGAGTTTTCCTGGGGTAGTGACCCATACCCCAGGGTAAGTCCCCATCATATTAAAAAAGGAACAAAATCTATTGAGCCGCTTTTCAGCTAATTTGCCATCTTTGTTTCCGTAATGTTAAACCGTATGGGAAAAAGGGGTCTCGATTGCACGTGCATCAGAGTTTTCCTGGGGTAGTGACCCATGCCACAAAGTAGATCACCATCGGGACCCTATCTCTAGAAAAAAAATCATCAAAATCGTACGAGCCGTATGAGCTGGCACCAAAGTGCCCCGATCTCATGCAGTTGATGAAAACATGTCCCTAACGAGTTAGCTCAGCTGATTTTCAATGGAAAATCTCAATTTTAAAGAATAGAGCTTTTCGGCATTAGCAATCACCTTCAGTTACGTGGGGGCGACGCCTTTAGGGGCATCGCGGGACCGAAGGTGATTGCGAGAACACCTAATCGCTTCTCCGGTACGGGGGACACTTAAAAGTAAATGGTTTTGTGACATCTGCACGTGGAAAACGTGCACCTTCCTGTGTTTAGTTCACATAATCCCCATAAGACAATTTGGCAGAAAATGAAAAATCTGAATCTCCGGAACGGAGGACACTCGATAGAAAGTGGCTTTCTAACGTGAGCACGTGCAAAACTTCCACCTTGCTGACTTGGGTTCATAACAAAACCCCTACATACCAAATTTCAGCAGAATCGACCCACTGGTTGATGAGATATAGCCCATTGGGGTTATGCGCTACTGCTCATGCGCAGTGCCCCGGTCACTGATTGGCTGTTTCAGAGAGGTGTAGTAGCAGGCTTGTGGCAATTCCCTCGAAAACCGCACCCCTAGCTCTATTTGTTGGTCCGTGAAAGCATCATTAGTGTTCCATTGCCTTAACACTAATACATAGGGTATGTTCAAACTGGGGGTGCCCCTCAGGGGACCGATCTTCACTTGCCGGATTCGTCCGGCAAGTTAAGATTGGAGCAACGGGGTGTGACGCGCCCGGGGCCCCAGTCAGCCTTGGGAGGCACGCCATCGCATCGCCGCGGACTCATCATGTCTAGCCCTCTGGCGGCCGCCGCCTCTTCCGACCTCGGTCGGTTAGAGTCGGCGTCTGCCGTCGGCGGCTCTGGTGATGAGGTCCGCGGTGGTACTGATGACTGCCTTACGGGCCCATTGTTACCTGGTGGGTAACCGTATTGGATCGGGTCAGCTCTGTCCTGCACCTCCCGGTACGTAGCTCCTGTTTGTTTTTGTTCTCTTGTTTTGTTGATTATTTTTAGTTCCTGTCATCCTTTTATGCCTTAGTTGTTGGTTCCACAGTTATTTGCCTTCTTCGGCATTTTATGGGTGTAAGGCGCCCACTCGAGGCCTATCTCGAGCCCCGGCGACGAGGTTGACGGGATCCTGGGGGGTTGAGGTCCCCCTCGGGCGGGTCAGTCCCGAGGGCTCCAACACGCCCCCTTTGGCCCAGATATCTCGATCCAACCGGGGTAAGCCGTCCGTAGGCTGCCGCGGGCGGCCTAGCTACGCGGCAGTGTCTACGGACACTGTCGCTCGGTCCAGCTGGGAAGGGGGATTATGTTTTGGGCGTGCGGCGCGGCGCCCTTCGCGGTGGGGACTGTTATAGTTCTTGCCGGGCGCGACGCGGGCCGGGGTTTCGGAAACCGTCTTTTTCGAGACCCCGACCTTTTGCTCGCGCCTGGTTGACCGCAGTCTCCGCTGCGTGAGGGCTGCCGCGTTTTGCTTCGTCCTGACTCATGGCCCTGCCGGCCCACTGGGCTGATGGCGTCAAGGGGGTGGGTGCGTTCTGATCGGAGGGGTTGCGTGAGTATCTCTCGCCCCTCTGAGACGGGCGCACCTGCCCCCGTAGGCACTGTACCAGCCCCCGGGCCCAGCTATTGACAGCTGGCAACCCGGGGGCCGAAGGTAAATACTTTTCTCATGGCATCCTCCCAAGCATCTACTTCTACTGGAAAGACCCTACGGACTCCGATCCCTGCTTCGAACTTGACCAACCCGACCACATTCTCTGAAACCACTGATGTGATGGACTCTACGGATGACAGACCCCCCGCGCTAACTAGACCACACCAGGCTCGCGCTTCAACCCCTGTGGGGGACAAGAACACTCCCAGAGTTCTCGTCCTCACTCTTGAGGAGGGTGACAAGGTTAACCCCTTCCAGGTCGCTCAGGCCCTGGCAAATTTTGGAACTGCAACCCACGTCTATCGGCACTCAGGCACAAAATTGGAAGTGACCATGTCATCGGAGGCAGAAACACGTGACCTATTGTCTGCTAAAAACCTTTCCTATTTAGGTGAGGGAAAGGCAGTGATCTGTGTACCAGTCTCTGTCGCTCTTCATCCGACAAAGAACAGCGCTGTGGGAGTTGTTACTTGTCGGGAACTGATAGACTCCACAGAGGAGGATGTTCTGATCGGTCTGGAGGAGCAGGGTGTAACGAAAGTACGAAGAATGAGCAAGAGATTGAATGGCAAACTCGTGCCAACGAATACTTTCGTTCTTACTTTCGAAAGCAAGGAACTCCCCCAGAGATATTCGGGTTGGTTGGCTCTCCGTGCGTGTTCGTAAGTACGTGCCGGACCCCACACGGTGTTACCGTTGCCAGAGGTACGGTCACGTAGCTAAGTCGTGTAAAGGGCAGGAACACTGTGGGAAGTGTTCGTCTGTGGGGCATGGGTCAGCTGCTTGCGAGGCTGATGTCACGAAGTGTGCGGTTTGTAGTGGGGACCATGAGGCGTGGTCACGTACATGCCCCAAGTTTCTCTCCGAGAGAGAAAAGCTTAAGACCAAGGTCCTGGGGACGACCCCCAAAGAAACCTCCACAGCACGAGACAACGTCGGCAACACACCCAGCTCACTGGAACCGACTATAGAACAGACGACGGCTCCTCGCTCGACTTCTTTTCGGGATGCTCTGGTGGGAAAGACGCAGCGTGTCAACCCACCTGCCACCATGGATTCATCCATGCGAGACATCATGCACCTCTCCGTGCGTGAATTTATGAATCTGCTTGGCGGTCAGGTGCTACAGCCTGACAACCAACTTGATGTCACGAACGTTGAAGCCCAACCTGACCAGCCACATAGGGTCACAGCTGAGAAGAGTGTCCAGACAGACCCAACGGATGACTCGGTCGTGTCGGCATTAGCGCCGCAGACCAACGGTGGCAGCAGAGACACCGCTGAGAAAGGGGTGCAGACTGGTACTCACAATAGGCAGCATTCAGTAGCTCATACAGAGAAAGCCGGAGAACAGTCCCAGGAACCCCCCTGCAGCGAAACGCGCACGGGTCAACCGAGCAGATGCTCCCGGCCCTGTGAGTACCAAAATACCTCCTGCTGTGACACAGAGCGAAGGAGCCACTCCAAAAAGGTAGGAAGTGCGGTACCCACCATCACAACCGTAACAAACTCAACATTACAGACGTCCACAGAATCGAAAGGCAGAACACCCTCAAACAAGATAACCAAACGGTTTGGCTCGGAGCGGTCCTCCTCCGCACCCCCAAAGGGCCGTGACGTGAGCAAGGAACAGATTGGAATCATCCTATCTCCGGGTCACGGGGATACAGGGCTAATGCCCCCGCCATACCCTCCGCCACCTCCGCCTCCACCAACACCACCTACGAAAACTAACAGGAAATGCCCCGGCACAATCGTGCGTGACGGGAAACGCAGGCTATCCTCTCCAAACTTACGGTGTGAGGAAAAATCCCCCAACACGTGACTGAGGAGAAAACAGATTTTGTTTTTCGAGACTCAAAAGGAAAGAGAATTTGGGTGCCAAGGGTACAAAAAGAGCTTCTTCATCCACGGCTGCATTCTGGTTCCACCGAGAGTATCGGAAACGTGCAACATGTGTGGCAGGATGTGCCGCGCCCATCTCCAGGTAGTGATGGGAGGCACCCCGGTCACAGAGTTCGAGAGGCGTACATGGACAGGGGACACAACATTCGTGCGTCGCTCTCCGCCCAAAGGTCTGGGATACCCGGAACGAATGGCAAGACCACCAGCAGAGTGGGACACACGTACAGCGTGGTGTGTCTCAGAAATGTTTGACGGCAGGAGTTGGGAGACGTAGTCTGTATTTGGTTGATAGGTTTGTTATATTGGGAGCTGTTTTCCAATCCACCTAGTGTGCTGTGCCGAACACAACTTAAATCGCTAACCCTACTTTTTTGTGCATTATAAACAAGGATGGGCGCGAAATGACCATGTAGTCGAAGCGCCCTAAAACCCCAAACAACAACAAACTGGGGGTGCCCTTGTGTATGCAAGGGCTCTTTTTGCATCAATGACCATCTGACTCCATCAGATAGTGTCAGTAAATGTCGCTCTAGTACGTAAAATGGTTATTTGTACGAACACAGACCGTAAACCCTCCAGAAATGAATTTTTTGGAATGGTGTCCGTCTGCACTCAGGGTCACGTGGCACGCGCTAGGTGGCACCCAAAAGATTTTGGATGATTTTGTTTGATTCATAACCTCTTTGGGTACAAACGAGGTAAGTTTCGTTAAAAACAGTCCCATACAGTCGCAGCCAGGGACTTGTGTACTCCAAAAATGAAAAAAATCGCCAGAAATTTCAGAAACCTCTTAAAATATCCTTAATGGGGGACCTTTATCGAAACAAGTGTCAGGCAGTTAAAGTATGTTAGTGGTAATAGTTGCACCACAAGTGCTAGTTTAACCCCATCTTAAAAGGCCTTGGTGCTATAGGGGCCACCCACCCGATTGCAGAGGAAAAAGTATATTTAAAGGTTTTGCTCAGTGGAGGACCCTTAGCCAATCTCATAGTACCCAACAACCACCCATCTACTGGCCCTAGGCATTGTGGTCATGCATGCATATGCTTATTGGCCCAAGGTGCCACCGGTAACTAACCGGGGCCACCTCTACGGGGCAAAGTCGAGATTTTTTAGTTACAAGGTCATATTCAAGTTCAAATTGCACAAAATTTCGAATTTTCCCAGATATACCACCTATACCCCTAGTACCCGGATGTACCAACCAACACCCCAAGAGGGTTTGCAAGAAATCGGATGGGCCAATTTTTTTAATTTCACTTATAATTTTTCAAAAAATCTCTATAGACTTAACACGGAAAATTTCACGTGCAGATTGCACGTGCTTCGAAGTTTTCCTGGGGTAGTGTCCCATACCCCAGTGTAGGTCCCCAAGGGTACCCTATCATATTAAAAAAGGAACAAAATCTATCGAGCGGTTTTTCAGCAAATTGGCCATCTTTGTTTCCGTAATGTTAAACCTTATGGGAAAAAAGGGGGTGTCGATTGCACGTACATCGGAGTTTTCCTGGGGTGGTGACCTATGCCAAAGAATAGATCATCATCAGGACCCTATCTCTGGAAAAAATCATCAAAATCGTACAAGCCGTTTTGGAGGGTACCAAAGTTCCCCGATTTCCAACAAGTAGCGGAAGCATGTCCCTGATGAGTTAGCTCAGTTGAATTTCAATGGAAAATCACACTGCTAAAGCATAGCGATTTCGACCATTTGCAATCACCTTCTTTTACGTGGGGGCGACGCCTTTAGGGGCATCGCGAGACCCAAGGTGATTGCTCGAGCACCTATTCTTTTTTATACAAATTTTGTCCATGTTGTTCTCAGTTTGACTGCTGGAGTCGGAGTCTCACTAAAGTCATCAAGGGACTTGTCACGGAAACCCCGACCCCACCACCCGAACGAGCAACTCCCATAATGAAGGGTTGATTTAGAAGCCAAAGTTTAACGTCCCACAAAGCACAGGGACGGCCGCCCCGCCCAGGTCACCCTCTCACCAGTCAGTTGCCAGCCGACCTGTACGTCGGGTAAACTATTGAGCGCCGGAGCGTCTCAGGGGAACCGATCCCAAGCCTGGACATACACTGCCACTGCATGCTTCTGAGCAGCGGGCCGGAGCCCAACGCTCTACCAACTGAGCTACCGGGGCGGCAAATTCGCTCCTCTGGAACGGAAGACCTCTGACAGTGAATGGCTGGTGACTTCTGCACGTGCAAAACTTGCACCCTCCTGTTTTTAGTTCACAAATCCCCCATAGAGCAGCTCGCCAGAAAAAGACAAATTGGCATCTCCAGAACGGAGGACCATCGTGAGACTTCTTGTCACGTGAGCATGTGCAAAACTTCCACCTTGCTGACTTTAGTTCATAATATAACCCCCTACATCCAAAATTTCAGCGGAATCGGCCCACTGGTTGCAGAGATATGACCCATTGCAGGTCACGCGCTACTGCGCATGCACAGTGTACAGGTCACTGATTGGTTGATTCAGAGAGGTGTAGTGGTAGGCTTGTGGCACTGTCCCCGAAAACGGTAGCAGTGGCTCTATTCGTTTGGACGTGCAAGTATCATACGTTTTCCATTGCTTTAACATTAATGCATAGGGTATCTTCACACTGGGGGTGCCCTAGTTTATAGCAAAGGTCGTTTGCACCTATAATCCTATCACTTCATCAGATGTGATCGCAATACCAAAAACGATACCCGTAGCTCTATTTGTTTAGTCGTGCAAGCGTAATAAGTGTTCCATTGCTTTAACATTAATGCATAGGGTCTCTTCACACTGGCGGTACCTGTGTTTAAAGCAAAAGGTTGTTTGCACCTATATTACTATCACTCCATTAGATGTGACCCCAAGACACGGTGGGCGTACATTTATTTGTTTTGCCACGCAAGCATCATAAGTGTCCAATTTCTTTAACACTATATAATAGGATATCTTCAAACTGAGGGTGCCCGCGTGAATAAAGGGGCCCTGTTGGCACCTATGACTATTTCACTGTATCAGATGGTGCCAGTAATCGTCATTTCAATACGTAAAGATGCTATCTGTTTGAACAGGGACCGTATACTCTCCAAAAGTTCAGTTTTGGAGGTGTGGCGGTCCGTACTCAAGGTCACGTGGCACGCGCTAGGTGGCACCCAAAGGGTTTCAAATGGTTTCATTTAAAAGGTAACTCCTCTGGGTACAAACGAGGCAAGTTTTGTCAAAAAGGTTCCCATACAGTAGCAACCAGGGGCTTGTAAACTCTAAAAATTAGAAAATTTCCAGAAATTTTAGAAACCTCTAAAAATCTCCTTAATGGGGGACCTTTATCGAAACAAGGTGTAGGGCAGGTAAAGTATGCCAGTAGTAATAGTTGCACCACAAGTGTCAGTTTTTCCCTATCTAGAAAGCCCTGGGTACTGTAGGGGCCACCCACCCGACTGCAAAGGAAAAATATATTTTAAAGGTTTTGCGCAGTGGAGGACCCCTGGAAAATATCATACTACCCAATAACCACCCATCCATTGGCCTTAGGCATTGCGTCCATGCATGCATACACTTATTGGCCCAGGGTGCCACCGGTGTCCCACCGTGGCCCCCTCTAGGGGTAAAATTGAGATTTTTGGGCTGCAAGGTCATTTTCAAGGTGAAATTGCACGAGACTCGAAGTTTTCCCAGATATACCAACCATACCCCGTAGTACCCAAAGGTACCGACTAACACATATATGAGTTACAAAAAAATCGTTAAGGCCATTTTTGAGAAAATTTCAATTATTTAATTTTTCGAAAAATCTCCGTAGACTGAACACGTACAATTTCACCTGCAGATTGCACGTGCTTCCAAGTTTTCCTAGGGTAGTGACCCATAACCCAGGATAGGTCCCCATGGGTACCCTATCATATTAAAAAAGGAACAAAATCTATCGAGCCGATTTTCAGCAAAATGGCCATCTTTGTTTCCGTAATGTTAAACACTATTGGAAAAAAGGGGTGTTGATTGCACGTGCATCGGAGTTTTCCTGGTGTAGTGACCTATGCCACAAAGTAGATCATCATCGGGACCCTAACTCTAGAAAAAACGATCAAAATCGTACGAGCCGTTTGGAAGCGTACCAAGGTATCCCCGATCTCCGGCAGTTGATGGAAACATGTCCCTAACGAGTTAGCTCAGTTGATTTTCAATGGAAAATCTCAATTCTAAAGAATAGAGCTTTTTGCATTGGAAATCACCTTCGGTTACGTGGGGGCGACGCCTTTAGGGGCATCGCGGGACCGAAGGTGATTGCTCGAGCACCTATTCGCTTCTCCGGAACGGAAGACCCTTAATAGTGAATAGTTGTCTGAGGTCTGCCCGTGCATAACTTGCGCCTTCCTGTTTTCAGTTCATAAAACCGCCACTGAACAATTCGGCAGAAAATGACAAATTTGAATCTCCGGAACGGAGGACCCTCGATAAAGACTGGCTTTGTCACGTGAGCACGTGCAAAACTTCCACCTTGCTGACTTTAGTTCATAACATAACCCCTACATACCAAATTTCAGCCGAATCGGCCCACTGGTTGGAAAGATATAGCCCATTGGGGTTATGCGCTACTGCGCATGCGCAGTGCCCCGGTAACTGATTGGCTGTTTCAGAGAGGTGTAGTAGCAGGCTTGTGGCACTGTTCCCGAAAACGGTAGGCGTAGCTCTATTTGTTTGGCCCTGCAAGTATCATAAGTGTTCCATTGCTTTAACACTAATGCTTAGGGTATCTTCACACTGGGGGTGCCCTAGTTTATAGCAAAGGGCCGTTTGCACCTATAATCCTATCACTTCATCAGATGTGACCCCAATACCACAAACGGTACCCGTAGCTATATTTGTTTGTCAGTGGAAGCCTCATAAGTATTCCGTTGCTTTAACACTAATCCATAGGGTATCTTCAAACTGGGGGTGCCCGTGTGTACAGAGGGTCACTTTTTGCACCTATAACCGTCTCACTCCATCAGATGGTGTCAGTCAACGTTATTTCAGTACGTAAAACGGCTATCTGTACGAACAGAGACCGTATACCCTCCCAAAATTCAGTTTTGGGGGTGCCCGTCTGCATTCAAGGTCACGTGGCACGCGCTAGGGGGACCCAAATGATTTCCGATGGTTTCATATGACTCATAACCTCTCTGGGTACAAACAAGGCAAGTTTCGTTAAAAACAGGCCCATACAGTCGCAGCCAGGGGCTTGTGTATTCCAAAAAGGAGAAAATCTCCAGAAATTTTAGAAACCTCTAAAAATCTCCTTAATGGGGGACCTTTATCAAAACAAGTGTAGGGCAGGTAAGGTATGTTAGTGGTCATAGTTGCACTGCAGGTGTTAGTTTTACCCCATCTTGAAAGGCCTGGGTGCTGTAGGGGCCACCCACCCGACTGGAGAGGAAAAAATATATTTTAAAGGTTTTGCGCAGTGGAGGACCCCTGGCCAATCTCATACTACCCATTAACCACCCATCCAGTGGCCCCAGGTATTGTGTCCACGCATGCATACACTTTTTGGCCCAAGGTGCCACCGGTGCCCCACCGGGGCCTCCTCTAGGGGGCAAAAATGAGATTTTTGGGCTGCAAGGTCAATTTCAAGGTCAAATTGCACACAATTTAGGATTTTCCCAGATATACCACCCATACCCCCTAGTAGTCGAAGGTACCGACTAACACCTCAAAGAGTTTCAGAAAAATCGTTGGCGCCATTTTTGAGAAAATTTTAATTATTTAATTTTCCGAAAAATCTCCGTTGACTTAACACGTAAAATTTCACGTGCAGATTGCACGTGCTTCGAAGTTTTCCTGGGGTAGTGACCCATATCACGGGGTAGGTCCCCATGGGTACCATATCATATTAAAAAAGGAACAAAATCTATCGAGCCGATTTTCAGCAAATTGGCCATCTTTGTTTCCGTAATGTTAAACCCTATGGAAAAAAGGGGTGTCGATTGCACGTGCATCGGAGTTTTCCTGGGGTAGTGACCTATGCCACAAAGTAGATCACCATCGGGACCCTAACTCTAGAAAAAATCATCAAAATCGTACGAGCCGTTTGGGCTGGTACCAACTATCCCCGATCTCATGCAGTTGATGGAAACATGTCCCTGATGAGTTAGCTCAGTTGATTTTCAATGGAAAATCTCAATTCTAAAGAATAGAGCTTTTCGGCATTTGCAATCACCTTCGGTACGTGGGGGCGACGCCTTTAGGGGCATCGCGGGACCGAAGGTGATTGCTCGAGCACCTATTCGCTTCTCCGGAACGGAAGACCCTTAATAGTGAATACTTGTCTGAGGTCTGCCCGTGCATAACTCGCGCCTTCCTGTTTTCAGTTCATAAAACCGCCACTGAACAATTCGGCAGAAAATGACAAATTTAAATCTCCGGAACGGAGGACCCTCGATAAAGACTGGCTTTGTCACGTGAGCACGTGCAAAACTTCCACCTTGCTGACTTTAGTTCATAACATAACCCCTACATACCAAATTTCAGCCGAATCGGCCCACTGGTTGGAAAGATATAGCCCATTGGGGTTATGCGCTACTGCGCATGCGCAGTGCCCCGGTCACTGATTGGCTGTTTCAGAGAGGTGTAGTAGCAGGCTTGTGGCACTGTTCCCGAAAACGGTAGGCGTAGCTCTATTTGTTTGGCCCTGCAAGTATCATAAGTGTTCCATTGCTTTAACACTAATGCTTAGGGTATCTTCACACTGGGGGTGCCTTAGTTTATAGCAAAGGGCCGTTTGCACCTATAATCCTATCACTTCATCAGATGTGACCCCAATACCACAAACGGTACCCGTAGCTCTATTTGTTTGTCAGTGGAAGCCTCATAAGTGTTCCGTTGCTTTAACACTAGTCCATAGGGTATCTTCAAACTGGGGGTGCCCGTGTGTACAGAGGGTCACTTTTTGCACCTATAACCGTCTCACTCCATCAGATGGTGTCAGTCAACGTCATTTCAGTACGTAAAACGGCTATCTGTACGAACAGAGACCGTATACCCTCCCAAAATTCAGTTTTGGAGGGGTGCCCGTCTGCATTCAAGGTCACGTGGCACGCGCTAGGGGGACCCAAATGATTTCCGATGGTTTCATATGACTCATAACCTCTCTGGGTACAAACGAGGCAAGTTTCGTCAAAAACAGGCCCATACAGTCGCAGCCAGGGGCTTGTGTACTCCAAAAAGGAGAAAATCTCCAGAAATTTTAGAAACCTCTAAAAATCTCCTTAATGGGGGACCTTTATCAAAACAAGTGTAGGGCAGGTAAAGTATGCTAGTGGTAATAGTTGCACCGCAGGTGTTAGTTTTACCCCATCTTTAAAGGCCTGGGTGCTATAGGGGCCACCCACCCGACTGGAGAGGAAAAAATATATTTTAAAGGTTTTGCGCAGTGGAGGACCCCTGGCCAATCTCATACTACCCATTAACCACCCATCCAGTGGCCCCAGGCATTGTGTCCATGGATGCATACACTTTTTGGCCCAAGGGGCCACCGGTGCCCCACCGGGGCCTCCTCTAGGGGGCAAAAATGAGATTTTTGGGCTGCAAGGTCAATTTCAAGGTCAAATTGCACTCAATTTAGGATTTTCCCAGATATACCACCCATACCCCTAGTAGTCGAAGGTACCGACTAACACCTCAAAGAGTTTCAGAAAAATCGTTGGCGCCATTTTTGAGAAAATTTTAATTCTTTAATTTTCCGAAAAATCTCCGTAGACTTAACACGTAAAATTTCACGTGCAGATTGCACGTGCTTCGAAGTTTTCCTGGGGTAGTGACCCATATCACGGGGTAGGTCCCCATGGGTACCATATCATATTAAAAAGGAACAAAATCTATCGAGCCGATTTTCAGCAAATTGGCCATCTTTGTTTCCGTAATGTTAAACCCTATGGAAAAAAGGGGTGTCGATTGCACGTGCATCGGAGTTTTCCTGGGGTAGTGACCTATGCCACAAAGTAGATCACCATCGGGACCCTAACTCTAGAAAAAATCATCAAAATCGTACGAGCCGTTTGGGCTGGTACCAACTATCCCCGATCTCAAACAAGTTGATGAAAACATGTCCCTGATGAGTTAGCTCAGTTGATTTTCAATGGAAAATCTCAATTCTAAAGAATAGAGCTTTTCAGCATTTGCAATCACCTTCGGTAACGTGGGGGCGACGCCTTTAGGGGCATCGCGGGACCGAAGGTGATTGCCCGAGCACCTTTTCGCTTCTCGGGAACGGAAGACCCTTGATAGTGAACAGTTTTGCGAGGTCTGCACGTGCAACACTTGCACCTTCCTGTTTTTAGTTCCTAAAATCCGGCACGAAAAATTCGGCAGAAAATAACAAATTGGGATCTCCGGAACGGAGGACCCTCGGTAGAGACTGGTTTTGTCACGTGAGCACGTGCAAAACTTCCACCTTGCTGACTTTAGTTCATAACATTACCCCTACATACCAATTTTCAGCCGAATCGGCCCACTGGTTGCAGAGATATAGCCCATTGAGGGTAATGCGCTACTGCGCATGCGCAGTGCCCCGGTCACTGATTGGCTGTTTCAGAGAGGTGTAGTAGCAGGCTTGTGGCAATATCCCCGAAAACAGCACCCCTAGCTCTATTTGTTTGTCCGTGGAAGCATCATAAGTGTTCCATTGCTTTAACACTAATCCATAGGGTATCTTCAAACTGAGGGTGCCCGTGTGTACAAAGGGGCACTGTTTGCACCTATAACCATCTCACTCTATCAGATGGTGTCAGTAATCGTCGTTTCCGTACGTAAAAGGGCTATCTGTACGAACAGAGACCATATACTGACCAAAAATTCAGTTTTGGGGGGTACCGGTGCACACTCAAGGTCACGTGGCACGCGCTAGGAGGCACCCAAAGGATTTCCGATGGTTTCATTTGACACATAACCCTCTCTGGGTACAAACGAGGCAAGTTTCGTCAAAAACAGGCCCATACAGTCGCAGCCAGGGGCTTGTGTACTCCAAAAAAGTAGAAAATCTCCAGAAATTTTAGAAACCTCTAAAAATCTCCTTAATGGGGGACCTTTATCAAAACAAGTGTAGGGCAGGTAAAGTATGCTAGTGGTAATAGTTGCACCGCAGGTGTTAGTTTTACCCCATCTTTAAAGGCCTGGGTGCTATAGGGGCCACCCACCCGACTGGAGAGGAAAAAATATATTTTAAAGGTTTTGCGCAGTGGAGGACCCCTGGCCAATCTCATACTACCCATTAACCACCCATCCAGTGGCCCCAGGCATTGTGTCCATGGATGCATACACTTTTTGGCCCAAGGGGCCACCGGTACCCCACCGGGGCCTCCTCTAGGGGGCAAAAATGAGATTTTTGGGCTGCAAGGTCAATTTCAAGGTCAAATTGCACTCAATTTAGGATTTTCCCAGATATACCACCCATACCCCCAGTAGTCGAAGGTACCGACTAACACCTCAAAGAGTTTCAGAAAAATCGTTGGCGCCATTTTTGAGAAAATTTTAATTCTTTAATTTTCCGAAAAATCTCCGTAGACTTAACACGTAAAATTTCACGTGCAGATTGCACGTGCTTCGAAGTTTTCCTGGGGTAGTGACCCATATCACGGGGTAGGTCCCCATGGGTACCATATCATATTAAAAAAGGAACAAAATCTATCGAGCCGATTTTCAGCAAATTGGCCATCTTTGTTTCCGTAATGTTAAACCCTATGGAAAAAAGGGGTGTCGATTGCACGTGCATCGGAGTTTTCCTGGGGTAGTGACCTATGCCACAAAGTAGATCACCATCGGGACCCTAACTCTAGAAAAAATCATCAAAATCGTACGAGCCGTTTGGGCTGGTACCAACTATCCCCGATCTCATGCAGTTGATGGAAACATGTCCCTGATGAGTTAGCTCAGTTGATTTTCAATGGAAAATCTCAATTCTAAAGAATAGAGCTTTTCAACATTTGCAATCACCTTCGGTAACATTTGTTTGCCGTGGAAGCAAAAGAGCTTTAACACAGTCCATAGGGACTTCAAACGAGTCCGTGTGTACGTGGGGGCGACGCCTTTAGGGGCATCGCGGGACCGAAGGTGATTGCCCGAGCACCTATTCGCTTCTGCGGAACGGAAGACCCTTGACAGTGAATGTTTTGTGACGTCTGCACGTGCAAACGTGCACCTTCCTGTTTTTAGTTCATAAAATCCCCACAGAACAATTCGGCAGAAAATAACAAATTGGGATCTCCGGAACGGAGGACCCTCGGTAGAGACTGGCTTTGGTCACGTGAGCACGTGCAAAACTTCGACCTTGCTGACTTTAGTTCATAACATAACCCCTACATACCAATTTTCAGCCGAATCGGCCCACTGGTTGGAGAGATATAGCCCATTCAGGGTATGCGCTACTGCGCATGCGCAGTGCCCTGGTCACTGATTGGCTGTTTCAGAGAGGTGTAGTAGCAGGCTTGTGGCAATATCCCCGAAAACAACACCCCTAACTCTATTTGTTTGTCCGTGGAAGCATCATAAGTGTTCCATTGCTTTAACACTAATCCATAGGGTATCTTCAAACTGAGGGTGCCCGTGTGTATAAAAGGGCACTGTTTGCACCTATAACGATCTCACTCTATCAGATGGTGTCAGTAATCGTCGTCTCAGTACGTAAAAGGGCTCTCTGTACGAACAGAGACCATATACTGTCCCAAAATTCAGTTTTGGGGGGTACCGGTGCACACTCAAGGTCACGTGGCACGCGCTAGGAGGCACCCAAAGGATTTCAAATGGTTTCATATCAACACATAACCTCTCTGGGTACAAACGAGGCAAGTTTCGTCAAAAACGTTCCCATACAGTCGCAGCCAGGGGCTTGTGTACTCCAAAAAGGAGAAAATCTCCAGAAATTTTAGAAACCTCTAAAAATCTCCTTAATGGGGGACCTTTATCAAAACAAGTGTAGGGCAGGTAAAGTATGCTAGTGGTAATAGTTGCACCGCAGGTGTTAGTTTTACCCCATCTTTAAAGGCCTGGGTGCTATAGGGGCCACCCACCCGACTGGAGAGGAAAAAATATATTTTAAAGGTTTTGCGCAGTGGAGGACCCCTGGCCAATCTCATACTACCCATTAACCACCCATCCAGTGGCCCCAGGCATTGTGTCCATGGATGCATACACTTTTTGGCCCAAGGGGCCACCGGTGCCCCACCGGGGCCTCCTCTAGGGGGCAAAAATGAGATTTTTGGGCTGCAAGGTCAATTTCAAGGTCAAATTGCACACAATTTAGGATTTTCCCAGATATACCACCCATACCCCCTAGTAGTCGAAGGTACCGACTAACACCTCAAAGAGTTTCAGAAAAATCGTTGGCGCCATTTTTGAGAAAATTTTAATTCTTTAATTTTCCGAAAAATCTCCGTAGACTTAACACGTAAAATTTCACGTGCAGATTGCACGTGCTTCGAAGTTTTCCTGGGGTAGTGACCCATATCACGGGGTAGGTCCCCATGGGTACCATATCATATTAAAAAGGAACAAAATCTATCGAGCCGATTTTCAGCAAATTGGCCATCTTTGTTTCCGTAATGTTAAACCCTATGGAAAAAGGGGTGTCGATTGCACGTGCATCGGAGTTTTCCTGGGGTAGTGACCTATGCCACAAAGTAGATCACCATCGGGACCCTAACTCTAGAAAAAATCATCAAAATCGTACGAGCCGTTTGGGCTGGTACCAACTATCCCCGATCTCATGCAGTTGATGGAAACATGTCCCTGATGAGTTAGCTCAGTTGATTTTCAATGGAAAATCTCAATTCTAAAGAATAGAGCTTTTCAACATTTGCAATCACCTTCGGTAACATCAAGAAAAGCATTTAAACACAACGTGGGGGCGACGCCTTTAGGGGCATCGCAGGGACCGAAGGTGATTGCTCGAGCACCTATTCGCTTCTCCGGAACGGAAGACCCTTAATAGTGAATAGTTGTCTGAGGTCTGCACGTGCAAAACTTGCACCTTCCTGTTTTCAGTTCATAAAACCGCCACTGAACAATTCGGCAGAAAATGACAAATTTGAATCTCCGGAACGGAGGACCCTCGATAAAGACTGGCTTTGTCACGTGAGCACGTGCAAAACTTCCACCTTGCTGACTTTAGTTCATAACATAACCCCTACATACCAAATTTCAGCCGAATCGGCCCACTGGTTGGAAAGATATAGCCCATTGGGGTTATGCGCTACTGCGCATGCGCAGTGCCCCGGTCACTGATTGGCTGTTTCAGAGAGGTGTAGTAGCAGGCTTGTGGCACTGTTCCCGAAAACGGTAGGCGTAGCTCTATTTGTTTGGCCCTGCAAGTATCATAAGTGTTCCATTGCTTTAACACTAATGCTTAGGGTATCTTCACACTGGGGGTGCCTCTAGTTTATAGCAAAGGGCCGTTTGCACCTATAATCCTATCACTTCATCAGATGTGACCCCAATACCACAAACGGTACCCGTAGCTCTATTTGTTTGTCAGTGGAAGCCTCATAAGTGTTCCGTTGCTTTAACACTAATCCATAGGGTATCTTCAAACTGGGGGTGCCCGTGTGTACAGAGGGTCACTTTTTGCACCTATAACCGTCTCACTCCATCAGATGGTGTCAGTCAACGTCATTTCAGTACGTAAAACGGCTATCTGTACGAACAGAGACCGTATACCCTCCCAAAATTCAGTTTTGGAGGGTGCCCGTCTGCATTCAAGGTCACGTGGCACGCGCTAGGGGGGACCCAAAGGATTTCCGATGGTTTCATATGACTCATAACCTCTCTGGGTACAAACGAGGCAAGTTTCGTCAAAAACAGGCCCATACAGTCGCAGCCAGGGGCTTGTGTACTCCAAAAAGGAGAAAATCTCCAGAAATTTTAGAAACCTCTAAAAATCTCCTTAATGGGGGACCTTTATCGAAACAAGTGTAGGGCAGGTAAAGTATGTTAGTGGTCATAGTTGCACTGCAGGTGTTAGTTTTACCCCATCTTGAAAGGCCTGGGTGCTGTAGGGTCCACCCACCCGACTGGAGAGGAAAAAATATATTTTAAAGGTTTTGCGCAGTGGAGGACCCCTGGCCAATCTCATACTACCCATTAACCACCCATCCAGTGGCCCCAGGCATTGTGTCCATGGATGCATACACTTTTTGGCCCAAGGTGCCACCGGTGCCCCACCGGGGCCCCCTCTAGGGGGCAAAAATGAGATTTTTGGGCTGCAAGGTCAATTTCAAGGTCAAATTGCACACAATTTAGGATTTTCCCAGATATACCACCCATACCCCTAGTAGTCGAAGGTACCGACTAACACCTCAAAGAGTTTCAGAAAAATCGTTGGCGCCATTTTTGAGAAAATTTTAATTCTTTAATTTTCCGAAAAATCTCCGTAGACTTAACACGTAAAATTTCACGTGCAGATTGCACGTGCTTCGAAGTTTTCCTGGGGTAGTGACCCATATCACGGGGTAGGTCCCCATGGGTACCATATCATATTAAAAAAGGAACAAAATCTATCGAGCCGATTTTCAGCAAATTGGCCATCTTTGTTTCCGTAATGTTAAACCCTATGGAAAAAAGGGGTGTCGATTGCACGTGCATCGGAGTTTTCCTGGGGTAGTGACCTATGCCACAAAGTAGATCACCATCGGGACCCTAACTCTAGAAAAAATCATCAAAATCGTACGAGCCGTTTGGGCTGGTACCAACTATCCCCGATCTCATGCAAGTTGATGGAAACATGTCCCTGATGAGTTAGCTCAGTTGATTTTCAATGGAAAATCTCAATTCTAAAGAATAGAGCTTTTCGGCATTTGCAATCACCTTCGGTTACGTGGGGGCGACGCCTTTAGGGGCATCGCGGGACCGAAGGTGATTGCTCGAGCACCTATTCGCTTCTCCGGAACGGAAGACCCTTAAAAGTGAATGGTTTTGTGACGTCTGCACGTGCATAACGTGCACCTTCCTGTTTTTAGTTCACAAAATCCCCACAGAACAATTCGGCAGAAAATGACAAATTTGAATCTCCGGAACGGAGGACCCTCGATAAAGACTGGTTTTGTCACGTGAGCACGTGCAAAACTTCCACCTTGCTGACTTTAGTTCATAACATAACCCCTACATACCAAATTTCAGCCGAATCGGCCCACTGGTTGGAAAGATATAGCCCATTGGGGTTATGCGCTACTGCGCATGCGCAGTGCCCCGGTCACTGATTGGCTGTTTCAGAGAGGTGTAGTAGCAGGCTTGTGGCACTGTTCCCGAAAACGGTAGGCGTAGCTCTATTTGTTTGGCCCTGCAAGTATCATAAGTGTTCCATTGCTTTAACACTAATGCTTAGGGTATCTTCACACTGGGGGTGCCTTAGTTTATAGCAAAGGGCCGTTTGCACCTATAATCCTATCACTTCATCAGATGTGACCCCAATACCACAAACGGTACCCGTAGCTCTATTTGTTTGTCAGTGGAAGCCTCATAAGTGTTCCGTTGCTTTAACACTAATCCATAGGGTATCTTCAAACTGGGGGTGCCCGTGTGTACAGAGGGTCACTTTTTGCACCTATAACCGTCTCACTCCATCAGATGGTGTCAGTCAACGTCATTTCAGTACGTAAAACGGCTATCTGTACGAACAGAGACCGTATACCCTCCCAAAATTCAGTTTTGGAGGGGTGCCCGTCTGCATTCAAGGTCACGTGGCACGCGCTAGGGGGCACCCAAAGGATTTTCGATGGTTTCATATGACTCATAACCTCTCTGGGTACAAACGAGGCAAGTTTCGTCAAAAACAGGCCCATACAGTCGCAGCCAGGGGCTTGTGTACTCCAAAAAGGAGAAAATCTCCAGAAATTTTAGAAACCTCTAAAAATCTCCTTAATGGGGGACCTTTATCAAAACAAGTGTAGGGCAGGTAAAGTATGCTAGTGGTAATAGTTGCACCGCAGGTGTTAGTTTTACCCCATCTTTAAAGGCCTGGGTGCTATAGGGGCCACCCACCCGACTGGAGAGGAAAAAATATATTTTAAAGGTTTTGCGCAGTGGAGGACCCCTGGCCAATCTCATACTACCCATTAACCACCCATCCAGTGGCCCCAGGCATTGTGTCCATGGATGCATACACTTTTTGGCCCAAGGGGCCACCGGTGCCCCACCGGGGCCTCCTCTAGGGGGCAAAAATGAGATTTTTGGGCTGCAAGGTCAATTTCAAGGTCAAATTGCACACAATTTAGGATTTTCCCAGATATACCACCCATACCCCCTAGTAGTCGAAGGTACCGACTAACACCTCAAAGAGTTTCAGAAAAATCGTTGGCGCCATTTTTGAGAAAATTTTAATTCTTTAATTTTCCGAAAAATCTCCGTAGACTTAACACGTAAAATTTCACGTGCAGATTGCACGTGCTTCGAAGTTTTCCTGGGGTAGTGACCCATATCACGGGGTAGGTCCCCATGGGTACCATATCATATTAAAAAAGGAACAAAATCTATCGAGCCGATTTTCAGCAAATTGGCCATCTTTGTTTCCGTAATGTTAAACCCTATGGAAAAAAGGGGTGTCGATTGCACGTGCATCGGAGTTTTCCTGGGGTAGTGACCTATGCCACAAAGTAGATCACCATCGGGACCCTAACTCTAGAAAAAATCATCAAAATCGTACGAGCCGTTTGGGCTGGTACCAACTATCCCCGATCTCATGCAGTTGATGGAAACATGTCCCTGATGAGTTAGCTCAGTTGATTTTCAATGGAAAATCTCAATTCTAAAGAATAGAGCTTTTCGGCATTTGCAATCACCTTCGGTAAAGCTTTCATTAACACCTCAAACACACTAAGATAAACAGTCCTACGTGGGGGCGACGCCTTTAGGGGCATCGCAGGACCGAAGGTGATTGCCCGAGCACCTATTCGCTTCTCCGGAACGGAAGACCCTTGACAGTAAATAGTTTTAGGACGTCTGCACGTGCAAAACTTGCACCTTCCTGTTTTTAGTTCATAAAATCCCCACAGAACAATTCGGCAGAAAATAACAAATTGGGATCTCCGGAACGGAGGACCCTCGATAGAGACTGGTTTTGTCACGTGAGCACGTGCAAAACTTCCACCTTGCTGACTTTAGTTCATAACATAACCCCTACATACCAAATTTCAGCCGAATCGGCCCACTGGTTGCAGAGATATAGCCCATTCAGGGTATGTGCTACTGCGCATGCGCAGTGCCCCGGTCACTGATTGGCTGTTTCAGAGAGGTGTAGTAGCAGGCTTGTGGCAATATCCCCGAAAACAACACCCCTAACTCTATTTGTTTGTCCGTGGAAGCATCATAAGTGTTCCATTGCTTTAACACTAATCCATAGGGTATCTTCAAACTGAGGGTGCCCGTGTGTACAGAGGGGCACTGTTTGCACCTATAACCATCTCACTCTATCAGATGGTGTCAGTAATCGTCGTTTCAGTACGTAAAAGGGCTATCTGTACGAACAGAGACCATATACCCTCCCAAAATTCAGTTTTGGAGGGGTGCCGGTGCACATTCAAGGTCACGTGGCACGCGCTAGGAGGCACCCAAAGGGTTTCAAATGGTTTCATTTGACACATAACCCTCTCTGGGTACAAACGAGGCAAGTTTCGTCAAAAACGTTCCCATACAGTAGCAGCCAGGGGCTTGTGTACTCCAAAAATTAGAAAATCTCCAGAAATTTTAGAAACCTCTAAAAATCTCCTTAATGGGGGACCTTTATCAAAACAAGTGTAGGGCAGGTAAAGTATGCTAGTGGTAATAGTTGCACCGCAGGTGTTAGTTTTACCCCATCTTTAAAGGCCTGGGTGCTATAGGGGCCACCCACCCGACTGGAGAGGAAAAAATATATTTTAAAGGTTTTGCGCAGTGGAGGACCCCTGGCCAATCTCATACTACCCATTAACCACCCATCCAGTGGCCCCAGGCATTGTGTCCATGGATGCATACACTTTTTGGCCCAAGGGGCCACCGGTGCCCCACCGGGGCCTCCTCTAGGGGGCAAAAATGAGATTTTTGGGCTGCAAGGTCAATTTCAAGGTCAAATTGCACACAATTTAGGATTTTCCCAGATATACCACCCATACCCCCTAGTAGTCGAAGGTACCGACTAACACCTCAAAGAGTTTCAGAAAAATCGTTGGCGCCATTTTTGAGAAAATTTTAATTCTTTAATTTTCCGAAAAATCTCCGTAGACTTAACACGTAAAATTTCACGTGCAGATTGCACGTGCTTCGAAGTTTTCCTGGGGTAGTGACCCATATCACGGGGTAGGTCCCCATGGGTACCATATCATATTAAAAAAGGAACAAAATCTATCGAGCCGATTTTCAGCAAATTGGCCATCTTTGTTTCCGTAATGTTAAACCCTATGGAAAAAGGGGTGTCGATTGCACGTGCATCGGAGTTTTCCTGGGGTAGTGACCTATGCCACAAAGTAGATCACCATCGGGACCCTAACTCTAGAAAAAATCATCAAAATCGTACGAGCCGTTTGGGCTGGTACCAACTATCCCCGATCTCATGCAAGTTGATGGAAACATGTCCCTGATGAGTTAGCTCAGTTGATTTTCAATGGAAAATCTCAATTCTAAAGAATAGAGCTTTTCAACATTTGCAATCACCTTCGGTAACGTGGGGGCGACGCCTTTAGGGGCATCGCGGGACCGAAGGTGATTGCTCGAGCACCTATTCGCTTCTCCGGAACGGAAGACCCTTAATAGTGAATAGTTGTCTGAGGTCTGCCCGTGCATAACTTGCGCCTTCCTGTTTTCAGTTCATAAAACGGCCACTGAACAATTCGGCAGAAAATGACAAATTTGAATCTCCGGAACGGAGGACCCTCGATAAAGACTGGCTTTGTCACGTGAGCACGTGCAAAACTTCCACCTTGCTGACTTTAGTTCATAACATAACCCCTACATACCAAATTTCAGCCGAATCGGCCCACTGGTTGGAAAGATATAGCCCATTGGGGTTATGCGCTACTGCGCATGCGCAGTGCCCCGGTCACTGATTGGCTGTTTCAGAGAGGTGTAGTAGCAGGCTTGTGGCACTGTTCCCGAAAACGGTAGGCGTAGCTCTATTTGTTTGGCCCTGCAAGTATCATAAGTGTTCCATTGCTTTAACACTAATGCTTAGGGTATCTTCACACTGGGGGTGCCTTAGTTTATAGCAAAGGGCCGTTTGCACCTATAATCCTATCACTTCATCAGATGTGACCCCAATACCACAAACGGTACCCGTAGCTCTATTTGTTTGTCAGTGGAAGCCTCATAAGTGTTCCGTTGCTTTAACACTAATCCATAGGGTATCTTCAAACTGGGGGTGCCCGTGTGTACAGAGGGTCACTTTTTGCACCTATAACCGTCTCACTCCATCAGATGGTGTCAGTCAACGTCATTTCAGTACGTAAAACGGCTATCTGTACGAACAGAGACCGTATACCCTCCCAAAATTCAGTTTTGGAGGGGTGCCCGTCTGCATTCAAGGTCACGTGGCACGCGCTAGGGGGGACCCAAATGATTTCCGATGGTTTCATATGACTCATAACCTCTCTGGGTACAAACGAGGCAAGTTTCGTCAAAAACAGGCCCATACAGTCGCAGCCAGGGGCTTGTGTACTCCAAAAAGGAGAAAATCTCCAGAAATTTTAGAAACCTCTAAAAATCTCCTTAATGGGGGACCTTTATCGAAAACAAGTGTAGGGCAGGTAAAGTATGTTAGTGGTAATAGTTGCACCGCAGGTGTTAGTTTTACCCCATTTTGAAAGGCCTGGGTGCTATAGGGGCCACCCACCCGACTGGAGAGGAAAAAATATATTTTAAAGGTTTTGCGCAGTGGAGGACCCCTGGCCAATCTCATACTACCCAATAACCACCCATCCAGTGGCCCCAGGCATTGTGTCCATGCATGCATACACTTTTTGGCCCAAGGTGCCACCGGTGCCCCACCGGGGCCCCCTCTAAGGGGCAAAATTGAGATTTTTGGGCTGCAAGGTCAATTTCAAGGTCAAATTGCACAAAATTTAGGATTTTCCCAGATATACCACCCATACCCCTAGTAGTCGAAGGTACCGACTAACACCTCAAAGAGTTTCAGAAAAATCGTTGGCGCCATTTTTGAGAAAATTTTAATTCTTTAATTTTCCGAAAAATCTCCGTAGACTTAACACGTAAAATTTCACGTGCAGATTGCACGTGCTTCGAAGTTTTCCTGGGGTAGTGACCCATATCTCAGGGTAGGTCCCCATGGGTACCCTATCATATTAAAAAAGAACAAAATCTATCGAGCCGATTTTCAGCAAATTGGCCATCTTTGTTTCCGTAATGTTAAACCCTATGGAAAAAAGGGGTGTCGATTGCACGTGCATCGGAGTTTTCCTGGGGTGGTGACCTATGCCAAAAAGTAGATCACCATCAGGACCCTAACTCTAGAAAAAATCATCAAAATCGTACGAGCCGTTTGGGCTGGTACCAAATATCCCCGATCTCCAACAAGTAGATGAAAACATGTCCCTGATGAGTTAGCTCAGTTGATTTTCAATGGAAAATCTCAATTCTAAAGAATAGAGCTTTTCGACATTTGCAATCACCTTCGGTAACGTGGGGGCGACGCCTTTAGGGGCATCGCGGGACCGAAGGTGATTGCACGAGCTTCTATTCGCTTCTGCGGAACAGAAGACCCTTGGAAGTGAATGGTTTTTTGACGTTTGCTCGTGTCAAACGTGCACCTTCTTGTTTTTAGTTCACATAATCCCCACAGAACAGTTCAGCACAAAAAGACAAATTGGAATCTCCGGAACGGAGGACCTTTGATAGAGACTCGCTTTGTCACGTGAGCACGTGCAAAACTTCCACCTTGCTGACTTTAGTTCATAACATAACCCCTACATACCAAATTTCAGCCGAATCGGCCCACTGGTTGGAAAGATATAGCCCATTGGGGTTATGCACTACTGCGCATGCGCAGTGCCCCGGTCACTGATTGGCTGTTTCAGAGAGGTGTAGTAGCAGGCTTGTGGCACTGTTCCCGAAAACGGTAGGCGTAGCTCTATTTGTTTGTCCCTGCAAGCATCATAAGTGTTCCATTGCTTTAACACTAATGCTTAGGGTATCTTCACACTGGGGGTGCCTTAGTTTATAGCAAAGGGCCGTTTGCACCTATAATCCTATCACTTCATCAGATGTGACCCCAATACCACAAACGGTACCCGTAGCTCTATTTGTTTGTCAGTGGAAGCCTCAAAAGTGTTCCGTTGCTTTAACACTAATCCATAGGGTATCTTCAAACTGGGGGTGCCCGTGTGTACAGAGGGTCACTTTTTGCACCTATAACCGTCTCACTCCATCAGATGGTGTCAGTCAACGTCATTTCAGTACGTAAAACGGCTATCTGTACGAACAGAGACCGTATACCCTCCGAAAATTCAGTTCTGGAGAGGTGCCCATCTGCACTCAAGGTCACGTGGCACGCACTAGGTGGCACCCAAAGGGTTTTAAATGGTTTCATTTAAAAAGGAACCCCTTTCAGTACAAACGAGGCAAGTTTCGTCAAAAACAGGCCCATACAGTCGCAGCCAGGGGCTTGTGTACTCCAAAAAGGAGAAAATCTCCAGAAATTTTAGAAACCTCTAAAAATCTCCTTAATGGGGGACCTTTATCAAAACAAGTGTAGGGCAGATAAAGTATGCTAGTGGTAATAGTTGCACCGCAGGTGTTAGTTTTGCCCCATCTTTTTGAAGGCCTGGGTGCTATAGGGGCCACCCACCCGACTGGAGAGGAAAAAATATATTTTAAAGGTTTTGCGCAGTGGAGGACCCCTGGCCAATCTCATACTACCCATTAACCACCCATCCAGTGGCCCCAGGCATTGTGTCCATGGATGCATACACTTTTTGGCCCAAGGGGCCACCGGTGCCCCACCGGGGCCTCCTCTAGAGGGCAAAAATGAGATTTTTGGGGCTGCAAGGTCAATTTCAAGGTCAAATTGCACACAATTTAGGATTTTCCCAGATATACCACCCATACCCCCTAGTAGTCAAAGGTACCGACTAACACCTCAAAGAGTTTCAGAAAAATCGTTGGCGCCATTTTTGAGAAAATTTTAATTCTTTAATTTTCCAAAAAATCTCCGTAGACTTAACACGTAAAATTTCACGTGCAGATTGCACGTGCTTCGAAGTTTTCCTGGGGTAGTGACCCATATCACGGGGTAGGTCCCCATGGGTACCATATCATATTAAAAAAGGAACAAAATCTATCGAGCCGATTTTCAGCAAATTGGCCATCTTTGTTTCCGTAATGTTAAACCCTATGGAAAAAGGGGTGTCGATTGCACGTGCATCGGAGTTTTCCTGGGGTAGTGACCTATGCCACAAAGTAGATCACCATCGGGACCCTAACTCTAGAAAAAATCATCAAAATCGTACGAGCCGTTTGGGCTGGTACCAACTATCCCCGATCTCATGCAGTTGATGGAAACATGTCCCTGATGAGTTAGCTCAGTTGATTTTCAATGGAAAATCTCAATTCTAAAGAATAGAGCTTTTCAGCATTTGCAATCACCTTCGGTAACGTGGGGGCGACGCCTTTAGGGGCATCGCGGGACCGAAGGTGATTGCTCGAGCACCTATTCGCTTCTCCGGAACGGAAGACCCTTAATAGTGAATAGTTGTCTGAGGTCTGCCCGTGCATAACTTGCACCTTCCTGTTTTCAGTTCATAAAACCGCCACAGAACAATTCGGCAGAAAATGACAAATTTGAATCTCCGGAACGGAGGACCCTCGATAAAGACTGGCTTTGTCACGTGAGCACGTGCAAAACTTCCACCTTGCTGACTTTAGTTCATAACATAACCCCTACATACCAAATTTCAGCCGAATCGGCCCACTGGTTGGAAAGATATAGCCCATTGGGGTTATGCGCTACTGCGCATGCGCAGTGCCCCGGTCACTGATTGGCTGTTTCAGAGAGGTGTAGTAGCAGGCTTGTGGCACTGTTCCCGAAAACGGTAGGCGTAGCTCTATTTGTTTGGCCCTGCAAGTATCATAAGTGTTCCATTGCTTTAACACTAATGCTTAGGGTATCTTCACACTGGGGGTGCCTTAGTTTATAGCAAAGGGCCGTTTGCACCTATAATCCTATCACTTCATCAGATGTGACCCCAATACCACAAACGGTACCCGTAGCTCTATTTGTTTGTCAGTGGAAGCCTCATAAGTGTTCCGTTGCTTTAACACTAATCCATAGGGTATCTTCAAACTGGGGGTGCCCGTGTGTACAGAGGGTCACTTTTTGCACCTATAACCGTCTCACTCCATCAGATGGTGTCAGTCAACGTCATTTCAGTACGTAAAACGGCTATCTGTACGAACAGAGACCGTATACCCTCCCAAAATTCAGTTTTGGAGGGTGCCCGTCTGCATTCAAGGTCACGTGGCACGCGCTAGGGGGACCCAAATGATTTCCGATGGTTTCATATGACTCATAACCTCTCTGGGTACAAACGAGGCAAGTTTCGTCAAAAACAGGCCCATACAGTCGCAGCCAGGGGCTTGTGTACTCCAAAAAGGAGAAAATCTCCAGAAATTTTAGAAACCTCTAAAAATCTCCTTAATGGGGGACCTTTATCAAAACAAGTGTAGGGCAGGAAAAGTATGCTAGTGGTAATAGTTGCACCGCAGGTGTTAGTTTTACCCCATCTTGAAAGGCCTGGGTGCTGTAGGGGCCACCCACCCGACTGGAGAGGAAAAAATATATTTTAAAGGTTTTGCGCAGTGGAGGACCCCTGGCCAATCTCATACTACCCATTAACCACCCATCCAGTGGCCCCAGGCATTGTGTCCATGGATGCATACACTTTTTGGCCCAAGGTGCCACCGGTGCCCCACCTGGGCCTCCTCTAGGGGGCAAAAATGAGATTTTTGGGCTGCAAGGTCAATTTCAAGGTCAAATTGCACACAATTTAGGATTTTCCCAGATATACCACCCATACCCCCTAGTAGTCGAAGGTACCGACTAACACCTCAAAGAGTTTCAGAAAAATCGTTGGCGCCATTTTTGAGAAAATTTTAATTCTTTAATTTTCCGAAAAATCTCCGTAGACTTAACACGTAAAATTTCACGTGCAGATTGCACGTGCTTCGAAGTTTTCCTGGGGTAGTGACCCATATCACGGGGTAGGTCCCCATGGGTACCATATCATATTAAAAAAGGAACAAAATCTATCGAGCCGATTTTCAGCAAATTGGCCATCTTTGTTTCCGTAATGTTAAACCCTATGGAAAAAAGGGGTGTCGATTGCACGTGCATCGGAGTTTTCCTGGGGTAGTGACCTATGCCACAAAGTAGATCACCATCGGGACCCTAACTCTAGAAAAAATCATCAAAATCGTACGAGCCGTTTGGGCTGGTACCAACTATCCCCGATCTCATGCAGTTGATGGAAACATGTCCCTGATGAGTTAGCTCAGTTGATTTTCAATGGAAAATCTCAATTCTAAAGAATAGAGCTTTTCGGCATTTGCAATCACCTTCGGTACACTAAATTCCAGGATTCGACCAAGGTGCCACATTCCCTTTAAATAAATGTTTGTGTGCCCCCATTTTAGAAGAAGCGTACGTGAGGGTGACGCCTTTAGGGGCATCGCGGGACCGAAGGTGATTGCTCGAGCACCTATTCGCTTCTCCGGAACGGAAGACCCTTAATAGTGAATAGTTGTCTGAGGTCTGCCCGTGCATAACTTGCACCTTCCTGTTTTCAGTTCATAAAACCGCCACTGAACAATTCGGCAGAAAATGACAAATTTGAATCTCCGGAACGGAGGACCCTCGATAAAGACTGGCTTTGTCACGTGAGCACGTGCAAAACTTCCACCTTGCTGACTTTAGTTCATAACATAACCCCTACATACCAAATTTCAGCCGAATCGGCCCACTGGTTGGAAAGATATAGCCCATTGGGGTTATGCACTACTGCGCATGCGCAGTGCCCCGGTCACTGATTGGCTGTTTCAGAGAGGTGTAGTAGCAGGCTTGTGGCACTGTTCCCGAAAACGGTAGGCGTAGCTCTATTTGTTTGGCCCTGCAAGTATCATAAGTGTTCCATTGTTTTAACACTAATGCTTAGGGTATCTTCACACTGGGGGTGCCTTAGTTTATAGCAAAGGGCCGTTTGCACCTATAATCCTATCACTTCATCAGATGTGACCCCAATACCACAAACGGTACCCGTAGCTCTATTTGTTTGTCAGTGGAAGCCTCATAAGTGTTCCGTTGCTTTAACACTAATCCATAGGGTTTCTTTAAACTGGGGGTGCCCGTGTGTACAGAGGGTCACTTTTTGCACCTATAACCGTCTCACTCCATCAGATGGTGTCAGTCAACGTCATTTCAGTACGTAAAACGGCTATCTGTACGAACAGAGACCGTATTCCCTCCCAAAATTCAGTTTTGGAGAGGTGCCCATCTGCACTCAAGGTCACGTGGCACGCATTAGGGGGCACCCAAAGGATTTTGGATGGTTTCGGTTGACTGATAACCTCTCTGGGTACAAACGAGGCAAGTTTTGTCAAAAACAGTACCATACAGTCGCAGCCAGGGGCTTGTGTACTCCAAAAATTAGAAAATCTCCAGAAATTTTAGAAACCTCTAAAAATCTCCTTAATGGGGGACAACTATCGAATCAAGTGTACGGCAGGAAAGGTATGTTAGTGGTCATAGTCGCACTGCAGGTGTTAGTTTTACCCCATCTTTAAAGGCCTGGGTGCTATAGGGGCCACCCACCCGACTGGAGAGGGAAAACTTTATTTTAAAGGTTTTGCGCAGTGGAGGACCCCTGGCCAGTCTCATACTACCCAATAACCACCCACCCACTGGCCTCAGGCATTGTGTCCATGCATGCATACAATTATTCGCCCAAGGTGCCACCGGAGCCCACCGGGGCCCCCTCTAGGGGGTAAAGTCGAGATTTTTGGGCTGCGAGGTCATTTTCGGGGTCAAATAGCACGTGAACTTGCACGTGAACTTTCGGGGTCAAATAGCACGTGGAACATTTATTCAAAATTTTGGAACTCCTCGAGTATGGATTGAAACGCGCTTCCATGTAAAAACAAGTTGGGTGCGTCGTTAGTGATACATAGATATAAAATGCTGTTTGAAATCAATGTGTTCAATCCTTTCAGTTCTTCTATGTGGTGTTGGTACTCTGCCAAACAGTGGCAAACAGTACGTGATCAGAATCGCCATATACAGAGCTCTCCGGGCTCTGGTTTTCTCCGAAAGCGAAAACAGCTTAGTAGTAGAGTTAGTTTTCATTGATGTTCTTTGAATCATGACTATGACGCTCCAATTGATGGTGTCATATTTCATCGCCAACTCTCACTATTAGAAGGGTATATGGGGATCAGCAATTCCTTATTCAGTATTTCCTCCGGGGACTGGAACCCGGGTCAGCGGGTTTGCTAGAACCTGCGTTATCGTGGTTAGATGTACGAATCATGTATAGATTCTACATTTGTATAATCCTATAATACTACTCAATGTGCATAATAAGGCAGGCTTATAGGAAGCGCTGTTGTGTGAACTCCGGTCTGATGCCGAGTAAACTATCGTTTTCTGTGCGAGCCGTATAGGTGGCGCTGGTGGCTAGGTTTGTGGGGACGTTTTCGGGGCGCGCCGACATCTGAGGTCATACGGGGTTTGTGGGGATTGCTGATCAATGAATGTGTGTACGGAGGGAACAAGTTAATTTAGCTAGAGTACGTAGGCCTATAGTGCATCTAGTACATACGGTAAAATGTTCGTAATGGAAGAAATACGTACAGGAAAAAGGTTCGTATAGTATAAAGTACGTAACATACGTGTCCATAATGAAAGAATTGCGTGGGGGTTAAAGTGCGTATGGTTTAATGTACGTCGAACCAGGTGAACGTAATTGAAAAAATCGTGCCGTATTAAGCTTGTGGGGTGACATAAACGTAATGAAAAAATTGTGTACCGTGGAGTGGCGAGACAAAAGCTGAAAAAGCGACAAAAGCTGTCCAAACTCATAAGCAACTTTAGGGGGGCGGGGGAGAGAGCAAGTATCACCTTACCCTGCAGTCGGGATAAACTGGAAAAAACATGGATTATTAGATACTCGACGATATTAGCTAAAAGATGGACGTGACATACCCCTTTCCCAAGGCTAGAAATCCGGTTGTTCGTTAATATACATAATCCGGTTGTTCGTTAATATACATAGTAACGATAAAATTGATACATGTATCAATTTAATCGTTACACTAGTTACTTTCAATTTTATCTGTTATCATCAATTTTATCTGTTACTCTAACCAATGCACGTTCGTGAAAATCTGCAGAACTTTTGGGAACATTTATTACTTTTACCCGAAAATTTCGTTAACGGCTATAATGCAGCGAGTTGTGATGTCACACCATAAGGCGAAAATAAAGGGTTATCAGATAAGTGTACTGCTTTGCGCATGTATGTGATCAATTTAAACATGTTCTCCATTGTTTCCAATATACTACTTGTGTGTTTACAATTTGTTATTCGTAAATACTATGTGCAGCACGCCTGAAATATGCCCACAAACATTAGCTGACGAACTTGTGCCACGCGAACTGTGTATGTCGTTTTTTAATTTTGCTTCCCGAATAATTACTTACGATCAATAGCGAGGGTACTCTTGCCACACGAACTTTGGACCTTACGTACATTTGCTAACGCACCTCTGTGTTCGTAAACCATACCTACTTTTGTGAATTCTTATACCGAATATTGTATTTGTTGTTTTGAGTTAACTGTATGGATGTTTCTGCATCATGATCTAATACGCAGTGGTGATTTCCAACTTTGAAAAGAGATAGGCCGTTTCTAGCCACCAAAAAACATTTAATTGGCAAACTCTAATGACTGCCTGCGCCTTGGATACCTACTGCAACAAATTTTATCCTACCTGCTGGTCTATTGTATTGTATTGTATTATCCTTAAGCACATCCAAACAATTTGGTTTTCATGGCTCGTGTCATTAATGGAGTAAGATGAAGTGGGGGAAAAGATACATACATAGTCATTCACATATCCACACATACAATTCGTAGCAAACACAGTCGAACTTCAGGGGTTACACACGTGTGCCCAGAGTCGTCGTTTGACCGATGTCGCGTGGCTACCCAGTACATGTCTGGGAAGTCGGTTGTAGAATGTGACGACGCGGTGAAGGAATCGCCTCCTCCCTGTTTCCGTTCTTATGCATGGCACATTATCTGCGTTATCTTGGCGAGTGACAGTTAGCCGCACATCCTGCCCCTGGTGAGCGCTCGGGAAATGGCACGCGGTTCACCGGTTACCATCACACGTCTCAAAAGGCACACTGCGTGAATGATAGAGTCCTTTCACATCTGAGAAGGTTGTGCTCGAAGTAGTGTTATATCTTTTCCACTATTTGCCTATCATCTTTGCTGAATAATGTTTAATCGTGTTTAGAAAGTATCCGTATCGTAACTTTGACTTCCTTGATGCCAGAATACATTTTCGTATTTCGATCCATGTCTTTGTCCTGTCATTTCGGAGAGGGTTAGCGAAATGCTAGGAAATAACATTGGCTTTCTTCACATTATTTCTACTCTCACGATAAGTGTGCAGTTTCTCAGCGTCACTGCGGTCTCGGTCTCGTGCCAGTTGGTCCGCCCGCATTATGCTCTCTTCAGTTGACCGTTGTTATTAACTTTCGCCTGAGTGGGGGGTCTTTTTTAGACCCCCTCCCTCGGGTTTTTCCGAAGTGACCAAAAAAAAACGGCGGCGCCAAGCGCCGCCAGACTTGGTCTAGCTGTTCCTTCATCATTTTTACATATTTCCTGAAAATTTTAACTCAAGATCATACAGTGACCCAAAATAGGTTTTGCGCTAGGGTGTCGTGTGGAAAATTCAGCTCGGAATGTATGGTGAGTGAGTGGAAAATTCCCCTCAAAATGTATGGCGGAGTAAAAATTTTCCAATTTGGTTACTCAGGTGGTACACTCTCAAAGCCCTTGGTTGAAGTAAGGGATGGATATTTCCTTTAATATTCTCAGAGTAAATATTTTTAAATCGTCCCCAAGCAGAATTGTTTGACCATTACCATGTGAAAAATTTGGGTTAAGCAGGTAAATCTTTACCAACTGAAACCCCTTGATGCAGTCTCCAATTATTTTTAAGGAATTGGTGAATTGCCACAAATAAAAAACTTTTCTGGGGGCCTCTGAGACCAACCTTTGGGGGAAAGAACTCTGGGAGCCACCAAGACTAGCATTTCTGGGATGAAGTTCAGCTCTTGGGGGCTTCCTTAGACCAACTCTTGTGTCCCCCCTCTCCTCTCCCACACGACCAGCTCTAAAGGGCCCCTGAGACGAAATATCAGGGCCCCCCTTAGACCAACTCTGCAGAGAGGGCCTCCGAGACCGGTAGGTAATGAAAAATGAAAAGGGATTTTTTTCATGGAATACCTAGTGCCAAAATTAATTATCTAGGCAAACACTGTATAGTTTTTCTGTCCGGGACAACGCCCCTCCTATACCAATACCTATAGTTATCGGAATTTTGGAGGCCACTCCTGACCTCAATCACTGCACCTCGCATACACCTATGCTAGGGCCCAATAGAGCCTTGGTTTACACTTAACTAACCCAGACGAAACTACAAACTTTCTATCATGGCAATAAATTCTTCCAGACTCTTGCTAAAAGGTTCTTTTCTTTACCTGTCAATTTCCCTGCTCCTCTTCACATATATACTCACCTTCGTATAAATATGCTGCTTTCTATCAATCCAATCGAATCGAAGCTACAGCCTTCTTCTTTCTGCTGCTGTTGTTTTTCTTCCTTTCGTCTACAATCAGCCACCAGGCCCGGTGGGTTGCGACAGCGTCAGAGCGACTACTACTTTGAATTTCTCATCGCTTGCCGCTTGCCGGTCGCATGAGCTACATAATTTGCATTTCAAAAATTGCTCTAAGTTAATTTTCTAAATCTTTATAGACTAGAAAATTATAAAAACTAAAATCACACAAAGGGGAAGACTAAAAAATGTTTTGTCAATAACGAATATGAAACCTGCCTTTCAAAAAGCCTGAAGATGCCGCTTTTATTTACTAGATGTAAAGACGGCGTTTTGGTAAGTCCACGCCGTAGACCAGCCATACAAAAAAGTGCCGATGTTTGAAGGATAAATGGATGCATTCTTGTTGCCCAAAAAAAATATTTAATGAAAATGTAGAGTTTCAATGTATTCAAGTACCGGACACTTTCAGTTCAACTTAAATATCAGCGTATTTATGCCTAGGGTGTCGTAGGGTGTCGTGAATGGATTTGGGTGTCACACGGCATGGACGCAGAAATGAAGGGCTGATATGGATAAAAATTATTTTCTTTGCAGTAAATGGTCAATTTTCTACGATAAAATGTCATAAAAAATATGCTGCTTAGCATACAAATTTTAAGATAATTGCTTTTAACAACAAGATGACCAAAAATGGTTTTTCACTATTCTCGGTACCAGAAATACAAAAACAACTTTTCAAGGGCGTAAGCCTAGAAATCATGTGCATAGATAAACTGCTTTCCAAAAATGTATCTTTCAAAGCGGTCAGCTCATTTTTTTGGCAACACAAGGCTAGGGTGTCTAATTTTCCACTCACCAATTTTGTGAGTGGTGGAATTTAGTGGCGGTGTTCACCCATTGGAACTTTCTCCGGTGGGGCAGGGGGCACTGAGCGTCTTGCCCGCGCCAGAATTTCAATTCTGTTGTTCCACTGAAATCGGTGGAGATAAGGATGCCAGGTATAATTGGACAGAAAAATAGAAGTCGCCAGATTTTCTTTCAGAAAAGCGAAAGAAGCGCATAAGAGCCGAGTTAATTTGGCGATCTTCTAGTCGATTGTGCTGCTCTCTTTTTCCAGTGGACGTTGGTAGAGGAGGCAATAGAACTGGCCTATGTAGTAAGTATTGTTGAATAAAATTCAATAGTAGTAAGTATTGTTGGAAGTGAGTGGAAAATTCAGCGAAAAAATATAAAAGTGAGTAGAAAATTCTGCTTGACTGAGTGTCGTTCTGCGCCCAGCACCCCAGGTTTTGGGACACTGAGGTCATAGCAGGTCAGGTCACCAGGCTAGGTGACCTCACCTAAAAAATGCTTAGGACTGCATAACTAAAAGGAGGGTTAATCGATCAAGTTGAAAATCATACCACATATTGTGCCCACCAGGAGCTACAACGTATGTTCCGGGATTTTTTTGTACTGGTAACCTAAGGTCATGTGCAGAGCATGACCTCCCATTGTAAATACATGGGGAAAATCATGAAATGAGCTTTTCTCAGTAAGTGTGGATGGAATCAACTTCAAACATCGGTTGCGACTTGCTCTTAGCCCATTTCTGAAGTTGATGCCAAAAATTTGGACTTGTGACCTTTAAAAGGTCATCTCAGGTCAAATAGGAATTTTTGGTGTTTTACTCTATCAATTTTAAATAAACTAAGATAGAACTTTGATTTTGTCACCAAAGTGTTTTTATAGTCACTGCAAGGCCAATGATATACATCATGACTATACCAGGTCAAGTTTGGTCAGACCGTTGACCTGGGTCAGGTCAAATTCTTAAATTTGGCCTGGCATAGCAATGTTATATATCATTCGATTCGTATTGACGAGAGGATTGCAATGGTGAATCATGTTTGGTTTGGAAGTTATTAGCGAAAAAGGAAACGCCGCTATGCATGGGTGGCTATGGACATTCCCAAGAATATGCCCCATATTCAGTGACCTGTAGCTCTCTAGGCTTTGAACTGACCAAAAAATCGTTGCCACTGTAATAAAAGAGCAACTCAAGAGCTTTCGAATGGTTTTAGAAAAATTTTCCAGCTATCATAATTTCTGATATACATGAGGTTTTCTTAGTACACCTCATATTGGCGATTTTGACCTATTTTGACCTCTGGTGGCCTTGATATTGACCTGACGAGAAAAATGACTGAAGTATTTTCGATATCATTTTTGAAGAGCTTTCGATTGCCGTTTGCGCTTTTTTCTAGTTCTCTTAGTTTTTTTAGATCGTGGTGGTCTTTTTTAGCCCCCCTTCCTCCACCAGGGCGAAGGTGGCTCGCACCCGCCACCGGGGCAAGGGTTAAAGTTAGTTAGTTAAGGGCTTTTTATAAGGCGTTCTGTGCAAGGCTCCTTTGCCCGCCACTAAAGTGTGGGGGAGAATTTTTCGGGAGGGGTGTTTACTTTAATGTCGCGGGAATTTGGCACCTTTATCACGTGATTTTAACTGAGATAGCCAACTTGTAAAGCACGCCGAAAATCCGGTACTTAATGTATCATTTACCTTGAAACTCAAAATTTCTGTAGAGAAAAGCTAAAAATCTACCTCAAATGTACCACAAATCTGCCCCAACCAGGCGGCCACAGTTGTCAGCTGTTGGTGTGACGGCAGCACTGACGGCACGGTGAGTGATCAGCCAATTGAAGTCCTTGAAGCCTATTGAATATGGTAGTAGTTGCCAGATCATGACGTCATCCACAGGCAGAGGTTTATTTTTCACCCTAGAGGAACATTTTAAAAATCAAAATGTTTAGTTCATTGTAAATTTTTCAAAGAAATCATTGGCGTTTTCATGAATTTCGGCTACAAATACCACTAATCACCCGAAATTCTTGGATTCGACCAAGGTGCCACATTCCCTTTAAACGTGTGGTTCTGAGAGGCACATGTTCGAGGCAGGGGTTGTGGTAGCATAGTGGTTAGCGCGGTCGATTTACACGCGGCTGGCCAGGGTTTGAGGCTCGGTGGATTCCCTGAACAAGAATCGATTAAGCTCCTCAGAAACCCCTCCAACAGGGAAAAGAGTTGGCGACGCCATATGACTGATGGTTGATGATGATTGGGGTTTTAGAGCACGTCAGCTGTTGAGGCTATATGTGCCCAAACTTTGGTGGTTTGTGTGTCGACAAGCCACAAAAATCATGATTACTATTGTCAGTGGGAGTTTGTGGTACTGCGCGCCAGGTGCTCCACTTCTCAGTGGCCGATTCAGCATGGTGAAGTTGACTCCAGTCTGCCTACAGAAGCCTCAGACAAGGCGCGTTGTACTTGATCCTCGTGACAGAACGGATGGTGATCGTGTCAGCCTGTCGGGGTACCTGTTTCATATCAGTATTAGTAACAGCTAGACCGTGATTGCTGCTGTTTCACTTCATGACGCGTGGGACCTAAAGGTATCTTGGGACCTATCTGGTTTGGTTGTGAAATATGAGCGATAAGTGTGGATATTGAACCATTGGTCCGGGCGGTGGAGTGATCAGTTGCTGAAGGAGGGGTTCTTCTGGCATTTGTTTGTATTTTTGGTTTCCTGCTGCTGCAGGAGGTCTACATTAATGTCGCCGAACACAGGAGGATGATGTATGGTGATGGAAAATATGGACTGATGATGCAGGTATGCAAAACGAGAGAAGTGTTTGAATCAGGAGGCTGATATACAATGCCCAAGATGAAATTTTACGGTCAAAGTGCAATGCAGTCAAAGTTCAACCGCCATGCTTCCAGAGCAGATCCAGTGGTTTGTGTCATTAGTACATAGGCCCGCATCCAGTTCATATTGGGACACACTCTACCGTCATCCGACGGACGTCGCGGCGCTATTATTAGCCAGGAATAATCAAGTATGAACTCTACTTGGTCGCTTAGGAAAGTCTCCCCGCCACAGAGAATACCCCGGTCAGAGGTTGATGATACCATTTTAACTGCGTCAGTTGATAACAGGAGGCGACGGGCGTTGAAAAACTTTGATGTGACGATCCGGCTGCTCTGAAGGCGTTGAAATGTGTCACCTTGATGTGACGATCCGGCTGCTCTGAAGGCGTTGAAATGTGTCACTTTGATGTGACGATCCGGGTGCTCTGAAGGCGTTGAAATGTGCCTCTGATGTGACGATCCAGCTGCTCTGAAGGCGTTGAAATGTGTCACTTTGATGTGACGATCCGGCTGTTCTGAAGGCGTTGAAATGTGCCACTTTGATGTGACGATTCGGCTGCTCTGAAGGCGTTGAAATGTGCCACTTTGATGTGACGATCCGGCTGCTCTGAAGGCGTTGAAATGTGTCACTTTGATGTGACGATCCGGGTGCTCTGAAGGCGTTGAAATGTGCCTCTGATGTGACGATCCAGCTGCTCTGAAGGCGTTGAAATGTGTCACTTTGATGTACGATCCAGCTGTTCTGAAGGCGTTGAAATGTGCCACTTTGATGTGACGATCCGGCTGTTCTGAAGGCGTTGAAATGTGCCACTTTGATGTGACGATCCGGCTGCTCTGAAGGCGTTGAAATGTGCCACTTGATGTGACGATCCGGCTGCTCTGAAGGCGTTGAAATGTGCCACTTTGATGTGACGATCCGGCTGCTCTGAAGGCGTTGAAATGTGTCACTTTGATGTGACGATCCGGGTGCTCTGAAGGCGTTGAAATGTGCCACTGATGTGACGATCCGGCTGCTCTGAAGGCGTTGAAATGTGCCACTTTGATGTGACGATCCGGCTGCTCTGAAGTCGTTGAAATGTGTCACTTTGATGTGACGATCCGGCTGCTCTGAAAGCGTTGAAATGTGCCTCTTTGATGTGACGATCCGGCTGCTCTGAAAGCGTTGAAATGTGCCTCTTTGATGTGACGATCCGGCTGCTCTGAAAGCGTTGAAATGTGCCTCTTTGATGTGACGATCCGGCTGCTCTGAAAGCGTTGAAATGTGCCTCTTTGATGTGACGATCCGGCTGCTCTGATAAGGTACAGACCGGTCGCACTGGCCTGTCACCGGCCTGGCCACTGGAATTCGTTTAGGTGTAGCGAGTATTCTAGTTCGTTATTCCTATTTGAGGTGGCTTCAGTATTCATTGTGTTTTATCATTATTGTTCATATTTTATGATACTTGCATACTGAAGGACGGTTGGGTGCACAGGCAGGGGGAAATAAAAGTTCATCTGCGCCGAGAAACCACGGCGTTAGATTCGAGAAGATCCGGCCAAATGCGTAAGTTTTCCACCCCAGAATACATAAGCGTAAAGATACGGACGGTGCAGAGCGGGGGCATCGCCTTCATCGGCGAGTCCCGCTTAAAGGAATGTGGCACCTTCATAACGTGATTTTAACTGAGATAGCCAAGCTGTAAAGCAAGTCAGAAAACCCGGTACTCAATATATCATTTGTTTTGGAACTCGAGATTTCCGTAGGGGAAAAGCTAAAACATACCTGCAATGTACCCCTCATGTACCCTTAGCAGCAGGCCACAGTTGTCATGGCTGTTGGTGTGACGACATATGCTGACGTCACGGTGAGTATCAGCCAATCGAAGCCCTTTAAGCGTATTGAATATGGTAGTAGTTGCCAGATTATGACATCATCCACAGACATATATTTATTTCTTTTCATAGAGGAGTATTTTAAAAATAAAAATATTGAGCTTATTGTACATTTTTCAGAGAAATCATGAGTGGTTTCATTATTTTCGGCTAAAAGTACGCCTAATTACTTTAAATTCCAGGATTCGACCAAGGTGCCACGTTCCCCTGTAAAGGGAATGTGGCACCTTGGTCGAATCCTTGGTCACCTTGGTCGAATTCCCCTTTAAAGGGAATGTGACACCTTGGTCGAATCCTGGAATTTAGTTTAATTAGGCGTACTTTTAGCCGAAAATAATGAAGCCACTCATGATTTCCCTGAAAAATGTTCAATCAGCTCAATATTTTGTTTTAAAAATACTCCTCTAGGAAAATAAATAAATGTCTGTCTGTGGATGATGTCATGATTTGGCAACCACTACCATATTTGAAACACTTCAAGGGTTTCGATTGGCTGATGCTCATCGTGATGTCAGCATATGTCGTCACACCAGCAGCTCACAACAATGGCCGCCCGGCGAGGGGGAGCTGAGGGGGCTGGTGTCAGGTAGGTTTTAGCTTTTTCTACGGAAATATCGAGTTCCAAGACAAGTGATATATGGAGTACCGGTTTTCCGACTTGATTTACAACTTGGCTATCTCAGTTAAAATCACGTTATGAAGGTGCCACATGCCCTTTAAGGCATAGAGTGAAAGCTCTCACAATGCATAAATCGCCTGTAGTGGAGGTAGCCTTTCATGCACATTGCACATAGCACGTGCCGTTGCGCACGATGCCAGAAAAGCACAACACTACACCAAGTTCGCGTTACGTCAGCATCGCTTCCAAACAGCAGAAAACCATTCAACGGCCTTAGAAACCGTAGTGAACCATGTGGGACTGATTTTCGGTATTGATGGATCTAAAATTTCAGTAAGAGGGGGCGAACCCTCCTCTTTGCCATCAAATGACGTCACTTTAGGCCCAAAAGGGAGCCTAGTATCGGTTTCTGGGGGGGATAAAGTGCCTGTGTTAGCGTTTTTTCGCATCGCAGATCCCGTGTTAACTGGTTTTAGCGGAGCCTTTTCAGGTTCAGCAAGGCGTCTTTTGGGTTTTAGGGGGAGTGCTCGCCTTCGCCTCCCTTGGATCTGTCTCTGATTTCAAATGGGGATTTATCTTTTTCTACGAGGATTTAGGGTTCTGAGGGAAACGATGGCTAGCTTAGGTTTTTCTGGTTGTTTTACTAAATGCGTCTCAGTTATGATAGTTAGGTAAGATGGGGCCACTTTGAAATCGTGGGTAACTTCAAAAGTTGCAAAAGTGTAAGAAATTGATGAAAATATTATTTAAATCAGGAATGGTTCACGGGGAAAGTGTTATAGAATTGTCAAGAAAAATAAGCATGTATAAAGTGTTAAAAATTGATGAAAATGTTATTTAAATCAGGAATGGTTCTCGGGAAAAGTGTTATAGAATTGTCAAGAAAAATAAGCATGTATAAACAGAGTTTACTTGATCGTTACGAAAACGTGTAAAAACTCCACAGGTTTCTTATGCTGCGTAAATTTTATAGTATGGCGCACAGCGGAAAATTCATAATTGTCTGAAACCCCACTGCGGAAGAATTTGTGACCTACCCCATCATTATTTTCCCCTGTAACAGAATACCGCTCCCGTCAAGGTGTCGAATTATCTCAAGAGAAATAAAGGCAAACAAATATGTATGTTTGTATACGTATTTGCGTTCATCTATTGTATCGCCAACCGGACAATGACAAAATCCAGAATAAAACACTAGAGACAGAGTGCACACACAATGCGGTTTGGCATGTCCATTTAAACCAGCATTTATGTCTGTCTTTCCAGACATTACCGTTATCAGTGAAGTCGGCGGGAATTGACGGCGTGCATGAACAAACAAATAATCCACTGTTGTGGGTCCACATTAAAACTGTCATGCCTCGGGCTTTCGCGAACAGTTGGACCTGTCAGGTCAAATCAGGACATATTTTACTTTGCCAGCGGCATGAATGAACGACGTTTCTACCAGGCGCTAAACCATCAGTGTTCAAATCTAGCAATAGTGTTGATGAACTGCAATTTACCAGGAACTTTTGCTAGGGAGTCTGTTTCGGTTCTACTTCATTAAAGCGTTTTATTTTTTTCGAGAAAACATTTTACCGAGCAAAAAAGGTTCGAGAGCCACGCTTTGTTTTTCAAAACACTCGGGGGCTCATCAATAACACGTCCCGCGTCCAAGGATTCCATTTTTTAACGAAGTCTTCTCGGCAGCTTGCGGACTCGGGTCAGATTTTGGAGAGGAGCCGTACCGCACCCGCTCCTGTTTTCGAACCCTTTGGCACTCGTTCTCTCCTCGCATTCAAAAGCGTGTTGTGTAGTTGGGTGGCAGTCAGGGGCGTAGCGGGGGGGGGGTGGCGCCCCGAATATGGCCCCTGCGACAGCGCCAAAAGGGCCCTGATTGTTACTGAATCGTGTCCTCAGGGGGGGGGCTGTCCCTGCCGCTGCCCCCTTGGCTACGCCCCTGGTGGCAGTAATGTAAAAATTGGTGTGGTCGATGATAAGCATAATGAATGCGGTAGAAACTGTGTGGTGAATAGTACAAAGATATCTCCCCATCAGACTTGTTGATGACTCAAATTTTCTTGAGTCGACTCAACTCTGACTCACAGCTAAATGGCTGATTCCGATTCTGACTCGACTCACTGAGTTGAAAATGGTGAGCCGACTCGACTCAGGCCAAATTCAGAAGTGAGCCGACTCGATTCCGACTCAAATCAGCATTGAGTCGGAGTCGATTCCGACTCAGAATAGTGGCAAAATAAGCGCATAAAAATGCTCATTTGCTTCAATAGTATGCAAAATCCAGTATATTTATTCATGGCGTTAATCTAACTGCACATTTCCCTTAATAACATGACAATTCAATGCATTGATTAAAGACAGAAATTATTCCTGCATAGGAATGAAGAAAGATGCTAATCGTGAACAGGTGAGTGTGAGGAAGGGCCTGATGGCCTTGCATTTTACACGCATGTCCTTCATGAACAGTCATAATTGAAGCAATAAGCGACGTTTCAACTGCAAAAACCAGGAATCAATATTTGAACATATGATATTCTGAGAGGCAATCCCTGCCCCAGAACATTCTGAACAATCCCGTGACAAACTTAAATTAGAAATAAATACTACACTGTGCACTGCTTATATCCACCACCTCACCAAAACAAAAACTGATGAATACTCGCCTTGTCCTCCCGAAAGTGCAGTAGTAAACACGTAAACGTTACATATGGCGCATTAAAGACATTACGAACCTAGCCTCGGATAGCGCAAACCTGACGATGGATAGCACTTTAAAAATCACATGATCAAAAAGGCGTCAGAAAAATATGCAGGTTCATGTTAAGGTAATCATGCCTTCGGGGTACTAAAGCCTAAATGACCAGCCGTGTCATTGTATTATTCTGCCGACAGAACGCAAAATAGTATGCTGCACGCATGCGCAGTACGGTATCATGGACTCAAGATATCTTGAGTCCACTGAACGCATACGTGCGGCATACTAGTATGCGTTCTGCTCAGCAGAATAACACGGCTACTAGCATTTTGTTGCGCACCATGACCATTTTGTGACTAATGTGGCGCGCGTGAGGGTAGCAGTGTGAGAGTGGCAAATAAAAATAATCGGCATCATCATGATTTTATTTTTTGGAAGAGCGGGCCGTGGTTGTTTGTGAGTGAGAGGATTTATGTATATTTTTAGTTCATCAGTTTCACCGTTTGAAATTACTCAGGCTGCGCCAGAGGTAGGACTGATATCCATTTCCGTAAATAGGCAGTTTTTATTATCTACCAGTGGGTGTTCTCAAACCACGACAAATCAAGATAGTGCTTTGAAATAAGCAGATAATTGAAGCTTTTAGTTTCCGTTTCGACCCATTTCAAGGCTTATGTGCAAAATAAGATTTTTGGTACCCTCTTTCTGATGCTGATACGTGTTTTTTTTAGTGTTTTAGCCAAAGGAAGTAGGAAAATAGAAAATAAAGATATGGTTTCCTAAGGATAAATTACCTTTTGCATGAGAATGAGCTTAGGATTTTGGATGGTGTGCATTTTCAAAGTTGAAAAAGTATGGTTTGGTGCTAATCACACATTTTTCTGTATGATTCTGCATGCCATTGCTAGGATTAAACGGAAAAACTATCAAATGTGTGTGCTTTTTAAACTATATTTTACATAACTTGTGTTGCTAACAACTGATCCATGCATGGGTCTAGTGTAGATATGAGAATAATGAATTACCTGTTATTACCAAATAGCAATATGAAATCCTTCAAAATTAGATGTGAAAATTTTCAAAATGTCAGTCATGTGATCACTTATGTTAAGAAAATAGCGTTGAGTCGACTCAACTCTTGACTCAAAGCATGGAGGCTGACTCCGATTCTGACTCGACTCAACTGTTTGTCCAGTTGAGTCGACTCCGATTCAACCCAAACATGAAGTTGAGTCGACTCAACTCTGACTTGAGCAAAATTTGAGTCGACTCTGAGTCGTGACTCAACAAGTCTGCTCCCCATGCGCAGCTTTCGTCCGAAAATGTACCATTTTTTGTCTTCAATTTGTATTCGGCACATTTTGAAAGCTTAGCCTTTGGCTTGCTTCGCTCGGCCTGGTACAATAATGACGCACTGTCCCCATTTTTGCTTCCAGCAATCTGTAATGTACTAGGCTTTGGCCATTTAGTTGTGATTACCACTGTTATTAACCCTACCAAATTGTAAGCCACGCTAAGGTTCTCGTTGCTGGGTAAATGACTGATGCGGCCTGGCCTGTAAATGGTACCCGATGGAGCCCAATATTTTAAACTATGAAGCTAACTCAAGTTGGTGTTTAGAAGTCGCTTTTGTTGACTTTCTTACACGGACAAGGTGCTTACAAGGATTGTTTGAGATGCGAAGTTTTTAAAACTATTTATTCCTATTTTCCCTTTTGCCATAAGCGGTGCCGGATCCAGGTCTTCATTTCGGGGAGGGGTGGGGTGGGCTAGTTGCCTCTCCCTCCATTGCCTCTGGATCATCCTCCGCTGATGTGTTATTTATAGGCAATCATATATTTCGGGGAGGCTTGAGCCTCCTAGTCTCCCGTTGTATCCACCACTGGTTGTGACCATGGCTTTTAACCGAAACCGTCAGCTAAAAGTCAAGAAGTTATGCCATTTGTAATTGTATGTATTAATTCAAAAGTCACTATCACTGCAGCAAAGGCCAAACGTGTATATATTTCTTACACAGACACATGTAAAAACGACTTAATAAAGTGATCGATAATATTTTGAGAGGTTCAACTTCAGAGCATGCGATTCGTATCGAGTGCTTTGTAATAGAAGGATCTGAAGATAAGACGCTCTTGAAATTTTACGACGACTAGACTCGTGATTTTGTTTAATTTGTGTGTTTTTCGTCCACACAATGTTAATTTCTCTCAAAGTTGGTACGGTGCTGGTAACTGAACACCAGAGACTTTCTTGTTGTATATATATATATATATATATATATATATATATATATATATATATATAATGGAAATCAATCACCGCGGCTTGACAGAACTGGTCATTAAATAGCGCGCGAACTAGTTGCAATCCCTTGTTGCTGGGATTACCTTTGTTCACGTGTCGTATTAGTAGACTCTCCCGTTCCACCTACAGCGCCAGCTCACAGATATACGGGTAGCTGCCCATATTACAGGGGCCGACCACCAGGCCGTCCGGTTGCATTCGTACGCAGCCGTCGCCCGGCGGCCTGTTGTTGTACATCCAGGGTGTAGGCACGTCCTGGCCGCGTTGTCCGTTGATGTCGGTGCTGCGGCCGCCGCTGACGGGCATTCCGAGCCAGGTGCGCGTACTGACCATGCCCATCAGCAGCTGGTGCTTGGCCGGCGTGTCAGGGTAGGCGGGAATGGCGTCGGGGTGCTGCTGGGCACACAGCCCCGCCACCGCCGAGTAAGGTAACGATGGGCTGCGGGTTAGACAGAACGCTGTGCCGTCCACAGTCTGGTCGTAGCAAGTCGGCAGCGACTTTGTGGTAGTGGTTACGACGGCAGTGGTTGTGGTTGGGACAGGTGTTGTGGTTGTGGTTGGGACAGGTGTTGTGGTTGTGGTTGGGACAGGTGTGGTGGTGGGTGGAGCTGCTGCCTCGTACACGGTTTGGGGTGTTCCGGTACCGTCAGCTAGTGACCACAGACGGCAGGGGTCGCCGTCGCTGGAGGTGTGCCAGTGGGTGCAGTCGGCCCAGCGCGCGCAGGCTATGCCACAGCGCATCAGGCCAAGACGAGGGATGCTGCGCTGAGCTTGCTGTTTGACAGCCGCACTGCTCTGGAGGTAGAGCTCAGCGCCGCTGGACGTCAGGCAGGTCAGCAGGATGAGGCTGGTCTGTACGGCGGCTCCACCTGCCGGCAGGGCGGGACTTCACTGGGGCGGCTCCTGATTGTCTTATCCCTGTCACTGACCTCCCCCCCACCCGGAGGGCTGCGGTACGGTCACTGGTAAATGCAAACTTAAAGATATCTTATAGCAAAACTTATACATGTATAATAATATTATCTAGGGCAAACTATCGTAAGGTGTAAATACCGGCAACATAAGTGTTGTGAACAAAATTACGTAACACAGCCCACCGTACGGAAAAAATGTCATTATAACTTAACCTCAGCTAAGCTAGCTGTAAATTTACCCTACGCCACACCGTTCTGATACACGTTACTGAAAACTCTGTTCTTATCACACGAAGGTGTCATAAATTGCCTCTTACTTTCATGTTTCGAGTTCTTCGGACTTCATGACACCCAACAGAATGGCTCCTGCATCAGTGTAGCCTTTTTCAATTGTTCCAAATGAACAGAGTAAAATTCGGAATGGTGCACAGGATTCTTTGAAAACGACCTTCAGTCGACAGGCTAATAATGCCTCACTGAACCGTGCGAACAAGTGAGCGATGGCGGAAAGTTCAACGTTGCCAAGAGGAGCCCGTGCAATGCACATGACCTGGTCACTGCTAGAGGTGATATTGCAAGGGCCAGTTGCAGATCCAGGGCTTCATTGGGCGGGGGGAGCTAGGGGACTCGAGCCTCCCCCGCCGTAGCCTCGGAACAGCCTCCGACTATACAGTTAGTGTGGAAATTCCGACATTTCCGGGGAGGGCGCTTGAGCCCCCAACCCCCCGCCCTTGTATCCGCCACTGACCAGAGACACAGCAAACTCGCCCATAATTAGGCAGTTTAAACCCATTGGCGACGAACATCCATACAGACGTCCGGGCGAGACACAAATGATTGCCGTGTGTCTCGGAGATATTGATTTGTTTACCCGCTATGACACGTGGGTTGTGCAGGAATCTTTCATTGGAGCATTTGCTAACCAATTGTTCTAGGCAGCCGGTGGCAAACAGGTTATTGGTGTGTAATTGCATGTTGCAGCGCTGCTAACGTTGGCATGCTGTCCAATGAACCCTCGCCCTGGTGGGGATGTTTTAACACCCCCTCGGGTTTTGCCGGGGGCACGAAAAAAATGATAAAAAATGTTTCTTAAAAAATGTTTGATCAAATCCGCAACTTTACCCAAAATTTTAAGGGTGTGTCATCTCAGTTCAGGTCATCAGTGCAGGTCAAGTGACCTCACCTCCAAAATATTTAAAGTGGTATAAGTAAGAAATGGGTAAATTTATCGGACTGAAACTTAAACCACTTAATGGGCCTACCAAGTGCCACAAAATATATTCCTGGATTTTTCATGTCTTTGGTCTAAGGTCAAGTACGGACCATGACTTCTTCATTGGAAATACATGGGAAAAACAGAAATTGGTCTGTGTCTGTGTAGATACAGCTGAGAATACCTTCATTTTCTCCAAATCGTAGTATCCTGGGTCCCTTTCCAGGTTCATGTTGCAATTTTGACCTGTGACCTCTGAGAGGTCATCTGGGGTTACTTTAGCAGTTTTCAGACTTATGTCAATAACTACATAAAGTGATGCATGTACAGAATTTATTTTGCTAGCATTGCGTTTGGATTGCTACAGTTGATTGATACTGTTTTTATTTTGATATTGCGTTTGGATTGCTACAGTTGATTAATATGCATATTGACTATGCTAGGTTTAAAAGTGAGTCATTTTTATGTTTTGACCTAGTATGGTCATATTATACATCATTCGATTCGCTGTGATGAGAGGAAGCGAATGGTGCCTAAAAACGATTCTCAGATTCTAGACTCTGTCAGATTCTAGAGTCCAAAAACTATACTCAAAATGCCTCCTTGTTTCACCTGTCATGACCTCAATATTGACTTGAGCCAAAAAGTGACTGATATAATTTCTTCATGAATTTTTATGAGCTATCCACCAGCGTTCGCGTTTTCTTCGCTATCCCGCCTAGGGGCCGAGTTCGAGGGGGGTAGGGGTGTTCATACACCCATTCCCCCACCAGGGCCAAGGTGGCTTGGAGGCCCACCGGGGCGCGGGTTAAAACAGGAATTCCTCCTATCGTGTCGTGATTTGTTTGAAGTTTTTTTGTGTGAGACTGCTTGCAAAATTGGCGGTTGTCGTTCTTCGTGTCGTTCGTCGTTAGTCCACGTCGAATTATTTTCAGCGAAGTGATTTGTTATGGCCGCTGGCGCAGCCAAAGGGCGCGGGAACTCTTGAGTCTGTGTGTTGAGATTGTATATGGGGACCACTGACCATGCATTAGCTAGGATTAACTTCGAATAGACAGGATTGAAATATTCGGGACGTGTAGTGAAATCCGTGCATTAATGTACTGAATTTTGGTAAAAAGTGTATAATTATAAATCAATCATGATGACGCTCTTTGCACAATGACATCGCTGAGATCCGGCAGGATGCTCATAGTTCGCCGAGCCTCATCTGTGTTCGTGTTGGTGTGCAAGTAAGTAGTCATAATTGTGCAAATTTAATTTGTTTCAGTCTTGAACCGAACTGCTTACGTTGTGTGCAGTTATCAAAAGACTTCTGGGCCTCATTTCTGTTCAGGTTCGAGCAGAGGCGTAACTTTGTGGTAAAAAGTTTAGGGATGCGTTTTCCTAACCTGCCCCTAAATTTTAATTGATGGGGTAGGGGTGAAAATATGAAAATATTGACCTTATTTGTATTGGGACTTTCCATATCCCCGTTGGCCTGAAAATCACTGTTTTCACACCGGAAGAGTGAATGCTAGTAGCTGTTCGGATTCTATATCGTCGATTTTTATATTAGTGATATGGTGGTACATGTATACTTACAGATGTTCTCAATCGATGGTTGTCATTATTGGAAGAAACTGTTTTCTGTGATTGCCATTATTGAAAGAAACTTTTCGGTGATTGCTATTATTAGAAGAAAATGTTTTCGATGGTGTGTTGAATGAAAAGTCCTTTAAATAGGTGTCTCATTCACAACTGCTTGCTATAATATTTTCCTCCCTTTTCTTGCTGAATTATGGGTCCTCTGGCATGTTTTGAGATTATTCACACTAGAGAAATGCACGGATAATTTTCGTGACTGATCCGTGTACTTCATTTACGTCGACTTCTTTCCGTTCCCGTGCTTGAGACATTTGATAAGCAATCATTAATTTCTTGAACGTTCCGAATTCCGTATTTACAATGATGGCACGAAGCCCATGGGGTATTTATTCCACATTTTAGCACACATGGTGGTAAATTTTACACCCTTATGTCTCCGTTTTTCTTTAAAATTTGTTCATGGGATTACTGATAGCTCCGAACTCGACTGTGATATTTTTTGTTTGCTAGGGGCAATGGCTCAGGAGTTATAGCATTCCGTCATTTTACCGGCTCAGCAATTTCTTCTTCAGCTATCTTATCGGATTTAAATAATGTATATTAGGTAAAATTATTGATGAAAATGTTTGGGATGACCCAATGAGCACAATTGTAAGCTTTGCAATATTTGTACTTTACTGAAAAAGTTGCAAATATAAAAATGGAGTAGTTAAAAAATATACTCTTCGGCGTGGGTTTAAAAAGTCACAGTGCACGTAGAAATTAGTGAGCATTTGTTTAACATGAAACAAACTAGCGAAACATATGGGTACGCGCCCTGGGCGTACCCCTCCCGGTGCGCAGGGCAGGATTAATTCACCCTGTACTTCGAGGCCGTGACTTTACGTGACCGTGACCTTGACACCTTGACATGATGGTGATAGCCGATGTAGCAAGGGTTTGGACTGTGGCAAAAGAACTTTGTTTTGTATCAATTCTGTCGTGTTTTACTCCTTGTTTTAGCGATGGAAAATGCCGTCCTAACGCGCCCCGCTGGCGGGGTCGAAATTTACCCCTGCTGGTTTTACACAAATAACACAGACACGAACTGACTCAGAACAAGGCAACTTACAGTACCTTATCTCTGATTGATTTCACGCATTTGACCATTTTTTAGTTGAGGCCATATCAGGTCAAGGAATTATTCAAGGTCAAAAGACCCAACCTCAAAACACAACATCACGAGCTTGAAGCGGCGCCAAAGAACACCTGCCAACCGATCAGTTCCAAACTTTCAGAATATGGTGTCATTAGGATCTACAAATCTGCTATCTCGTAATTTTGATTTGTTGACCTAAGAGGGGGCCAAATTTTGGCCTCCCCGTTATAAATCTATAGTGAAAAGTTTAAAGTTTTTTTCAGAAAATATTGAATGTATCAACTTGAATGTCGTCATAACATGTGTTCTTACCCTGATCTTGACCAGTTTTTGCTTTTGAGCACCTGACCTCTCAAAAGGTCATGTGAGGTCACATGAGCATACAGTGATTATTTTGCCAATAACTGCGCACTGAATTAAGATGGAGCTTTCCTTTTTAAATTACCTCGCGTTTCCTTTTTAAGAAATTACCTCGCATGTTTAAGCCCTCAGGTCAATTATTTGACCTCCAGAGGTCAAGTTAGGTCACGATCAGGGTCAAGTGACCCGATCTCAAAACCTAAAAGTATGAGTTTGAAGCTGCGCCCAGGGAACATTAGCAAACCAATCAGTTTGAAACTTCCAAAATATGATGAGGTTATTAGGATCTACAAGTCTGCTATCTCGGAATTTTGATATTGATGACCTAAGGTGGGGTCAATTTTTCGGTCACCCCATTTTAAGTCAATGGAGAAAAATAGAAAGGGCTCGTTTTGGTAAAGCCGGGATAGATAAAGCTGAAAATGCTCAACCGGTGTATTCTTACCACGATCTTGACCATAAAGCTGAGTTTTGGACCATCTGACCTCTCAAAGGTCATGTCAGGTCACAGGAGCATACAGTGATTGTTTTGGCAATAACTTCTCACTGATTTGAGATAAAGCTCCCATTTTGGTTTTATTGTGCTTGTATTGTCACGAGGAGTCCATTGATATGTAATATGACCATACCAGGTCACCCTGTGACCTTGACCTAACTAGGTGTTAGGTCATTTTCACAGTTTGACCTAGGAAGGTCATATTATACATAATTCGATTTACCACAATGAGAGGAAACCAATGATGCATAAATATGTGCTCTAGCTCCACTGAGAGAAAAATCTAGAGGGGGAAACGTACATTGCCCTGTTGTAAGCCTATGGGGCATTATTTGACCTATGCTGACCTCAATATTGACCTGAAATAAAAATACTTCGTATAATTTCTCTTCGTCTCGTGAAGAGCTTTCAAACGCCGTCCGTAATATTTCTTTAGCTTTCCTGGGAAATGAGATACGGAGGGAGGGGGCGAAATTCGCCCCCCTCCAGCGGGGTGCGTCATGCCAGGGACCCCAGCGGGGTGCGTGTCAACATACTTTAAGAGATGCGCCCAAAAACCGTGTTAAAAAACTTTCGGACTATGGGGGCAGTGCCCACCATTTTCCAGCCGTTCCCGTACCTTTTTTCAGCAACAAATCAAACGATAAGCCGAGTTACCTTCGGCCCCACCGAAATCGAAGGCCCTTTCCCACAAGTTCAAAATGATTCCTGCGCGGATGCTTTAACACGCACCCCGATGGGGGGGCAAAATTCGCCCCCTCCCCTCCTGGTTTTCCCCGGATAAAGCAAACACGAAGAGTCGCAGAGCAACGAAACTTGCAGTACCTTATCCCTGATCAATTTTACGCCTCTGAATTTTCTAGGTCAAGTCGTGTCAGGTCAAGGAGCTATCCACGGTCAAGTGACCCGACCTCAAAACCTAGAATCACAAGTTTGAAGCGGCGCATAAGGAACATCTGCCCATCGATCAGTTTGAAACTTTCACAATATGATGAGGTCATTAGGGTCTACAAATCTGCTGTCTCGGAATTTTGATATCATTGACCTAAGATGGGGTAATTTTTTGGTCACCATATTATAAATCTATGGTGAAAAATTGAAAGGTCTCGTTTTCCGTAAATACTTGTTAGATAAAATTGAAAATTCTCAAACCGTGTATTTTTGCCACGATATTGACCTTAAAGGTTATTTTGAATATTTGACCTATCAAAGGTCATGTCAGGTCACAGGAGAAAACAGTGATTGTTTTGTCCATAACTTCTCACTGAATTGAGATAAAGCTCTCATTTTGCTTGCATTTTGCTTATATTGTCACAGGGAGTCGATTGATATGCAAAATGACCATGCCAGGTCACCCTGTGACCCTGACCTAGCTCGATGTCAGGTCATTTTCACATTTTTGACCTAGCAAGGTCATATTATACGAGTGCATTATTCGATTCACCACGATGAGAGGAATCCAATGTTGTGTAAATATTTGCTCTAACTCCACTGAATAAATATATAAAGGGGGAAACGTGCACTGCCCTGTTGTAAGCCTATGGAATATTCTTTGACCTATGCTGACCTCAATATTGTCCTGACCTAAGAATACTTCCTGTAATTTTTCTTCGCCACGTCAGGAGCTTTCGAACGCTGTGCGTAATTTTTCTTTAGCTTTCCTGGGAAATGAGATACGGAAGGAAGAGGGCGAAATACGCCCCCCAGTGCGGTGCGTCATGCCAGGGAACCCAGCGGGGCGCGTGTTGAGCTTCCTACTCATCAAAGGTCACAGCTCGAAAAGCTGCAAACGTGGTTAAGCCAGGAGTTTTTGGTGTCTTTTTAAACTAGCGCGCAGACAAACGGCTACCTATTTAGTGTTATTTTTTGCATTTTACCACCATTTAAAGCTTATCTATGGTGTTACATTGTTCTTGGACCAACAAAGCTTTGAACACTTATCTATCCCTCGCCCCGGGGTGGGGGTGTTTGAACATCCCCATTCGGGTTTTTGGCGGCACGAAAAACGGCGGCGCCGCCAAAATGATTTTCTATATCGATGACCTAAGGTAAAGTACGGATCAAGACCTCTCTATTGGAAATGCATGGGAAAAACAGAAATTGGGCTGTATTTGTGTAGATGCAGCTGAGAATACCTCCATCTTCTCCAAATCGCAGTATCCTGGGCCCCTTTTCAGGTTCATGTTGCAATTTAAGACCTGTGACCGCTGAGAGGTCATCTGTGCTACTTAAGCAGTTTTCAGAACTAGGTAAATAACTTTGCATGAAATGATGGTACAACTTTTATTTTGACACCATTGCGCTTGGATTGCTATTGCAAGTCGATTGATGTGCATATTGACTAGGCTAGATAAAATGTGACTTTGACCTAACTTGAGGTCAGGTAATTTTTGTGTTTTGACCTAGTATGATCATATTATGCATCATTCGATTCGCCGTGATGAGAGGAAGCGAATGGTGCCTAGAAAATGGTTCTAAAACTCAACTCTTTGAGACGCTAGAGCCGAAAAACTCTACTCAAAATGCCACTTTCTTTGACCTGTCATGACCTCAATATTAACCTGAGCCAAACAATGACTGATATAGTTTCTTCATGAATTTCTATGAGCTATCCACCAGCCTTCGCGTCTTGCGCTATCCCGCGTAGGGGCCGAGTTCGAGGGGGCAGGCGTTCAAACACCTCCCCCCACGCACCCACCAGGGCTAAGGTGGCTCGGAGGCCCACCAGGGCGCGGGTTAATAGCCAAACTAAGGTCGAAAACTGCGTTAAGCTAGAGCCATAATGTAGGCAAATCCTTTCGTTACGGCGAATCAAATTATGTATGGTATGGACATGTGTCAAAATCTAAGAATGACCTAACCAAAGGTCAGGCCAAGAGCATTACCTTGTCAGACATAATCGATATGCATACCAATCGACTCGTAATGACAAGCTAAGCGAAATGGTACCAAAGTGAAATCTCTGTTATCATTTCCTGCCAAGTTGTCCAGCGAAGTTGTCCGGGTTTCCTGCGAACCCATGTCAGAAAGAGGCTTAAATAGTCCCAAATGACCTTACATAGATCATAGAACAAACATGTCAAGTTGGTCCTTTGGGGTGGCCCAATATACTTCTATTACGAGAACAGGAAGCTATTTTGACCTTTGCCCTTCTGGAGGTATTTTACTCCCTCGCCCTACCGGGGATCAATTCGACCCTTATCCGTTTGAAAACTAAGAAAGGTGGAAAGACGCGGTAAAGCGCAGCCTGTTGCCCGAGATCTGAACTCTCCGACAGTGTACAATTATGTTTACACTAGGTTAACTAGTAACCTCGTGAGGTCAAAAATGGTGAAATTTTGAGACATTTAGAAAATCCCTTATGATTCGGGAATCAATAGACCTAGAACCAAGGTGTCAATGCGTTTGTCGTAACCCAAGGAGTTCCACAATATGTGGCATGACCTGGCAAGGTTACGCATGACCTTGGCCTTAGACCACCTAACATAACCTTAGGTCAAAGTCGAAGTGAGGTCGCATACCATCGAATCCTTGGGTGATGCTCGTAACTATGATACCAAATTAATTTCTACATCTTGTCCCGTCCATGAGTATAGCCAACAAGAGCTTCTAAAACGGTAACCTTTGCTGACCTTTGGGGACCCTTGGTGCCTTCGTTATGGAATTGATCTCAAAATAGATGGCGTATTCCAAATTGCCTTTTCAGGAGCCTTCGAATCCTTTTTAGAAACCTGATCTGCCTCTTCTAGAAGCCGAGTAACGCCCGGTTTTTGAGATATATTTTAGTACCAAAATTGCCTTACATGGGCATAGAAATGGCGTCATAACTCGGTGACCCGACATGACATTTACTTAAAATTTGGTCAAGATGTGTCGAAGTAATTTTGTTATACAATTTCCACGCAGCATTGGGCTAAACGAAACTTTTTGTGTCATCACAAAAAATAACGAGGGGCGTCGAATCGGCCCCCCGAAGGACGAGGGTTAACCAATATGAGCCAAAATATAGCTATTTTACAGTTTTTACCCTGTATTTCCATTGAAGAGGTCGCCCGTAAATGAAACTAGGTGTATCACCGATTTCATAAAACCCGGAATATATGTTGCAGCACCCGGTAGGCCCATGATGGTTTTTAAGTGTCGGATTGCTAGGTTAAACGTGCCCCCCGAAGGAGGAGGGTTAACCAATATGAGCCAAAATATAGCTATTTTACAGTTTTTACCATGTATTTCCATTGAAGAGGTCGCCCGTAAATGAGACTAGGCATATCACCGATTTTATAAACCCGGAATATATGTTGCAGCACCCGGTAGGCCCATAATGGTTTTTAAGTGTCGGATTGCTAGGTTAAACGTGTTCTTACTTATAAATAACTTTACTTTACTTATTGCATAAATGCAATCCTAATATTTTAGATGAAGTCACTTTCCTTTGCCTGATGACTTAACCTAACATGACCAAACTTGATTTTTTAAAGATGCGGAATTGATCAAGGAAGAGATATGAAAGGTACGGCGGTGCAGCGGCGCCGTTTATCCGCTATCCTTACAAAGCCTTATGGAGACCATCGATGCTCCTCTCGGACGGGCGAGGGTTAAGCACAAGCTACGTTTCCCAGATACTGGCCCTGATTTCCCTCCCTTTCTAAACAAGTTCCAATAGATCACAGCTACCACATGTTGCGTTTTGACCCTCTTTTGGTGCGTATTATCAGCTATGGACAGGTCTGATCTACATGCAGCCTAAATAAGTTCAGAAATAAATTGCAGCATGCACTATGGCATTTTGGAAAAGAAGTCCAGCATTTTTTTCTGTATGGAAGACATGATCAAGGAAGCGACGAGTGCACTCGATGGTACTGATTCTGAGACAACGGCGACACGGCAATTAACATTTTGGAAAACGCGCTCTTTCGGCTTTGGTCGCAAATGGCAGCTACCTAATTTCCATAGTTACTCCTGCGGCTCACCGTCTAAATATGACCTCATGCGGTTATATGAAATCTTCAGATCACTTAAGTAATCTTCTAAACTCGACATTATCTTTAGATGAATAGTTACAAGAGAGCTCCGAATCTTTGATACTTATTATTTAATTGCTACATAATCCTGACATTATGTCCTATTAGAACATCGCATAATAGTTTTAGGGGTGCTTTTGGAAGTTTAGGGGTGCTTTCAAAAGTTTTAGGGGTGCTCGCGCACCCCTAAAAGTATACAAAGCTACACGCCTGGTGTGTAGTGTGTGCTATTATATCTTGTTTTGGTCACTTGATAATGGGGCCGTGATAGCCCCGAAACCGGCCGTATGTTAAATACAACTTCTGGCTTTGCGTAGCAAAATCTTTCAATTATTGTTTTCGTAGTTTGATTATGCATTGTATGTAATGTGATGGTTTCTCATTAATGCCGATTTTCCTGTTTGCCAGTTATTGATGTAGGCTTGGAAAACAATTACATTTGTGAATGATTGATATTGTTGGAGTGCTTTGTGGTAAGGAAATGCTTTTGTGTGTTTTGAAAGTGCGTTCAGATCTATTACTGAGGTGAGATTGAGCATCTTTAAGATGATGATGATGCTTTGCCATTCACTTGTATTCTTTTCCAGAAGCATTGAACAATTTCTACCTAAGGATCCTGCCATTCAGATCTCGCGTGGATCTCGCGTTATATCAGCATACCCAAATGTATGGCATCTGGGCACATGGTGCGAGGAATCGGGGCGAATTCTGGACAGGTGTTGAAAACCTGTCTGAAGAGCGAACAAGGGCTCATCTGTAGATTTTGATATGTGGTGTCTGAATGTGATCACTAATTTTTGCTGAATAGAAGTACATCTTATATGTGCTGCAGTTTCTATTGCTGACTTATACACGGCATCGAAACTTTTTTGTTTCTAACTATTTTCATCGTTTTTTATTCCTATTTAATGCTGCTGTTTTCTGATATTTCAAATTGCTTGATATCTGGGAACCAATTTTTCTTAGGCTTTTGGATCAATGGGAAGATCTGCCTGTCAATTGGAAGTCCACGGTACAAAGTGAGATTTTGAGACATTATTTATACTCGGATTTTGCGGATCACGGGACATAACTAGGGAAAGTGAACTGGTTACCTTGCGGGTTGAATGAACTGTCTCAATTTTAGAGTACTTCGGTCAGTATCTTGTCCCCCCTTTTTTCCTGTCACTCCGTTGGACGGAGAAATTTGTGAGACTTTTACTGAAAAAAATAACGTAAAATGTTAGTGAAGGGACTTGCAAAAGAGAGCAATTCTTTGCTTAGAAGTACAAACGGTTCACGAGGATGAAGCAGTGTTGCATCATTTACTCAACGTGTGCTTTTAGCATGTTGCCATTGAGTTTGAACAAAGTTTTGAGTCGACGCATCGTTAGCGAGAGATAAATGAGTCGCCGGTCGTACAAGATACTAACGAAGAGTCGAAACTGGTCCGAACCCTCAGAAACCTTGGATGTGTTTTTGATTATGAACCTAGATCTCTGAAACTTAAATTAATGGACTGTCAATGATGGGAAAAGCTATGAGATCTGATGGGGGCTCTCTGGAATCTCAACTCTCATCTAGACCCTCTTCTGGAATTTAGTCTCCTTTCAGAGTTGTATGCGGTGATTTGCTTTATCAGAAACATTTCCTTTTCCTGCACTTGCTTCTTTTATGTTGCTTTTCATAATTTTTGCCTGTATTGATATTCCTTGGTCCCGACAAAGCACTTTAGTGACCGAGTGGGCTCCTGCTCCATGTTTTCTTACTCATCCAGACCGTTCCTAACAGCTTTATTTGGCCACGCCACTGCTAAACGTCGTCCTTGTATACCGTAATTCCTCCAATTTTGTCCAAGCCTGGGTCTCTCAAAAGCTGCATCCTGTCTTGTATCTACTCACTTGGCGCGACCAGAGACTTCATCGCTGCGGTCTGTGAAGTGTGCACTAGTCGACATCGGCTGAGGTGGCGCCACCTCCTGCCGGCAGAGTATGAGCTGCTGGAGGTGGAGCCGGCCGGAGCGCGCTACCTGCGACTGTGCGCGGCGCGGGCCAACTCACACTGCCTGGGCGACGCCGGGCCGGCCGCCGGCGCCGCCGACGACGATGATGACGACGAGGAGTCTTCGTCGGCAGCTGAGCTGGTGCTGGAGGACGACATCAACTTCCTGCGCACGCTCTGTCCGAAAGAATGGAAGGTAAGCCGGGTGGTGCCTGACGCTGGGTTACGATGTTCTTAGAGTTCTGACTTGTCTTAAAGTTCTTACTAGTCTTAGCGATCTCTTTAAGTTGGGGTCTAGACTGAGTAGAGTAATGGGTGTCCACGATTAATTTGGATGCTACTAAAATGCACGTACCCGGATTTCCGGTGATCTGATGGAAAACGAGGTACCGTCGGAAACTTTGTGCCTTGTGTTGTGAAGGAAATTTGTCATGTGGCATTCGACACGCGACCATCTCGCGCGTGCGCGCTGAGCTCTTTTATCCGAGTTCGTGCCATTGCCGGGAAAGGCGAATTCAAAGACCCTTTCATGCAAGCAACGACTTTGGGTAGTTGCGATTTGACCCTGTTAGTATGATATCTGCTTTTGAAGTTCCCACGTGCGCCCACTGAGACATAATGGCGAAGAGTTAGAAGGGCCTTCATGTTTTTCCACAAAGGACGCCTGCAGCGTTTTGGGCCGACCTGAAAGTCTCATGGGGCCTCATAGGGACAGTGCGACTTCCTGAGTTGGGTTAAGTTCACAGCCAGAAAGCAGTTTTCGGGATATACTTCCCCTTCGTAAACCGTTGATCATGTTCATGCGATTGTGTTCACGCACAGAAACCGGTCCGGCACTCGAGCTGTTGCAGCAGGACCGGGAAGCTGACCGGCCACTTAGTCATCATAGGCTGTTTTCATTGTGCCTTCCAGTGGGTTCGAATAAACATATTAAAGGGAATGTGGCACCTTCATAACGTGATTTTAACTGAGATAGCCAAGTTTTAAAGCAAGTCGGAAAACCCGGTGCTCCATATATTATTTGTCTTGGAACTCGATATTTCCGTAGAAAAAAAAACTAAAATCTCCCTGACACCAGCCGCCTCATCAGCCCCTCGCCGGGCGGCCATTTTTGTGAGCTGCTGGTGTGACGACATATGCTGACATCACGATGAGCATCAGCCAGTCGAAACCCTTGAAGTGTTTCAAGTATGGTAGTGGTTGCCAGATAATGACATCATCCACAGACAGATATTTATTTATTTTCCTAGAGGAGTATTTTTAAAAACAAAATATTGAGCTTATTGAACATTTTTCAGGGAAATCATGAGTGGTTTCATTATTGTTGGCTAAAAGTACGCCTAATTTCACTAAATTCCAGGATTCGACCAAGGTGCCACATTCCCTTTAAGGTTCCGGTTAAAAGGCCCGGGGTCTGGACTCGCAGTAGACGGAAATCACAATGGGCAGCGCTCATACCGAGACAGTGTCCCAAATCCCAGGGTGCTGGGTGGAGAGCTACACCCGGTCAAGCGGAATTTTCCGCTCACATCTGTGTGATTTATACTAAATTTTCCGCTCACTTATCAAGTGTAGCCTTTTTTAGTACAACTAATTTTGGTGCGTATGAACTCATCCAAAATATGGTAATGAGAAAATTTTTCAGACAAATTTCTTTCAAAATTTTAAATGAGTTTTGATAAGGGTTTCAATGGACTTTCACAGTATCGTAAGTTTTGAATTTTCCACTCGCCGGCGATAATTTCCAATATGAATTCTACATTCAGCGCCTTAGTGTAAAAACAATTTTGGGACACTGTACCGAGAGGTCTCGAATTGGGAGGTTAGAACGGCCTCTGCTGACTGGAACCAACTGCAAGGGCCCTTTGTGGGAGTGCCGTCAGCAGGGACCCCTTCTACCAATAAGGTGACGGGATCTTCAGTCAAACAAGGCATTCACTTTATAGGTCGTTCCCGCCGAGCGTGCCCCAGCCAGAATAGAGGTCAAGCAAAGCCCCAGCGTCTAAGAGCTCAAACTTCAGCTCCTTACAAGGATGACGTCTAGCGAGAAAAACGACAGGGCTTTTGGAGACCTCCGAGCCTTTCAGTAGACCTTGCGAGCCTGTCAGGTTGTCAGTCGGAAGGCAAGAATAGTTTTCCAAGGGGACGACTGTATAATAACCATTTATATTCTCCAGGATGCCTCCCACGGACACAACCATCTCTGGCCATGAACTGTGCGCGAAATGAGCGATTTGGTATCATCATGGTGCCGTGGCTACCCGCCGTGTTGTGCGGGGACCCCCATTGATCCGGCGGAGACCACGCTTCTAGGGAGTGACAACGTCACTCGTCGTCCTGCAAGTGCTGTACAAATAACCGCTTTCTGACCGCTAAACCGGCCGGTTTTGATCAAAGAGTGAATACTAGCTCCACTGGCTCATCAAGAATCGCTTGCGGATGAACATTGTTATTATGATTTCACTGCTGCTGGTACCAATTGCTCTCTGGCTCAAAACGCAGGGTCATTTCATATTTTTGCAAGGTCATGTTTAATTCACTGCCTTTTAAAGTTCCCTGATTAAGGTGTTTCGCTCTGTCGCCTGGTGGTTTTTCGGAGCCTTGATTATCGTACGGGTCCTCTGTGACGCCGGCTATTACCAGCGCTGATGTACTGTTGAAGCATGCATGCTATGGGGGCACCGAGTAAGCAGAGAACTACACTCAAGAGTTCATAGCTTGCGCCTGGACTTTGTGGTGACCGCCTTATATACATAGATGTTACCATGCATATCATGCTTGCAAGACTCATCCAGAATATGGGTTTTGAAGCATGTGCGAGTGTAAATAAAGGGAATGTGGCACCTTGGTCCAATCCTGTAATTTAGTGGAATTAGGGGAACTTTAAGCCGAAAATCAAGGAGGCGTCCATGATTTCTCTGAAAAATGTACAATAAGCGCAATATTTTGATTTTTAAAATGCTCCTCTAGGGAAAGAAATACATAAATACCTGCCTGTGGATGATGTCATGATCTGTCAACCACTACCATATTAGATACGCTTCAAGGGCTTCGATTGGCTGATACTCACCGTGACGTCAGCATATGTCGTCACACCAACAGCCATGACAACTGTGGCCTGCTGCTAAGGGTACATGAGGGGTACACTTCAGGTAGGTTTTAGCTTTTTTCTACGGAAATCTCGAGTTCCAAGACAAATAATTTATTGAGTGCCGGGTTTTCCGACTTGCTTTACAACAGGGGCTGGGGTGGCCTAGTGGCTTCGTTGCCAGTCTACGGATGGGATAGCATGGATTAACGTGGGTTCAATCCCCACGGCGGGAAACCGCCTTCCGTGTCCGATCTGACCCGATGGAGAGGATCCTTAAACACCCACGCCAATACTCCCTGCAATTAAGCAAGTGTGCCTGTTGGGAGTGGCCCTAATAAAAAATAAAAATAAAAAATATAAAAAAACTTGGCTATCTCAGTTAAAATCACGTTATGAAGGTGCCACATTCTCTTTAAGCCATTGTTCCCAGTTTCATGAGAAATATATACCTAGATGATGCTAGAATGTTACTATTTTAAAGATATTCAAACATCAGGGTGCCCGGGATGTAGAGGTATACAAATGAATTAACAATATCATGGTTTTTGCTCAGTATTTACACCACTTTTCATGAAAATCTGACAATATTTACGCAATCAATAGGGACAATGTTGCAGAATCGCACTATGCCACAATTATAGCACAATAGGGAAGCTTTTATTGCTGTTTTAAGCATTGTACTGAGCTTCCATCCTTAAAATATGTTATGAAATATTTTTCAATGGCAATCCAGGCTCTCAGGAAGTTCACAAATATAAATAGGTGCACCATTAGGCACTTTATAGGCGCGTTAAAGGCTTATTAGGCATTCATGAGCCTGGCACACGCAGTGGTGAGGGAGGCTTGGTGTCAGCGCGCAGTTGAGGGAGCCCTAAAGCGCCTATCTTTGAGGGTTAAGCCAAGTTAGGAAAGTACCTATGTGAGGTTTTGCGGGAATTATAGTGGTTTACACGATGGTCTGATCCCTGCTACTCTAAGTGGTGCAGTCCTTTGAGCATGACCTTCATAAGACTGCTGCGGGCATCTAGTGGTTCAGTGGAAAGATTCCAAACTTGAACTGGAAGTTGTTAAGTCGGATCCCACCCGTCCGTGAAATCTCTTCCAGCAGTGTGAAAGTTTGTTACGCCTTGGGAGCCCAGCAGTTGGTGCTTCTGTAAATACCAACAATTATGATTCCGCCGTCCACGCCTCTTCTAGTGGCGAGTGAAAGGTGATCTGGCACCTTTACAGTGGGATTTCAATTGAAATAGCCAGAAGGTAGAGCATGCGCCCCCTTTCCCTGTTTGTTGTTTTTTCGTTTGTCGTAGAGCTTAGCGCTTGCAGGAAATGAGATATGGTAAGAGCGGACCCGCAACCGTGCTCAGGTGGCGGGCAACAGTGGACCGCCGCGCGCTGACGTTAGACTGTCAGTCTGTTATGGGATAGGGGAGGCGTGAGAGGAGTGTGTTTGTGTTAAAGAGTGTGTTTTGTTGAGTGTGTTAAAGAGGTTTGCTCATTTAGCGCTATTGCTCGGTGAAACATCAGTTCTGAGAGGTGCGAAATGTGAAACCAGGGATTTTTCGACATGCCCTGTGCGACTGATGGGTCAGTTTATATCCCTTAAAGGTGCCACATTCCCTTAAGGGCGCAATTGTGCAGGCTGCATGGCCGAAAATCGCCTTTTGAGGCCACAGTTAACGGAGGCCTCCTATGCCTCATGTTTCAACGACCCTAACTTATTAACATGGACATGTGATATTATCAGTAGAAGAAGAACGTCGTTTGAATGTTTTGGTCCTCAAAATATTTTTTTTTTTGCGAAAACGTGAAATCTTCTGGTCTCCGGAGAAAATTAATATTATTTGATTTGGATGAAATTGGTAGAAATCGACTCCAATTAAACTAGGGAACGGAAGCAAAACATATAAACTTTCAAAACTAAATCTTGCAAAAATTAAATGGCCTAATTTACATAAAAGGGCATGAATATGCGTTGTTCTCTCACCTGGACGGAAAGCCAAGTTTTATTTTTTTACCAATCATAGATTACGGCGTGCTTCGGAACTTGCAGGTTTCATAGCATGCACGGTTTACTATTTTACTCGTAGTGTCGCATCCTCATGAGCTGTCGTCTGATATATCCCTACGTCCTACGTCGTATGTCCCAGCCTTTTATCTACTGAGTGATGTCCCATCGTCTCTGCTGCGGTCTGGCGGCGGCCAAACAAGGTCAGAGAGTCGGGTCTCAAATCAAATTGAAAGCTGCTGCGCGGTTTTCACCACGGCATCCTTCCCCAAGAATCACTACGTGGTTAAAACGACAACAGCATTAGGGTCTGTATTGGTTTGTCACCCGATTTTGCGAGCTTGTTTGACCATCACCAGATCACAACAGAGACGGTGGTGGTAACCGGTGGATCACAGCAGATTAGCACCCATGAAGAGGCCAGGGCTTGAATCAGACAGCAATTTGAACGTCATTACACCGTTTCCATATAGTTTGGCGAAAACAATGCAACTGATGCCTGCGTTGAATTGTGTTGAGATGCGTATAATACATCACCTGAATGGGCTCGATGTTCAGCAAAGTGCAAGGCTCGTTGACTATAACTTAACCGAAGCGGTTGCTTAAGGTGTTTTATTGTTATTATTTATGAGTAAATCCAAAAAGTTTCGGGGGATGAGGTGGCTTAGTGGATAGCACCCTCGTCTTCTAAGCCACCGGTCCCGGGTTCAAGTCCCGGCGGAGCCTCTGAATAAGTCGATCTGATCCCCAAAATCCCTTCCAACAGGGTGAGAGTTGGCGACGCCGTATGACCCTGGCAGTTTGTGCGTCGTTAAACCCCAACAATTATTATTATTCTCATTGACCAAGATCAATATCTTCGAGGTCAAACAAAGATCAAATGAAGTCATAAAGTTCCAATCTGAGGCATACTGGGATATTTTTGGAAACGCCGTGGTCGTGGAGTTCAGATCGTTAATGTGCTCAAAGAAGACTAATGTCTGGGGAAGAATATCTCATGCAATATTACCCGAAATTGCTGGTTCGGTTCATTCGAGGTCACCAACCTATAAGGTGACAATTTGATTTATTCCCCACCGTGAATGTACCTACATGTACTGTAACTAGCATTATAGCAACCATTGAGCTGGAAATTGGGGAAAGTTCAGTGGGTTTGACATAAAAACGTGGATTTTCATCTTGCCGTGGACCTTGACCTTAGCACTATTTTCTCTCGATTTTTGTTTTTGTTTTTTTTGCTCCTCTTCCCCTCCCAGAAATTGGTGTAGATTCGTCACTGGTGATATTCAGAACAGTTGTAGCCCTATGTTTTTCAACCTGTATGGATGTGACAGAAAGCAGGAAACACTTTTTGCACCAAGAACGTCGTCCCTGCAAAAACGGGGATGCGGTGATAGATAGATAGATAGATAGATTTATTTTCTTCCATTCTCACACTTTGTAAGGCCACATACACTTCGATATTGGCGCAGAAGTCAAAAGGCTTAATTCTTGGCGCCACTCTCAACAATAACAATACATATCAGCCGTTCCCGCCCGACCGTCGCCCGGTGTGGTCGTGTTATGTGCGCTCCCGCTAATTTTCGGAATTATGGCCGTATAAAATAATAGAAAGGTGCTTCTAGTGAGGTTGAAAGATAGAACTGATGTGGTAGTTTGTTATTAGATTGCCTTCCACTCAGTTGAGCCAGTGTACACGGTCGACAATAGGTTTGTAGTGTCGGCAGTGGATGAGGGTGTACCCGTCGGCCGCCATACTGGCGGGAGGGTTACAAGAGGACACTACGGAAGAGAAACCACTCGGAGATGGAAGACTTTCTCAGCAATAGCCGCCGTAGCCGAGTGGTATCGCGGATGTGCACCGTGTCACTAGAAGCGTGATTGTCTAGGTCACAGGTTCAAGACCGTAGGCGGCGAAAGCTTTTAGCACTGCCTCACTTCACACTGAGGACATTACCCTGCTGGAGAAAGTTCCTCTTATGCATTCTAAAGTTTTCTGCATTTGAATCGGCCAGACCGCAATAGAAGATATGGGTAAACGAAAAAATCCCAGCCCGCTGCAGAAGGCTAACGAAAAAAACCCACGCGCAGAAACGAACGAAGATGTTATGGACGAACAAGAGTCGACGTCAGAGAATGTAAAGATTGACGATTTGAAGAGTTCCATCACCCTGGAGCTAGCCCGAACAAAAGAGAAATCACTGAGCTAGTCAAGAAAGAAATTGATAACAGAATAACGGCAGTTGAAGAGTCCCTGAACTTTGCGCTATCAACAAACGAGGTAGTGTGCCGAAGGCTTGCTGAAGCTGAAAGGATGGCCTCCGAGGCAAAAGAAGGATTTGAGCAGTGCCGGACTCGCCTTCGAGCAGTGGAGGGTCAGCTGGACTCATCTGAGCAGGAAAAACTGCTCGACTGGCTCATTTTCTCAGGGCCAGCGATTCCGAAACTGTCACGAGAAGACCGACCCGAGGATGCACCACGCCTTCTACACGGAATGCTGATGTCTCTGTTGGGGCTCCGCCTGGATCCCAATCAAGTCAGGGAGGTCCACCGAAAGAGGGGAGAGATATGGGTGCGCTTCACGCACAGCTTTCCCGGCTCGAACAGAGATCAGATCTTCCGGAGCAAGACCAGACTTCGAGGTACAGGCCTTTTCGTCCGCGAAAGGCTTACCGACAGGCGTCAAGACTGGTTTGCCGAGCTGATGAAGCTGAAGCGCAGAGGTCTTCTCATGGTGGTGAGCACCCGTTCTGGCTCCATTTTTTATGTGGAGTCAAGCGGTGCTCGGACCATGCCTGTACACAGCGAGGAGGCACTACAGCGGCTTATCACCCGACTGACCTCACAGCGACAGGGCGTGAACACAGAGCGAAATGAGCACATGCCAAGAACAGAGCCTCCAGCTCGGAACAACCATTCTCCACCCGGGACCAGTACCCAGCGAGCCGCTGAAACAGAAGGAAGAGATGGAAGCTTGGTACAGTCGTACTACTCTCCACCTCCACGAGTCCATGACACAACGGAAGACGAGACCGTAGGACACAGAGAGGCTAGCAGCTGTGCGAGCCAGCTTCGATCAGACCCCGCCAACGCTGGAGCCTTCAGAAGCTACAGAAGAGAAGAAGAAAGACAGGAGAACACACAAGAGCAGATAGAACCTATAGAGGCAACAGGTAGGCCAACCGGGCAAGGTGCAACACGATGGCCACCTGCTGGAAACGCTCCTCAAGGACAGCTGCAAGCGTCTGCCGGTAGGAGTGAGGGTCTCCGCCGGCGCGGAGTGGGAGACATAAGAAGTTTCTACGCGGCAGCTACCGTCCACAGAAAGAATGATTAAAGGTTATATGTACGTAACAGTAGGAACGCAGAGACACGTGTTCGCTTATTGTTTGTATAGCCCATTGTTTACCTGTCATTCCTTCACCAGCCTATTCTGCCAGATGAGTTTGTGTGTGCGATGGGATGTGTTGCTCCAGGAGTGGAATATGTGCGCTCAGATCCATTCGTCAGACGTAAAGTGCTAGGACCAGGGCATGTACCACATGACTAGTCTTGCTTTGTTGACATTATCGAGAAGGGACATGATATTTTCTTGTAACGGGACATACAGAATTGGGACTGAGCCTTATTGTAAGAAGCAGAAGCTAGTTGTAATTTTGTGTCTTGTTCAGGCACATAGCAAGGGCCCTGCAACTCTTATATTAGTCTCAACATGGGGGAGTTAAAGATAGGATCTCTCAATTGTACAGCATTAGGAGACTTTAAAAAACATCGCGATGTTCTTAATTATTTGAAGGGGTCGGGTTTCAATATCATATTTCTCCAGGATATTCATTGTCATCCCTCTAAAGAGCATTGGTTTCGCAATATTTGGGGAAAAGATGTACTTGTCGCAGGTTTTGCACATAATTCTAGGGGTGTTGCAATACTGACGAACTTGGTAGATATTTCTTTTGCAGAAACACGATTAGACAAAGGTGGAAATTTTGTTATTACGAAAGCGACTATTAATCGAGAGATGGATATAATCCTGGCTAATGTCTATGGACCCAATACTGATAACCCTGCCTTTTACCAAGGAATAGAAGACATTTGCAGAGATATCAAAGGAGACACTGATACCCCCGTGATTCTCGCTGGAGATTTCAACATCGCTTTGAACTTCGAATTAGATACTGAAAATTATGTATCACACAACAATCCTAGGGCTAGACAAAAGCTGATTAATGTTATGGAAAATCTAGAACTTATTGATGTGTTTAGGGATCGTTATCCTGATCAAAGAAAGTTCACTTGGGCAGTTGGTAACCCTCCAAGAAAGCAGGCGCGTCTAGACTTTTTCTTGGTCACGGAAAGTTTTAATTCTTACATATCTGAAGTTAACATAGTCTCAGGCTATAGGTCTGATCATCGGATGGTAGGCCTATGCGTCCAGCTGGGCTCAGCATCCAGAGGAAAAGGTTTTTACAAGATGAATTGCTCACTACTAAAAGACAATATTTACGTGGAAAAAATTAATTTATGTATACATAACACACTTCAAATGTACTCACTTCCGGTGTATAATGCCACTTTTGTACATGAGTTCCCTGGGGAAGTAGAAATTTCAATCTCATGGCAACAATTTTGGGAAGTTCTGGTGTTAAATATGCGTACGGAGACAATATCGTACTCGATTTATAAGAGGCGTCAAATGAAAGCAGAGGAGTCTGAACTGAGAAAGAAAATAGAAGACATGGATGGTGTTGAGAATGATCTATTAACAGATCATGACCGTAACGAATTAGCAAAATGTAAGGAGAAGCTGGAGCAAATACGATCCATAAAAATCGAAGGTATTATGACCAGAGCCAGGGTAAGATGGTATGAAAAAGGGGAGAAACACTCAAGGTATTTCCTTAATTTAGAGAAGCGTAATTACTTGAATAGGCAAATATTGACATTGAGGAAAGACAACGGTGAAAATACCACAGATCAAAAAGAAATAATGGGCATACTGACCAAACATTACAAAGATCTATTTGCTGAGCGTACAATTGATAAGGGGGAAGCATCATCCTTTCTTGAGAATATATCAATTCCCAGGCTAAGTGAATCTAAAAAAACAGAAATAGGTGCACCATTGTCAATAGAAGAGCTTTCATCAGCACTTAGGTCCATGGGGACCAACCGTGCGCCTGGCACTGATGGATTTCCCAACGAATTCTATAAAGTATTTTGGGGGAAGCTTAAACATTTTTTCTCTTGCATGGTCAATGAAAGTCATGATGTGTCCTTACTTCCAGCAACCTTACGAGAGGGCATATTAACGCTTCTTCCAAAACCCAATAAGCCTGGAAATGAGCTAAGTTCCTATCGGCCGATTACGTTATTAAACTCTAGCTACAAAATTATTTCCTCGGCTCTATCAAATCGTTTCAAACTCGCTTTACCAGAGATAGTTGGTGAAGAACAAACTGGTTTTATTAAAGGGAGATGCATCGCGGATAACAGTCGGTTAACATACGACCTTATCCAGCAACTTAAAGCAGAAGAGAGGACGGCCCTTTTTTAAGCCTTGATATCAAGGATGCATTTAACTCGGTCAATTGGGATTTTGCCCGACTTGTCCTCAGAAATTCAAACTTCCCCGAAGATACAATTAATTGGTTTAATATCCTTTATGTGAACTCATCATCTAGGCTAGTACACAATGGACACATTTCAGAGAAAATAAACCTGCATAGGTCTTGCAGACAAGGAGATCCCTTAAGTCCCTATATACTTATTCTTGTAATTGGTGCTCTGTTAGAAGGCATCAAGAAAAAATTAAATATAAGATGGGTCAAAATCAAATCTAAGGAATACAAGGTGTCAGCTTATGCTGACGACACTCTTTGTTTCTTGGGTGGTGACGTGAATGGCTACAGAGCGCTTTTCGACGAACTTGGAGTTTTTGCAAAATTCTCAGGATTAAAACCAAATATTGCTAAAACAAGCATTCTGGGCAGGGTACAATGCATCCGAGAAACAGCCTATATGCACTGACCTCCCAGTGAAATGGGTGTCCAAGCTAAAGGTCTTAGGAATAGTTTATGCTAACAACGATTTGGAAACCTGGTCAGAAAACTTTGAAGAAAAATTCTGCAAAGCCAGAAAGATTATCAAAAGCTGGAAAAATAGATTCCTTTCTCTTACAGGGAAGATCGTTATAATTAAAACGTTGCTGATTCCTTTGTTTACGCATATTTTCACAGCTCTTCCAAATCCCCCAGCAAGCTGCATTCACAAGCTTAAAAAGGAGATGTTTGAATTTATATGGGGCGGAAAGACAGATAAGATAAAAAGAAACAGTCTATGCCGGACGATCTCAGCTGGTGGACAAGGAATGATCGATTTAGAAGTATATATATTGGCGCTCAAAGTGAGTTGGGTTAAAAAAGAAATAATGAGCCGCCATGATTGGTGTTTCCTTTTCAATGAGACTATATCAGAGGAAAGTTGTTTATGGGAAAGGAACTCACAATCAATGAGAAAAATTGCAAGTTCAACAAAAAATAATTTTTGGAAAGAAGTTTTTATAGCACTGGCGACCTTTGACGATTGCTTTGCGCCGAACCTGGAGGAAATAGCTAATTGCGGCTTATGGTTTTCAAACTGTACCAGGTTTAAAGACAATATCATTACATCGTGGCATAGAAAAGGCTTAAGGCATATAAATGATCTGCTTGGAAGTAATGGGCAGCTAATGACTTTTGAAGAAATAAGACAAGCCTATCAAATTCAAGGTATGCAGTTAGATTACTATGGTTTGGTTAGAAGCCTTCCAACTGAATGGAATAGGTGGCCTCAGAAGGCAAGGGTAACGGGCCCAATAATTCATCCGAGTATACGTGCTATTACTCAAAGAAGGTACGGAAACAAACATATATACAATATTTTGCTGAGCGGAAAGCATAAGGATGATGGAAATTCATGGGAAAGTGCTTGAGAAATTGAATTCGGTGAGATAGAGTGGCCATTATGGTATAATTTACCGAAAAGTACTACTCCCTCAATCGCGTATCAAGCAATACAATATCAAATTACCACACGGATAATTAGCACTAACAGGAAGCTGTATCAAATGGGACTAGTAGATTCTAGGGATTGTACACGATGCAATAACAGGACGGAAACTCTCATACATAAATTCTGGAGCTGCCCAGTTGTCAAAATGTTTTGGGAGGCAGTTTCAAATCATCTTAGGATTACAGGAATTTCCTCAGAGCTTCGGGGATTTACAAAATTTCAGGTTATTTTTGGAGTGGACAATTCTCCTCTAATAAATCATATCATTCTAATTGGCAAAATGATGATAGCGAAAAACAAATTCCTTGCAGTCGACGCTCTCATGCTACGGCTGTTAATGGATAAGCACACAGAACAAGCTATTGCAGCTATCCAAAACAAAGAGAGCGATCACAAATCCAAATGGGAGGAAATCGAGAGGGTTTTGATTGCAGGACAGGCTCAAGTTCAAATAACAAATCTTTAAAAATGCTTTGGTTCACAGTGCTTCCTCCGGGTTTTGGGCTATCCGCACTTTGTGTGAAGGCATGAATGCATATACATAGATACATACATACCTTGGCACCCGTTTCCACAAGGAATGGAATTCTAATTTTCACAGTTCTTACCGCAAAACACTGAACTTCAATGGGAAAGATGATGTCAACAAAGCAAATTGCACGCCAGACATTTTATTTGCTCGTGTCTTAGTTGAAACTATAAGTTGAGTTTCGTAAAAATAATCATGTGAAGCGTAAGGTGTTCGGTGTAGTGCGAAATCTATCTCGCAAGAATAGCTGCTAAGTATCTTTGAAATAGTATTAGGCGTCTACCGTAGTGACATGCCCACTGAAATGAGTAGTGTGCTGACATGCCATTTGTTCCGGATGATTTTTGTTTATCCAGTGATTGTGGTTTGCAGTGGGTGTTGTATGGAGAGGGTGGGGGAAGGAGGGAGATTATAAAATTATATAAAAATTGTATTAGGGACTTTGCTACTTACTTATCCATGAACTCCTGCTGAGCTCCGTGTTTTTTGCAGCAATTTTGACATAGGTAGACATATGTATTTGACATAGGTACATATCGGTAGGTTTTCTGAGCGTTAGTGTTGTGACTGGTATTGATCTCATGGTAGGGTGTGGTCTTTAGAGCAATGGAACTGTGTATAGCGATGGGCCTTTTTCTTGCCTGGCATGTCTTGTTTTGGTATTGGCCTTTGCGTGATTTTCAAGGAATAAAAGTTGTTTGATCCGAAAAAACAATACATATCAGCATACATACATTGGCATTAACACTTCGAATCATGCTCACATGCAAACATCCAACCAAAATAGATAGATTTTCTGAAATGTCAAGAGTACTCAATCAGTTCCTGACCCGTCTGGGGCAGCACTGTGGGCGGAGGCCCACCGGACGCGTCCACCGCCATGGCCGCCAACCAGCGCCGCACCCGCCGGCGCCCCGCAACCGCTCCAGTTCTCAAAATAATCTCTTCGTTTTTGTCAAGAAGTTTTGGAAAGGGTGGGCCACTAGAGTCGTTCAAAAAACATTTTTTTACTTTTCAGACTCGAACCCAATTTTTTCTCATATATTCAATTCTGATTTCAATGAGCCACATTTCAAGCATCTACGACAACGGGAAAGATCGCCTCAAAACGGTTACAGATTTCATGTTTCGGGCGCGATTAACCGCCCGGCGTTGCAGTCTACCCTTGTTAAATTTGGATGAAAGAGGTGCATAACGTACCAGTAAAGACAGCCTGGCATGTGCGTGCGTATACGATCGGTATATGGGATTTAATATGCAAGCATTTACTTGTCAGATGTATTTGCAGCGCAATAAAAATACATGTTATTCCACAAAATACCTGAAATTAAATGATTCAGCACCCTAGTACTTAAAATCCCGACAGAACAGGAATGCCTTCCGGAGGCGAACCTTTCTCTAATAACTATCGCTGGAGAACATCGTGAGGCAGGTTGCTTCTCCCTATTCTCTTGCGAACTATTCAAGAGCTCTGGTACTGATAAAAGAAGATCCTGTTTCATATTTTTACCCTTTAGGTGGCTCACGAAATCTTCCACCAGCCTCACACCACGTTCTGTGATACCGTTCACGACAGTAAGTTCTGGAATACCTTGAAACAGGGGAAGCTATACCAGTCACCAGCTTCTCAACGGAGCCATTTCATGTCAGAATCTTTCAGATTCAGGCGCTCGATTACCATCCAGCTTTCAGGAATGAGAAATTGGGAGAGGCTTGGTATCGAGCCGAGCTCTTCATAGCCTCTGTCGGAAACTTTAGCATACCTAACTGAAAGGTGGATGGTTTTGCTGTTTAGGCCAGGTACTGTATCACTGCCTTTTTACCTTCAGCATTTTTTAAAAATTTTGTTCAAGTTGTTCCTGGTAAGGCTGCTGGAGTCGGAGTCTCACTAAAGTCATCAAGGGACTTGTCACGGAGACCCCGACCTCACCACCCGAACGAGCAACTCCCTTAATGGAGGGTTAATTTAGAAGCCAAAGTTTAACGTCCCACAAAGCACAGGGACGGCCTGAATGAATGAATAAGAATGACGAATAAATAAGAATCACAGCATTGTGATTCTTATTTGCGAAGCAGATTATAAATTTCTGGTCACAAATAACAGTTGCGTTTGCACATTGACTTCAGCGCCTCTACACAATACCGGAGTATTATATGATATCATATGATATCATAGGCGTCATATGATATCAGAGGCGAGAGGGAAAGAAGTAGCTTGGGTTAGAGCAGGGCGCCAGATTCTGCCTCTGGGTGGGCTCGAACCCACGACACCCAGCACATAATGAATGCCATTGGCCGAGCCGAGCGCAATCGCTAACCGACTGAGCCACTCATTCCCCGAAATAGTTAGCGGATTTCCTTATAAGTGGTTCTAAACCATGCATTTGGGTTCCTCTGTCGCGGATAGTCGGCTTTAGAACCTTCTATGAGCCTCAAAGTTATCCATGAAATGCAGTGCAGTGCTTTCATCAAGTTAACATAGAAATCGCCCTGAATGTGCTGAAGTCAATTTGCCATCAGCTGTGGTATCTGTGCGCAGAAAGTTATATTCTGCCGCGCCGGTGAGAACCACCATCTTGGAGGTAAGGAGCCAGTCGCACAACAATTGGCCAAAACAGCAAACAATTCACATTTGACTAGGGCAGGCTTAAGCTTCCGAAAGAGGCTATGAAGAGCCCTGTAAATGCTCGGTACTAAGCCTCAGCCAGCCTGTCACTCCTGACAGCTGGCCAGTATTCGATTGCCTGAATCTGGAATATTCTGACCAGAAATGGCTCCGTTAAGAAGCTGGTGACTGGTATAGCTTCTCCTGTTTCAAGGTATTCCAGAACTTTATGTGGTGAATGATCCCACAGCGTGGTATGAAGCTGGTGGAAGATTTCGTGAGCCATCCAAAGGGTAAAAATACGCAGCAGGGTCTTCTTCTAGCAGTATTAGAGCTCTTAAAGTTCGCAGGAGAATACGGAGAAGCACCTGCCCCAACGACGTTTTCCAACGAATGTTACCAGAGAAAGGTTCGCCTCCGGAAGGCATTCCTGTTCTGTCGGGATTTAGAGTACTAGGGTGTTGAACCATTTGATTTCAGGTCTTTTGTGGAATAACATGTATTTGTATTGCGCTGCAAATACATCTGACAAGTAAACGTCTGCATGTTAAATCCCATCTACCGCTCTTATACGCACGCACATGCCACGCTGTCTTTACTGGTAGGTTATGCACCCCTTTCATCCCAATTTAACAAGGGGAGACTGCAACGCCGGGCGGCCAATCGCGCCCGAAACATGAAATCTTTAACCGTTTTGAGGCGATCTTTCCCGCCGTCGTAGACGCTTGGAATGTGGCTCATTGAAATCAAATGGAATATATAACGGGAAAAAAGTGGGTTCGAGTCTGAAAAGTAAAAAAATGTTTTTTTGAACGACCCTAGTGGGCCACCTCTCGCCCAGTATCCACGTCGAGGCCGGTGCCGGATACCAGCGTGTCTAGTTTGACTTGGGGGAAAGATTCAGGATGTTTAAACCTAAATTTGTTAAAGTTTGGAAGAGCTCAGCACGTGTGTTGTCATATAAAGGGCACTCGAGTAAGAAATATTTGACCGACTCGGTCCGGTGTCCACAGAAGCATTGTGGCGAGGGATTGTTCATGTCTTGGAAGAGGTGGGCGTTTAATGATGAGTTTCCTACTCTGAGCTGCGTGTGGAGCCTGTTTCCAGTTTTTGAGCCCAATCCAAAATATTTTGTGGCTGGGCTAACACCAAAATACTCGAGAATTTTTCTTTTGAATGTGGTAAGGTTCGTCGTTCTGATCTCGTTGGGAAGACTATTTCAATCTCTGGATGTTTTTGGAATGAATGAGCTTTGGAATAATGTTGTTCTGGTTTCTGGTTGGGATATTGTTTGTGAATTTCTGAGAGGCCGTCTAATGTGGGCATATCGCGTATTCGGAACAATGGACTTAACGTAATTGGGGGCGGGTGAATTCGGGAGCTTTAGTTTTTGAAATTCACGTAGCCTGTGTATTTTGCGTCGCACAGCCAATGAGGTCCACCCAAGCTCCTCGTGGAGTTTTGGCTGTTGGGGTTCTCTTTTTTGTTCCGGTGATTAACCTAGCCGCCCTGTTTTGAGCTCGTTCTAGTCGGAGACCGTCAGATTTGGTAATAAGTCCGTCGAAAATTGTGTCGCAGTAGTCAACGTAAGGTATTACGTAAATAGTGTAGAGTTTTTCCAGAGTTGTCCTTGGTAGGTCTTTTGCAATGGGATAGAGGGGGCCGAGGGCTTTACTGGCTTGTTTCAAAATGTTGTTCACGTGTTCATGAAACCGGAGGTCACTGGAAAGCGTGATTCCAAGATGTCTGTGGCTTTGGTTCTTGCAGACTATATGGTCGCCAAATTTCAGCCCGAGCTCCACCTTTTTGCGTCAAAATGAGCAACTTCGCTGGACTGTTTTTGATGGATTGAACGTGATTGCCCAGTCTTGGCCATATCGATGAATTACGTCCAGGTCTTTCTGGAGTGAAATCTGGGATTCTTGTATGTCTGAAGGGTTGTACGATCTGTAGAGGGATGTGTCGTCGGTGAAATATAATGTCTCATTCGTTGTCTTCGTGGATAGTCCGTCGAGGTACATTATTGCCAATAATGGGCCCAGCACAGAACCTTGAGGGCAGCTCGCTTTTAGGGTTTTCAGACAGGATGTAATGGTCGGGGACACATTTTGAGCGTTTCGTGGATTTGGGGGAACGTTTTGATGCGTCTGTGTGGTCAGAATGTCGTTATCAACAATCACACGTTGTGTTCTGTCGGACAGATATGATTAAAGCCAGTTTAAGAGGGGTCCTATGAGTCCAAATTCGTTTTTGCACTTATGAAGTAGTCCGTCGTGCCAAATTTTTTTCAAAGTATTTTGAAATGTCCAAGTAGACTGCTGTGAAGTCAAGTCCTCTATCCAGTGCTGTGTATAATTTGTGAGTCAGGGAGGTGAGTTGGAGCTGGGTGTTATGGTGTGGTCGGTAGCCACTCTGTTTTCTGTCAAGAGGTGGTTTTCAGTCAGATGTGTATAAATTTTCCGAAATACAATTTTTTCTAGTACTTTGGAGACATTACAGAGGAGGGAAATAGGTCGATAATTGGTGGGCTCTGATGGATAGCCTTTCCCTTTGAATATAGGTTTTACGTTGGCAATTTTCCATGATCGCGGGAATATTCCGGTCCGGAGGGATTTGTTAAATAATGTGGCTAGAGGAGCGGAAATTAGTATTGCGGTAAGCTTAAGAATTTTAGTGGGAAGCTCGTCCGGACCAGTCGACTTGTTTGGATCTAATGACTTTCCGCTAAATTGTATGTAAATTGATCGAGTCTGTTTGAGTCCAAGTTAGGGGGTAAGTAAACGCAACATATTGTAATGTCTGGAAATTTTAACCTACACCAAACCTATTCCTCTTTGTTTTCATTCTCTAAGTTTGGAAGCCGCTGTATTGGGATGTTTTTGTGGATGTATATCGCCACCCCTCCTCCATACCTATTGCGGTGATTTAGAAGTGGTGCGTGAAAGTTTTGAATACTATAAAGAGATGGATTTACATTGTCGTCGAGTTTAGTTTCCGTTAATGCCAATATCTTAATGTTTTCCATGCTTATAAACTGGTGTAGCTCATCAAGTTTCCCTCGAGTAGTTACACTATTAATGTTAACATGCGCCATTGCCAATAAGTCTGGTGATTTTAGAGGGCCTGGACTGGTTTCTACTCCTGCCATAATGAGAAGCAGCTGGGAAATCGGTGCATAGCCCAACCGATCCCACTGTGCTCCACTCACACACCTGATAAATTTGTATTTTGTATCTATACTCTAAGTTGGTAAACTCGTGATTGGTTTTATTTCAATGTGCGTGGTAGGCCTAGCAAACGGTTCAAAATGTTCCAAGTCCCGGCACCGGACATGGGGCGATCGTGAGTGGCGCTCTCCACGCGCCAACACTGGGCGAGAAGGGCCGTGGTTCGACTCAAAATGTGCTGCGATGGAGCGGCGGCGGCGGCGCCGGCGCGGGACAGCGACGGGCGACGGAACCCCGGCGGCAGAGGTCATCCGAACTGTGCTGGAGTTAATCATGGAAAGAAAATAAATCTCAGTGAGCACTCATCATGGTTGCACTGGTGAAAGACTCGTTATTTTCCCTGAATCGCATTTCCACCCTCCAAGATTCTGGCAGCGTGATTACGTGACACTGAGCTAACAAGAACCCGGTAGTTGGCATATAGTTCGACAGGGTAGCAGTAAGTACACTCTTCCCGGCAGTGAGCAGATCAATCAACGAGACAATGAGCCTGGGTGATGCCGCATGGTTCCGCAGATGGAAGCACCCGCAAAGTTGTCGGGAGCCTAACTCGGTGCGCTTGACAAACGCACAGGGGTGACGGAGCATAACAATCAGTGGTGCATGTGGGACAGCTTTTCGCCGCAAGGGTGGATTCGGTCAGATCATTGTTAGCTTCCATCCCATGTACCGGGTGGGCGCGACATAGCCTAGTCGCTGAGGCGCCCTAAACCCCAACACACACTCCCATGTACCGGCGAGCCAGCAAGATCGTGCTCTACGAGCCGGTAGCTGCTAGTGTTTTGGTAAACCTGAGGTCACGCTGCAAAGGCGCGTCGAGTCAACATACACACGGGTGGAGGCACACGTATCACAATACCGGTGGGAGTCACTTCCAATAATCCAATGTCGGTGAAATATAAACTGTGGCACAGCGAATAATAATTCGGTTGATATAGGTCGGGCTGGCATCCCACTGCAAGCGCCCCACGTTGAGCGTAATAGGGAGATATACTAACTCTCACAGCTCTGAGCCCGGCACTGCCCCCGCCGCAGTTCGGTGTGACTGGCACAGCGTTAACGGACGGGATCACAACGGCAGGTGTGTCAAGGTCGCGCCGCATGGGCGGTCCAAGTCAATGGGCTGAGGGGTGCAGGCACCTGCGACAAACTGGCAGCGGGGGTTCGTAATGCCGCAATCCGGGGGTCCGATGACCCGATGGATGCGACAAGTAATCATGGTAATATCTAATAACGAGTGATAGATACATTTGCACAACACTGGGGGGTCACGTGCAGCGGCCTGGCTCGTGCTGCAAAAGCATCCCACCTCAGGCTCAGGGAGGTGGCGTCGGGGAAGTATATTTATACCCTTTCAACAGGGGGAGAGAGGGTGACGCAACATGATCTCAGTAGTCGGTCCGTCGAAAAGCCATAATCCACCGAAAAAAATGGGAGGGGGTCCGGGGCTCATCATGGAAACTTAAATTTTTAGTTTGACAAAATATCTTTTCTGAATCCAAAACTCTTTGAATTTGGACTGTTCGTGCTCTTCCGCGCCTGTTTGGCTGTTTCTGCGGTCATTTTACACTAGACTTTTCGACGTTTGATCAGAACGCACCCGTGGTATTTACATTTTCGGGCAAAAACTGATGGAACCGGGCCTCTGTCCCTCCCGTGCGATGCTCGTGATTTGTAATGTTTTCGCACAACACTTCGATTCAATCTAATTCAATACTGACCGAAATCTCGTGAAAACTAAACAGCAACGTTACTGAATGGTCTGCAGAATAGTTTCAATGCGGATATTGGAAAAACGGCATTTGGTCACCTTCAGAATATACATCCTGTGGCCAAAATTGATACAATTTTGCGCCGAAACAACAATGCCAAAGACGAGCAATCTTCTAATATAATTTTTGTAAGTGATTTGGTAGATCCGAAGAAATTCGGGCTAATCTTAATATTCGTCACATTCATACAAATCTGCAATATGCAGCCCGGATTTGTCGCCCGTGGGGCTGCGGTCGCGCGCATGCTGTCGTTCGCAATCTCGCTCCATGTGAAGAAGAACACTATGGAGCACAGCACACTAATTTCTTACGGGGCTGCCTGAACTGTTGCAGAAGCAAGACCACTACAAGGTGCTGGGTCTCACCAAGCTTAGGCACAAGGCCACAGAAGAGGACATCAAGCGTGCATGTAAGTTCATATATCTTCTTCCTGCTGATTTCATACGAAACAGGCAAGAAGAGATAGCCAGAGGGTGACTGCATAGATGTGCCATAACGCTCTGCGTGCGTGCTGGACATTCGATCCCCTCAAAAAGGAAGGAGAACAAAGATCAATGGATGCTTCTTTTTTAAACCACAAATACTTAACGGTTAACTGAAAACTAGGATTTGTACCGCTGGATCATACACAGCCCATTGTTTTTGTTGCAATAATAGGATCGTAATTTTCGGGATCTCATGAAATATACGACAAAATAAATGTCCTAATTTGAGCGCATTTCCATGAAGAACATATGTACAATAGAGAATGCGTGCCCCTCGCAGAATCCTTGTGTACTTTACTAAATGATAATGCTTAATTCGTCCTTATTCCGTCACGTTTCGTCGCCGGAGCTATTTTCCGAACACGTTGGCCATGGCTGGCGGCACTGATGCATTGCACGAAAGGTTGTGGTCATTTCCAGCATGTTGCACGCTGCATAGCCAAAACATTGTCAGGAGAAAACAGTCAGCTCTCTGACTTATCAACACAGCATAATTTTTAATGTTATTGTGACCCATATAATTGTAACTTTTTATTGTTGCGATTTTAAGTGAAGCTGCGTGCTGAGACTGGTTTCGCTGGCCGAGAAATGACTGCTGTCAGCTTAAATATATATTTAAAAGCTCGGGTCTCATCTGTTGTCGTTATTTCAAAAAATATTTTCGATCGACATCCCAGTAAAATCGCTGGAAGATTGTATTTGGATTAGGAATACAAATAGCGATGCTTTCCCTTACTGGGCCCCATTTCATAAAAGGCGTAACTTATGCTTATAGCGTAGAAGTAGCATAATGCAGCGTAGAAAGTGAATAATACACCACAATCTTGTTTCACAAAAATGCAGCGTAAAATACAACTTCTTGCAAAGTTACGCTGCTCTAAACTACGCTGTACTGGAATTCAGCGTAGAATATTGCCAATATTGTTTCATATAGCAGACAACATGTACGTTGAATATGTAAAACACGCCTGAAAAGCTATGCAAGATATAGCAGCGTAACATTTATCAGACAATGAAGCGAAACATGAAAAATATATAATTTCTTATTGAATTCTGAATCTGAAGCAAAGTTAGGTAGTGTAGTGAAGGACAAAAAGAGTCATGAATGTAAAATAAACTTAAATGGAAGTGTGTGCAAGTTTTTCCTTGCACAGGTATAAGGTGCAAGTTGCACATGCCAAATTGAGCTGATATGTAGAGTTCTATGGCCATTTGGTATGCCAAAAATGATGATAGCTATTGATGCAAATACACAGGAAAGCTGACATTGATTTTTACTTTGACTTTCTGCCGTTACTGTTATTTTACAGTCTAGCGAGGACAGAACCCTAGATAGGCTGACACTGACAGTGTTATATGGAGTCTATGGAGGGTAAAAATTCAATTTAAGGTATCTGTCACCAACAAAATCGAAGTATCTCTACTGAGGCCTCTGGCGAAAATGATGATATACCTAGGTACCTAAGTACCAGCATATTGATCTTGTTATTCTTCAAAGATGTTTACTCACTATTCCTTTCCCAGTTTCACGAAATTATAAGGTTCACAGACCTTTCACAGTTCACTCATGATAAGTAAACACAATTCACCTAAAATTCTACTGAACTACACTCGCACAACAATACAATAACCTTTTCAGGACCTTCTTGATGACAGTAACTACCTAAAAAATGAGGTACGGCCAAAAACAAATCCGTCGTATTTTTATTGCGTCAGCTGACAGTGCATATTCCGCCGCAGTACTTGTAAAAGCGCATTAGAAACTTAAAAATCGAATAAGAGCAAATAAGTACAATAATTTTCATTCAAATAATTTATTTTAAGATATATACGCGATTTTTCATGTTAATAAAGTAGTTACACGTCATATTTGAAAGGGGTAATTCCATTCTGGAATTGGGCGTAATTCACGCTGCATTTGATATCTACGCCGCTTTCGCGTGAATGTCACCGCTCTTTGTGAAACGTGATTCTGAGTACGGCGTAACTTTGCAGGTGAATGTGGTGTAAAACACGCCGCATTTCTACAACCTTTATGAAACGGGGCCCTGGTCACGCTGAAAGTCCAGTTTTCTAGCTCCGGTGAATAACTCGGGGCACTGGGCTGGTGCTTTGTCATTTTGAAATCGTTAGGTTTATGATGTTATTGTTTAGGGCCGAGTTGTTGCTTTTGTCCTTCAGGACGTATACGCTTTCTAAAAAATGGATCCCGACAACTGCCTGTACATATTTACTTCATTCGATTCGTTTCATATCAGTTGGTGAATCATTTTCCTTTATCCCTGTTCTTGTATCAGTGTTTGGATTATCCCCGAATCTATTTGTGTATGAATGGGCACAGTGCGTCCGGGTAGTGAGTATTTGCAGTCCCCTCTGACTGACTTTCGCACACGGATGTTGCCGCGGATATGGTGTTCGGTCGCGTTTGCTTTGCTATCTCTTGTGCTGGAACTTAGCGCATGCTGCCGAATATTTTCTGAAAACGGAGTATGATATATTTTTGAGATTGACTTTTTGACACTTTCTTCTGTGGTTTTTATCTACGTGATAACTTGAACCCTGAGACGAGTGATTAGCAAACAATTCTAGTAACAGGCACAAGGCCTTACTAACTCAATGAGTATCAACTTCTGACTTGTTCTGGAACCTGATGCTTGTCGTTTCCGGGTGTATTGCAACATCGCGTTGTTTGCTTCGATACCTTGTGACAAAAGAGTCTAATTTCCTTGGAAATGCTAGCAAAGGCTTACTAGCTCAAACAATGCTCATAGCTGCTTGGCCCAGTGGGACAAGCGTGCTCCAATGGGCGCATCGCGCCATCCTAGTTTCACTGATCACTCGCCGGTGTCGCGCCGCTCCGTGCAGATCGCCAGAAGGTGTTGAAGCACCACCCAGACAAGCGGCGTGCCTCCGGCGAGGAGATCCGAGAGGAGGACGACTACTTCACCTGCATCACCCGCGCCTACGAGACGCTCTACACGCCCGCCAAGCGGATCAGCTTCGACTCAGTCGACCCGCTGTTCGACGACGAGATCCCCGACGGCAAAATCAGCACCTCAAAGTTCTACAAGGTGAGACGTTAAAAGGTGCGGATGCTTGCAAAGCATGTATATTGAATGCAGGAAATCAGAAAACTGTTACTTAATTGGTTTGTATTAAGGAGTTTCTTTCACTTCTACCATGAGTTGTGCACTGGAATAGCAGTTTGGCAGAGCGTGTCAAGAAATAACTACTGGCAAATTCCATTTCACCCAAAGGTCCCTGTATTGAACTTCCTTACGCTGAATAATGGAATTACAGCCCGCACTGAAAGCCTGAAGGAATTTGTTTCCCTCAGGCTGCAACAATTTGATTGATCTGAATCTTACGCCGCTTCCACTCATTGAAAATACCACGTTAGCGTGTGAGCCATTATTTCTGTATGCCTGCGGTACTTCTTAATTAACAAGCCTCACATTTTGGTAGTTTCCAAAGAGATCATGGATATGCTTCCAGATAGTAAATGGCCGAAGCTAATTTCCATGTCGTCTTTACCCCTGGGCTTAAAATTCGGAGGGAATATTTGGGCTGGATATGACATGATGATGTTGGTGATGATTCCGGCCGTCGAATATGGATATTCATATGGGAAGCGCCTCATTACAGTCGCCCCAATCGCCGGAGGAAGATCCGGTTTGGTTTGGATGACAGCCGTTTTGTGGCGGAGACTCGCGCCGTTGTGCCGTCCCCGCCGGCCAGGTCCCACCTGGCCCCCTCTCGGGACCGGAGGTGGCTACCTTCGGGACCTTAGAATATTACATATTGTGGTCCATCCGACTAAGGGTCAAAGCTGATCCGTTCGGTACCTGTGATCTATTTTGTGATTTTACCTGTGATCTCTTTTTAGTGACTATTTTGCAGATGTGGTAAACTTTAGTTTCGATAAAGTTTTGTTTCTTGCATTTTAAGGCGGGACACGGGATGGTGTCCACATTTTTGCATACTTTGTTCACAACAGCAGTTTTTATGTATTTTCCGAAACGTATAACACTCCCATTAGGGCGAAAGCGACCATGTTATGGATCATTTTTTCTCATATTCAATCCGCCTATTTCGGCTTGGATCTTTGTATTTCACTGACTTCAGTCTGAAAGCTGATCCAGCGTGAAGTAGTGTATCCTCATGTGATCCCTGTTCAGGGTGCATCATCGGTACGTAGGAAATGTGTGACTCATTTGTAGAGTGCAAGTCTCCTGAACCACGGGTACCCGGTAGGTTTTCCGAATTAACACAATCGCACATATAGTATCAGCAGCTGACGTGCCCTAAAACCCCAATCATCATTACAATTCGAATGACCACAACTTGATCCGTGAAAACCCTCCCAGCAGCGCGCAGTTGGCGCATCGTAGCTTGTTTCTGGCTTAATCGTAAACTCTAGCAATTATTATTATTATTCGCGTTGTATGCATCGTGTTACCAATTGAATTACGGCACGTAGAGCAGTGGTGGTATGTATGTACGTATATTTCAACAAGTATTCACATCTTCATCGACAAAAGCAGGCAATTGGTGAAAAAAACACTTAAATGCTTAAACAAATTACCGCTAGCGCGAAAAAAAGCGTAACACATCAACCACCGCCGAGTCGTCAGCCACCCGCACTCGCAGCCCTCATTCCAAGGAAATCGTCTATCCAGCAGAGTCCCCGCCCGCCGCCTCCGCCGCCACCACCATACTAGGCAAACTGCCTCGTTCCACTGATGAACTTTTGAACGCTGCGTGCTACTCGTTCTTGTCTCTTTGCCGTAAGGTTTGAACCGTGCAATATTACCCCAAGTTTGATTGATTGGTTAAATAAACTAAAGTTGACTTCGATAATGTTTGATAATGATTGAAACAGAGCAGCTCTTTCCATGTTATACGCCGAACAAGACAACAAGAAATGAGGAACGTTTTCATTGGCTTGATTACTTTTTTCGCACATAGGAGATAAGAGTCGGCTAATTGGATTTTGAACTGATGTGAATTTAGATTACTCATACCTAGCCTTAAGGCCATTAAAAGTGTGTTTCCCCTTTTGAGCCAAAATCGTTGAAAGCTGGTGGTTTGGGGGATCCGAAAATTCTGTTGATTTCTTGTTGAAATGCTTCGTTGATTGGGAAATTCGAATAACTGTGTAAGAGAATTCCACAGTTTTGTGGCCGAGAGAAAGAATGATTTCTTAACAACGGTAGCCACCTTCATGAGGGGGGGTACCGCCCCAAGATTAACCACGGTAGGTAGCAAAAGGAAACGGCGTTGGGCGCCCATCAGTTCTCCATCGAAAACATTGAACCATTTTTGTCAGGTCACATTTAAGGTCACGAGGGTCAAAACATGCCCGTCATAGGATAACATTAAATTCAGTTTCGGGCATTACATAACAAGTAAAATAGACAAAACGACTAACTAAGAATCCTCTCAGCAAGCCGAATCGAATGATATATAATTGACCTCTAGGTCAAATCAAGGTGACCTGACCGAGTCAGGTCAGGGTCAAATTATATAAAATGCATATCATTAGAACTGCAAAGCCCAGGCGAGTCTAATCCAGCTAAATAAATGCCATCACCATCCGTTACTGAGTTATTCCGTAAAACCATTTTCCCATGTATTTCCAATGGAAGGTCATGCCGACCTACCTAGGTCATCGATATCAAAAATACCGGAACATATGTAGAAACTGGTGGGGCCATTATGTGATATGAGTTTCAATCGGATAAGTTCACCCCTCCACTATCATCTTAAACTTTTTAGGATGGGTCACTTGACCTGTACGTACCACCAGATGACCTAACCTTAAAATTCACAGAAGTTTTAAAAATGATGAGGAAAAGGTATACCAAGTACGGCCCTACGCGCCCGTTTCGTCTCCAAAACCGAGGGGGGGGTACCCGCCCCGTCAATGCGGTTTAAATCCCGATGTGTGGTGTTGAGGTGCTGTCCTCCTTTCAGGGTTTTTCAGGGTTCTGGTAGTAAGGTCAAGTCTGGTAGGGGTTATAAGTGCCTTGATATACTGAGGAGCATGGACGTTAGTCAAACTGTTATGATAACAGTTTAATTTATGAATTTTGCGTCGGTCCTCCAGGGTTTCCCATCCTAACTCTCGTTTTAGGTTCTCTGTCGGAGTCCTGAATTGTGCTCCTGTTACGAGCCTTGCTGCACGATTCTGCAGCCGGTCTAGTCTGATTGTGTCTTGTATCGTGATATGTCCGTCGAATATAATGTCGCAGTGGTCAAAGTGAGGTCTAATGTAGGTCCATTTGTATAGTTGGTCCAGAATTGTCCTCGGCATATGTTGTGTTGTGCGTATGTTGGGTAAATTGGGCTAAGTGTTTTGTGAATTTTGTTAACAATTTGGTCCACTTGTTCTTTATACCTAAGATCTTTGGAGAAAGTCAGTCCTAAGTGTTTGTGTTTTCAATAACTGGTATAGCACTACCACCAAAGCTGAAGCTGGGAGTCTCACATACAGTCCTTTGGAGAATATCTGTTGTACTGTCTTTTGTTGGTTAAATGTTATGCACCAGTCTTGTCCATGTTTGTAAATTGTGTCGAGGTCCGTCTACAGTGAAGTTTGGATTGTTTGAAGTGAGTCAGGATTATGGGAAGAGTTTAACGACGTGTCGTCAGCAAAACAGAGAATGTCGTTTATCGTGTTGTTAGCAAGAGCATTTAGATACATCAAAGCTAATAAAGGGCCCAGGACTGAACCCTGAGGACAGCCTGCACTTATGAATTTGTTCGAGGAAAACTTGTCATCAATATTTACGCGCTGTTTTCGGTCGGATAAATATGATTTCAGCCATTTCAAAAGCCTTTCAAGTCCGAATTCCTGTTTACATTTTCCCAAAAGACCTTTGTGCCAGCTCTTATCAAAATAACAAGATATGTGGAGGTAGATGGTAGTAAAGTCTTGTCCTTTGTCCAAAGAGCCATGGAGTCTGTGTGATAGGTAGAGTACCTGCAGCTGTGTCCCATGACAGGGCAGAATATATCGGCTTTGTTTTCCCGTAAGGAGGTTGTTGGTATTTATGTGATTGTAAATTCTGCGAAATATTATTTTTCGAAAACTTTGGATAAGCATGATAAGAGGCTGATGGGTCTGTAACAAGATACGTTAGAAGCAGTTCCTTTCTTTTTATATGTCGGTTTAACGTTTGCCAATTTCCAAGCGGATGGGAATGTGCCAAGAAGAGATTTATGGAAAATGTTTGCAAGTGGTTCCGATGTTATGAGAGCATTTAATTTACGTACTTTTGGTGGGATGTTATCTGGACCGGTGGGTTTGTTAGGCTGAAGTCTGTTTAACTCATGCAATACTTCCCGCGCAGTGATTTGGGTATTTTCTAACTCAGGCACTCGTCCAATGTCTGCTTCCAAGGCTAATTCCGCAGGTTCTGGTATATATAATGCCGACTGGTGGACGAAAAAGTTGTTAAATATATTAGCTTTTTCTAAATCATCGTCTACGACTTGACCAGTGTCAGTTACAAGAGGTGGGATTTTGTATCGGTTTTGCCCTGTCATTTCTTTAAGTTCAGTATGAAATTTATAAGGACTGTTCTTGTAAGATCGGAGTTTTTCAGCTTTTGTTTTGTTATAACTATTTTTTATCATCGAATACTTCTGGTGATGACATTCCGTTGTTCTTCCCACGTTATCCATGCCAAAACAGTGGCCGGTTTTTTTTTAGATCAGCATTGTTCTTCTGAGTCCTTTTTGCCGCGGTGCGAGGCGGCTTTCAGCAGGTCCCACTCTCCACCGCTCACCTGTTCCGGCAGACGTACAGGCCAGTATTCGCGCGCAACGCTCGCTTCAGCACCAGGAAGCCAGTGCCGGAGCTGGGCGGGGCGGACGCCTCTCGCGAGCACGTGGAGCGCTTCTACAGCTTCTGGTACGACTTCGACTCGTGGCGGGAGTTTAGCTACCTCGATGAAGAGGAGAAGGAGAAGGGCGAGAAGTAAGTGCCAAGGGATGAGCGATAAGTAGCGGTTGCTCCGTGACACAGGGCTTCACTGTGGTGTCGTGGTAAATCAGTGGAAATTGCTCTGCATCCTTGTTTGGGAACCACTGCTCTGTGTCCATTTCATGACCAACTGGTAAAACTGGTACTTTGAAATAAGTCATTAATGGAGGCGTCGCATGCCGAATTGATTGAAATTGCACGGTTATTATTTCGACTGTGTGTGGTAAAATATCTGCGTGTTGCCGTACCCCAGGCGTAGGTCCAGCGGATGTGCCACCCCCCCGCTGATGAGACGCCCCCGGACCGCCGATGAGACGCCCACTCGGTGGTAGGACGCCCCTCCCCCGGGACGCCTCCACCTGCTTCACTTTTGCACGCCTTAACACGCGCACTGGAGAGGGGGGCCTCAGATGCCCACATCACATATTTTTCTACGGTGGCTGGAGTACTGCTCGTAGCCGAAAAAATGACACTACCACATTTGAGAGATTTAAGGCGCGGTGATTGATGAAATGATTTTGAAAATCGGTTGAAAGTTATTGTTTTACAGGCTTTCAATGTCAAACCTGCATTTTGAGATCGACACAAGCGTTTAGCTTATTCCTGTCTTTTTCCCGTATAATGACGGAATTTCCCAATAGGTCCATAGCATGGCCAAAATTTGACCTTTATGACCTCGTCTGACCTTTAAAATATTGACGCAGGTCAATAACATCTGGCTGTGATGTAGACCACCATAGCCCCATCCATCGCCCAACCAGTGTTTTTCTACGCCTGCTAATTTCCGAAATATTACGGGGCCCACCAGGCCACCCCTCCAGTGCGCGGTAGTGCCAGACCCTCTCCCTCTCCAGTGCGTGTCTCAAAGAGAATGTCGCACCTTGGTCGAATCCTGGAATTTAGTGTAATTAGGCGTATTTTTAGCCGAAAATAATGAAACCGCGCATGATTTCTCTGAAAAATTTACAATAAGCTCAATATTTTGATTTTTAAAATATACCCCTAGGAACAGAAATAAATATCTGGCTGTGGATGATTCCATGATCTGGCAACCACTACCATATTAAATACGCTTTAAGGGCTTCGATTGGCTGATGCTCATCGTGACGTCAGCATATGTCGTCACACCAACAGCCATGACAACTGTGGCCTGCTGCTAGGGGTACATGAGTGTACATTGCAGGTAGGTTTAGCTTTTTTCTACGGAAATCTCGAGTTCCAAGACAAATGATATTTGGAGTACCGGGTTTTCCGACTTACTTTACAACTTGGATATCTCAGTTAAAATCACGTTATGAAGGTGCCACCTTCCCTTTAAGGGAAATACCGGTGCCCCGTTGTTGAGCAGCGCAGGCACCGGCACCTCGGAGCCTCTCTCTGACGACGCTCTACCAGCGCCCGCACACTTCAGACTATGGGGCCCCCACGTTTCATCACCGGCATCTCGAACTCCAAAATCCCCTTAAGCTATATTCGTCACTCCATGTAATGCGTGTTAGGCACCTCCACACCTCATTATAACCGCCCTCCCGAATTTTATCACAGCTGGCGTCAGTTTGTTTTCATCAGTGCTCCACTGTTGCCATGCCGGCACACTCATGCCGTGGCTCCTCTTTGGCGTTTCCCCTTTGGCGTGAAAGCGTCCCTCATCTCTCTTTCGGTGTCCCCGCGCTACATTAACGGTGTCGCCATTTTGCGTAGAAAATGCGGATTTTTATCCTACTGACGCCTCCATAACATTTCACTGAGTTCGTTTACCGCTCCACCGATGTCCGCACACCCCATTTCGTTGCACCTGTACCCCCTTGGCGTTGTGTAATGTACGGACGGTCCCTAAGGGCCAATAAGGTCTCCTGCCCCCCCTCCTCTCCTGAAGAAGCAAGGCAAATGGAGGAAGCCGAAACGTGGTCCTTTTCAGGAGATACAAACACGATCTATAATTCTTCAAATTATCAAATTTGTGTTTTGTTTGAAGGTCACCCCTGAGGCTTACAACTAATGATTAGTCATGTCCCCCTAGAGCTCGACTGGGGTAATTTAGGTTTTTATCTTCATGGGTGGTTTACAGGCGCCTCTGCGACGATGCTGTATACCGAGGCTTGCGTCAATGACTTTGCGCAAATAATATCGATAGAACTTTGATTTGGACTTAATTGTGTTTCTTGCCAATTGGACTGGATTGGTGTGGTCTTCACCATTAACCCTTTTGCTATGCCACAAAATTCTACTGACCTGACCTTGGGCCGCGTCACCTCTAATTTTGCTCATTTTCCAAGTCAGCCTGCACAGCAATATATTTTTTGCAATCAGGTTTGGACTGTTACCATGGTAAGACAGGTTTGTTACTTGACAGCAGCAGTTGTAACCCGTTTAAACCGGTTTTAACAGGTCAACAACTTTTAGAAACAAAGCAACTACCAGACCATATTCTTTACTTTGCCAATACATTCTAACTTTGGTGCAGAGACTACAAAGCCACTGCCACTAGATATATCCTTTAGCAATTGATTGAGCTGACTGATTTCCCAAATGTAGTTATCTTAAAATTCTGGCGACGTTTCACATTGTTTGAATGTTTCACGCAGTGAACTTGTAGCCTTATGTCTGGCGATGTCGTCAGTTGGTACAGAGAACAATAGATGTAAACAAATTACCACAGGGAATGGGCGGCTTATAGGCTAGTTACCTCTGTAAAAGGAGTAGCTCAGCAAGGGTTTTGGGTTCAAATGTATTCTGCACAACTATAGCCCCGGGCGATGCCGTAAATTGATTATTTGAAGCACGCGACGCCCAAATAAAAGTGCTTGAGCCGTGCTCTGTTCTGAGAATTTACGCCAGTTAGTCGCCTTAATTGGCGATAACAGAGTGGAGGCTCCTGTTTAAAAAATGGCAGGTGAATGATGGTTTAAGCGTTGTTAGACGGCTCATGGCTATTTTACAGTACACTGTAAACCAAATTGACGAAGTGCTCGTAGCGGATCCATGGTACCAAAAAGTTTCATGTTCCACCTTGTGAAACAACTTGCTTATACCCCTTACTTTTACCAATGCCTCTTACTTTTCGGAGATCCCCAAACCCTAGTTATATTACAAGGATGTGAAAGAAAATGTCCTCGTTGCGGAACGGTGGTACCGAAAAGTCCTATGTTCACCCGTGTGAAATGACTAGCTTTAACTTCTGTCGCTTACCAATACCTCGTCATTCTTTGGGACTCGTCATTCAATGAGACACGCCAACTCCGGTATCACCATCTTGTCGATGCCCCGTAATATTAATTGTTGTTTTTAATTCCAGCAGGATAACGATGCCAGAAGTTCTACGAGTTTTCAGCGCGACGAAGTCGCACATCAAGTACAGGCGCGATGAATGAATGCCGTACTTGCAAGGCACTAATATGGAACACGGTAGAATAATAGGTGAAAAACAGTTCCAACATACTTTCTTTAATTTATCTTGTTAGATTTTCTAAATAAACTAGATATGCGCAGTAATCGGTCGCAAGTACAGTGGAAATGCTCTTAAGAAATCTGGGCCTCTTTATTTAAGCAGGCGCGCATTGCGGTTGCAAATATTTCATTTTTCGAGCACTGAAATTCTCCAAAAAGTTTCGGAGGGTGTTGTAAGGTCTCGGGGAAATGCGCACCATTGGCATGAGATAGAGATACCATGGGCCTTTTTGGGACTTTTTGGTATGTCCAAAAGGAAAGGCGAAAGCTATCTTTATTCCATGCCCTTGGCATGTAGTTTAACGGTCTATGTAGTCTTTTACAGTCGGTGTAGAAAATGTTATGCATCGAATTGATTTTATGCAATTACCTGATGATGCCGGTGTCATCTCCTTACAACAGCTACTCGCCGAGTCATAACTTATGAGCTCGCCAAAAAATAAACATTTGTAGGGCATGGCCCTACTGTTGTTTGTTCTGGATTGTTCCGTCTGGAAGACTGCACGGAGCTGGAGCAGTCTGATTATGGAAATTATATTACCGTTCTTGTAAACAACCGTCCAAAATTACGAAAGGAAACACTCTGCCTCCAAGGGTGCTGCCACAAATTTTCGGGCGGGGCACGGAGGAGGGAGGGCAGCCTGGAGTTGGCACTCACGTCCACTTTTCTGCAGTGCATTTTCTCACATTGCCACTGAGGACCAAAAAGAAAGACAGCACATCTGAGAGCGCAGACGGGCACATCGTAAATTTGTAGCGTCACTTTTGCCTTCTTTCTTAGACAAGTATTTTATCGTTTGTAGTAGACGATAGAGGGTTATAACGACCTTCAGTAAAGGGCTCAACAGCCCGTACCTAACGAGGAGTAGGTCTGCACTTGTTCCGGTCTAAACGAGCACTGGTCCTAATCGGACAAAAATCGACAAAAAATCGGGACCGACAGCCCCTAGCCTGACGTATGAGACTTGCGACCAAACACGTTCCCCTCTCTGCATGTAAACAAGTCCTGTGTCTTCCATCCTCAGTCGGCCAGATTTGGTAGTAAAAATCTCATAGCGTATCGGACAACGCTCTAGCATCGTGAAAATAGCCCAAGGAGACATTTTTCACCTAATGCAGCATTGTAACGATTTCAATGCAAAATCGAGACACTTCATTTATTTACTTTTTCCCAAGTTTTTGCAAGCTGTTTTTTGGAGTCTGAGTCTCACTAGTCATTGAGGGACTTATTACACTTACCCCGACCGCACCATCCGAACTAGCAACGCTTGCAATGAAGGGTTAATTTAGAAGCCAAAGTTTAACGTCCCACAAAGCACAGGGACGGCCGCCCCGCTCAGGTCACCCTCCCATCAGTCAGTTGCCAGTCGACCTACGTCGTGTAAATATCGTGAGCGCCTCAGGGGAAGCATACCAAGCTCGCAAGCGCGCTGCAATTACGAGTCTACACACTGTCACTGCATACCGGGCCCTTGAAGCAGGCCAAGGACCATGAACTTAAGTCAATTGGCTCCTTGTGGCTGGCTAGCTCCGACTTAAGGGAGCTTGGATACCAGACATTTAAGCCACTTAACCCATTTCCGGGGGGAATATGCCCCAAGGTTTCAAGAATATGAAACGGCCGATAGAACTTAAACTTCGACTTTTCCTAAAACTATACAGGCAGGTTTCGAAATTGTCAATATTATATATTTACCAGGGGCGGAGCTATGGCTGGGTTTTGGGAGGTTCTATCCACAAACAAGTATTATCGTATGCGATGGGTTCTTGTAAAGGAAGCCGTCTGGATCGATACCAGTTATATGGTTTTATTATATCATTTTTATGTGAGATGATAGTGCATCAAATTGTCACTATTGTATTCATCAGGGGCGGTTACAGCAGTTCAAAATGGGGGAATGTTATCAAGAAGGACAAACGTTAGTAAGGAAGACGCTACAGCCGGCCAGGGCGAATACAATTGGGTATATGAAAATTCAAAATAGTTATAACCAAACTCTACATTACCAGAGGCGTGTCCAGTCACACACATTTTCAAAATGCATATTCCCAGCCAGTATCACCGCCGCGACCAATATCGTTGTATATTAAAAATGTGTTTCCAATCACCCCACCCGCCCCCACGACGAGAGTCCTGATCCGCCAGTACCCCTTTCCCAGAGCTGCCATGCAGGTAAAAATTATCAGAAATAAATTTCAACTAGTCGAGGGACTAATATACTCATGCAACCACTCGCATATTGTTGGGATGTATTTTACCCCACTGTTACCTACTGCATCCGCCCCTGATGAGTTTTCACTTTTTCATTTATTTATGTGTCAAAGATGCCAGCAGTATATCACGGCTTCTAATCCGCGTAACAAAAACTTTAGGTTGTATATATTTCCCCTCATAGTCCTGGTCCTGGAACTGCCATGAATTCAATTTTGCGTAACTCAGTATATGACAATTTGGGCAATATTGAAATCTGAACTAGTTTGGAAAATCGTACAACAGAGACAAGGGTTAGGAAAATCTAAAAAATACACAAAAATTGTATATTTTCACGACTCCCTAAAAATCAAAATTTGAAATTTCTTTTTCAAAATAAAGTTTAGCGTCAGGGATCATAGCACTTGAATTTCAAATCGGCCGGTTAGATTACGAATCTAGGGGGGCCGATATTGCCCCCGCCGGAAATAGGGGTAGCCGGGAGCCACGGAAAAGGGTAAGGCCCTGTGTACCAATCATACATCATATTAGCAAATCAGTAGTCCCTTGTCATCGTCTGGGGCTTCCTAAAGTGTATCGGGACTTGTTTTTTGCAAGTATCCTGTAGAAACCTAAGCTCTACTAGCAATCATAGGCACATTGAACGAGACGGACCGATTTGAAACTAATTCATAATTTGAGCATTGATTAGGAAGCAAATAGGCTCCATGCAGTCTCCTGGGTCCCAGAGTGTCTCTTCTAACCGGGGGTCCCAGTGACTGGCGAGCCCGACGGGCTTGTCTATCAAAGTTACAGTTCTAGTATATTGCACCACTATAATAAAGCCTAAAGAAATACATTCACCTTTACCACTCCTGATATCTATATTAAAGGAAGTGCAAGCTGTGGTCTTTTTCCTGGATTGAAAAGAAAACGTATGAAAACTCATTCTATTTTTGATTTATTCGACTCGCAAAAAATATTTAAGATGCGCAAAGAAGTTAAAAATTGTGCGCTCCCACCCGGCCTGAAAATGGTGTCCCACGGCCACGAAATGGCGTCCTCCAGCCCCCCCTCCCTGAGGGCGGCGAAAATTGCTTTATCCTCCCCTGCCGTACTCTCAACTGAATCATTACTTCTTTGAGGATATTTCAGCCAAAGTAGAAATGAAACTAATTTCGACGATCTTACTTGACACCTGCCTTCTCCGTTCGAACCAACACGGATCGGCCCTCCCCGTTCACTGTGTTCACTCGCCCGTTGAGACCAGGTGCCCGGTTGGACGTGGCCGCCCCGGTTTGTCCGTAGCCGGGACGAGCGCCGATGGCTGGACCGGCAGAACAAAGCGGCGCGCAAGGAGCGCAAAAAGGCGGAAACGGCCCGCGTCCGTCAGCTGGTGGACAACGCCTACGCCTGCGACCCGCGCGTGGCCAAGTTCCGCGAGCAGGACCGACAAAAGAAGGCGGAGCAGAAGCAGAAGAAACAGGAGGAGCGTCAAAGGAGGCTCAACGAGGAGGCGCAGGTGGGTCCGATGGGGCTGGATCGGTTTTGGATGATTCCCTAGTAATTATGTTGGTTTCAAGTAATGAAGTATGGGTTTATGATGATAATGGTATACCAAGTGCTGAGCTCGTCTGGCGTTGTAAGGGATGAGTTGGCGTGGGAGAAGAGTATCCGACTCCCACGCCGCTGATCCGGGTTCAAATCCCCGGGCGGGTATTCTGAATGTCCTTCCGATCCTCCATAATACCCTCTCAACAGGGTGAGAGTTGGCGACACCGTATGATCTCAGCAGTCGGTGTGTCGTGAGGCCCCCAAATTATTGTCTGGTGTCGGAACTTCGCACATGACAAGAGTAATGATGTCAATTGAGATGGTAGGAGGGGTGATAGGAAAGAGATTCGTATAGGGTAGGAGGGAAATACGACTGTAGGAAAGGTGGAAGGAAATGTAATTATATTGCCGTTCAAAGGTCTAAACACATATTCAATGTGTTTCGCTTGGGACATAGCTGGTTTCACCTTTGGAGGACAATATAGGAGGGATGATAGGAAATAATATAAACAGATGTTTAAGATGGAACTATAGGAGAGATGGTAGGAAATATGCTGGCAGAGGTGGCGGCATAGAATGCAATAGTAGCAGGAACCATACCATTCGGGAAATGTGTCTTGTTCAGGAGATGGCAGTGTCCCAAAACCTGGGGTGCTGGGTGCAGAGCGACACCCAGTCATACAGAATTTTCCAATCACTTATATCTTTTACGGAATTTTCCACTCACTTTTCAATTATGGTTGTAGTTACCAAAGACACAATTCACTCACAAAGTACTCAACAATACTTACTACAAGGGCCAGTTCAATTGCCTCCTCTACTAACGTCCACTGGAAAAAGAGAGCAGCAGAATCGAATAGAAGATCGCCAAATTAGCTCGGCTCTTATTCGCTTCTTTCGCTTTTCTGGAAGAAAATCTGGCGACCTCTATTTTTCTGTCCAATTATACCTGGCATCCACCGACTTCAGTGGAACAACAGAATCGAAATTCTGGCGCGGGCAAGACGCTCAGTGCCCCCCCCACCGGAGAAAGTTCCACTGGGTGAACACCGCCACTAAATTCCACCTCTCACAAAATTCGTGAGTGGAAAATAAGACACCCTAGCCTTGTGTTGCCAAAGAAATGAACTGACCGCTTTGAGAGATACATTTCTGGAAAGCAGTTTATCTGTGCACATGATTTCTAGGCTTACGTCCTTGAAAAGTTGTTTTTGTATTTCTGGTACCGAGAATAGTGAAAAACCATTTTTGGTCATTTTTTTGTTAAAAGAAATTATCTTGAAACTTGTATGCTAAGCAGCATATTTTTTGACATTGTATCGTAGAAAATTGACCATTTATTGCGAAGAAAACAATTGTTATCCGTATCACCCCTTCATTGCCGCGTCCACGCTGTGTGACACCCAAATCCACTCACGACACCCTACGACACCCTAGGCATAAAAAAGCTAATATTTTAGTTGAACTGAAAGTGTCCGGTATTTGAATATATTGAAACTCTACATTTTCATTAAATGAATTTTTCTGGCAACAAGAATGCATCCAGTTACCCTTCAAACATCGGCACTTTTTTGTATGGCTTGTCTACGGCGTGGACTTACCAAAACGCCGTCTTTACATCTAGTAAATAAAAGCGGCATCTTCAGGCTTTTTGAAAGGCAGGTTTCATATTCGTTATTGACAAAACATTTTTAGTCTTCCTCTTTGTGTGATTTTAGTTTTTATAATTTTCTTGTCTATAAAGACTTAGAAAATTAACTTAGAGCAATTTTTGAAATGCAAATTATGTAGCTCATGCTACCGGCAAGCGGCAAGCGATGAGAAATTTAAAGTAGTAGTGACGCTGACGCTGTCGCGCTGCTAGTAAAGCTAGTAAAAGCTGCTTTAAAGCTAGTAACGCTCTGACGCTGTCGCAACCCACCGCGCCTGGTGGCTGATTGTAGACGAAAGGAAGAAAAACAACAGCAGCAGAAAGAAGAAGGATGTAGCTTCGATTCGATTGGATTGATAGAAAGCAGCATATTTATACGAAGGTAAGTATATATATATATATGTGAAGAGGAGCAGGGGAATTGACAAGTAAAGAAAAGAAACTTTTAGCAAGAGTCTGAAAGAGTTTATTGCCATGTTTGTAGTTTCGTCTGGGTTACTTAAGTGTAAGCCAAGGCTCTACTGGGCCCTAGCATAGGTGTATGCAAGGTGCAGTGATTGAGGTCAGGAGTGGCCTCCGAAATTCCGATAACTATAGGTATAGGAGGGGCGTTGTCCCGGACAGCAAAACTATACAGTGTATGCTTAGATAATAAATTTAGGCACTAGGTATTGCATGAAAAATCCCTTCTTCATTTTTCACCACCTGCCGGTCTCGGAGGCCTCCTCTGTGGAGTTGGTCTAAGGGGGCCCCGATATTTCGTCTCAGAGGCTTTTTAGAGCTGTTCATATGGGAGAGGAGAGGAGGGGCACAAGAGTTGGTCTAGGGAAGCCCCCAAGAGTTGGTCTTCATTCCACAAATGTTAGTCTTGGTGGCTCCCAGTGTTCTTTCCCCCCGAAGGTTGGTCGCAGAGGCCCCCCAAAAAAGTTTTTTCGTAACAACTCATCAGTGCCTTAAAAAATAATTGGAGACTGCTTCAGGGGGCTTCAGCTGGTAAAGATTTGCCTGGTTAACCCAAGTTTTTCACATGGTAATGGTCAAACAATGCTGCTTGGGACGATTTAAAAATATTTTGATTTACTTTGAGAGAATGAAACAAAATATCCATCCCTCAGTTCAAACAAGGGCTCTGAGAGTTTACCACCTGAGTACCCAAATTGGAAAATTTTTACTCGACCATACATTTTGAGGGAAATTTTCCACTCATCTGCCATATATTCCGAGCTGAATTTTCCACTCGACACCCTAGCGCAAAACCTGTTTTGGGTCACTGGGAGATGGGCGAGGGTATCTGAAGCCAGTGTGAACCTGGCCCAGCATTCAGAACTCACCGCTGAGCCCATCGTTTCCAACGCTAGAGCTTGCATGTAAACCTGCCCCATGAGCGGCGTGCAGGCGCAGTGGTGTAATTCAGGTGAAGTGGCATAGAGCAAATAATTGATGTACAGTGCATCTGCCCCTCTGGCGATATCTGTTGACTGAGCCGTTTTAGCACGCTCGCTGCGGCGTGGCGGTTCACCGTTGTGTGTCTTGTAGCCAGTGGTGATCGCTTCTGTTAGTTAGCTGTTGTGCGCATATGTCTGGAAAATGTCGCGATAAGGCAAGTCTGCAGTTGTAACGTTCCTGGATGGTTCCGTTTGCAAAAGTGAGTTGGAGTGGTCGACATTACGTAAGTCCGCCGTGAGCACTATACACGTGGTCCAATTTGTGGGTTTGATGTGTGATGGTGCTCAGCGTCCTGTCGATGGTTTTGTTATACTATTAGAACATGCAAGTGAATATGGTTTGGTTGAGTGGAACCTTATTGTAGGATGTGGATACTTTCATCAGTACGGCTTGCCTCGCAGCCTTACAGAGCTGATGATGTCATCATCACAGATGAATATTGCCATGGTTGCCAACCTTCAACACCCGTGACTGCCCGAGCCGCTTTGCAGGATCCGTCCCCGCGCTATCCTCATAGGTATTGGCGTACCTGAGCTGAGACCAGAATAATGGCTAGGGGAAAACACAGGCAAGGTGGTACTTAACCTGAGACCAGCAGTATCGGGAAGTGAAAAACATGCAGGTCTTGATAACTGGTCCAGTGGATCGCTCGCGCTGGCTGACAACAGCTAAAAATACTCACTGATCTTCGAACTTAGAACCATGACCCCAGCAGAGAATCTACAAGCAACGACAAGGTGATGTTCCAGTAAATCTTCACCCCCTGCAACGATTCGTGGTTGGATATGGCGCACTAGCGAATGCATGGAAAGCACTACGTGCTAAAGCTGGTGTCTGGTGGATAAAATCTGTCCACCATTCGTAGGGGAAGTGGTGCACGATTGCGTGCCGAAGCAATTGTCAGCACGGTGAAACCACGTGTATCCCATGCAAAACGCATGGACACGTGGCTTTACGGCGGCACAGTGATGCGATGTTTGCTGCATTATGCTCGGCTGTGTACTGTCTATCGTCCAGCCGTGTGCCGTCTACGGCCGGCTGTGTACTTTAGCCGCTGGGGTTTGGCAGGCGCTGAAGGCGGAGGAGGAGGCTGCGCGACAGAGGCGGGAACGGGAGGAGGCAGCCCGCCGGGCCGAGGCAGAGGCGGCGCGGCGGGAACGCGACGTGGTGCGCCAGGCGCTGAGTCGGAGCCGGGCTGCTCTGCGCGCCCTCTGCGCCGAGGCCGGCTACTTTGCTGACACCGACGCCAGCCGCGCCGACCACATGATGGAGGTGGAGCGCATGTGCACGGTGCTGGACGCGACGCGGCTGGACACGCTGCACCGCGAGCTGGCCAGTGCCGGTGACCCAAGCCAGAGGTTCCAGCAGGAGGTGGAGCGCGTGCAGGAGCAGCTGCAGCAGGAGAGGTGAGACCGCTGCTGGAGCTGAGGGAGGCCGCGGAGGGGACGGCCGTTGCTGAGGCAGTTGGGGATGCTGCGGAGGCAAGGGAGGCTGCTGCAGAGGAGAGGGGAGACCGCTGGAGAGGTAGAGGGAAGGCCGCTGGAGAGGGGAGACTGCAACAGAAGGAGGGGAGGCCGCTGGAGAGGGAGAGGGGAGGCCACAGCAGAGGGAGAGGGAAGGCCACTGCAGAGAGAGAGAGAGAGAGAGAGAGAGAGAGAGAGAGAGAGAGAGAGAGAGAGAGAGAGAGAGAGAGAGAGAGAGAGAGAGAGAGAGAGAGAGAGAGAGAGAGAGAGAGAGAGAGAGAGAGAGCTCGGGGCGAGGGCAAGAGCGAGGGAGATTACAGACAGCCACTGACATAGACAGGTAGACAAAGAGAGACGGACTGGCCAAATAGGCATTGCACATTTTTCATCATCATCATCATATTTTTTATTGATTTTTCAAGATAAAGACAAGAAACAGGAAAAGAGCAGGCATAAGAACACAAACTTCATCAAGAGGAATAATGGCAGTTGAGACAAATAAAAGCAAAAACAACAAAAACAACAACAAAAACAAAACCAAGCCAGCAAACATAAGAATAACACACAATACAATGCAAATAATGTGATACAAAACAAAAAAAAATAGTGCAATAGTGCATTTAGGGTACACAGGCTGCTAGGGCAATGGGCAGGCAGGCAGGCAGAAACAGACAGAGAGAAACATACAAACATACATTGAAATTTTAAGCCTGTTGGCTGCTAAGGTTATGTGTGGGCCAGCCAGTCAGCCAGCCAGACAGACATACAGATGGACAAAGGCAGTCAAAGGCAGATACCGACAGATATAAATAGATAGAGAAAGAAAGACTGTCAGACAGCCAGAGACAGACAGATATGGCTCGACAGAAATACATAAATTTAGAGATAACCAGACAGACAAAAATAAATAGATACAGACAGACAAAAACAGACCAACAGACAAAAGACATATAAGCAGAGGGCGCGGTAGTGGAGTGGTCAGCCTAGCTGGCCGGCCCGCAGCCGACCCGAGTTTAAGGCCCAACGGCTCCCCTGAACAAGGAGCAAGCTGGCTAGCGATAAATCCTTCCAAAAGGGAAAGAGTTGGCGACGCCATATGACTCTGGCAGTTGGTGCGTCGATAAGCCCCAAAAATAGTATAAAAACATACAGTCTGACAGACATAGGCAGAGAAAGACAGTCATGCAGAAAGACCGAGACAGATAAACAGAGATACAGACATAAACACCCACACACACACACACGAGAGAGAGAGAGAGAGAGAGAGAGAGAGAGAGAGAGAGAGAGAGAGAGAGAGAGAGAGAGAACAAAAACAAAAAAAACACACACAACAGAGACAGAGACAGAGAGAGAGAGAGGCCGCTGGAGAGGGGGAGGGGAGGCCGCTGCAGAGGGAGATGGGAGGCCGCTGGAGAGGGGAGACTGCAGCAGAGGGAGGGGAGGCCGCTGGAGAGGGAGAGGGGAGGCCGCTGGAGAGGGAGAGGGGAGGCCGCTGGAGAGGTAAAGGGGAGGCCGCAGCAGAGGGAAAGGGTAGGCTGCAGCAGAGGGCAGACCGCTGGAGAGGAAGAGGGAAGGCTGCTGCAGCAGAGGGAGGGGGAAGCCGCAACAGGGGGAGGCAAGCGCTTAGGGAGAATTTGGACGATTTGTGAAAGGTATGTGAGATTAATGATAAAGGGAGTCTCCCTCTCCCCACTTTCCTTGCAATGCGAGTAGTGGGTTCCTTGTGGTGCGATGCGGGCCCTCTAACCCGCCGCCACAAAACCTTGTTCCGAATATTACTTCGCCAACGCTGTTCTCAAAGATGCGCCCATACCTCTGCTGTTGCTGTTAAGTTTTTGTCCCCAACTGCTCCTTTGATGCCTGCGTCACATTTAGCTCAGCGAAATGCAACGCCAGGAGGGGTGGCTTCTCGAATATATAGTTGGGGGCGGTAGAGAAATGTGTGAGAACAGTTTTACGGTGGAGATATCACGTACAGTCGAATCACACGATGCTCGTCATTTACGTACGCATGCTGCTAGCAGCACTTTCTTCCGTTGTATATATTCACACTCCGGCATGACAACGCTATTATCACGTAAGGACCCTTCACCTTTCTCACCCAAACTGCCCTCCCTTGACGACAGGGTCTCGTTGCATCGAGGCTCATCTCGTTTGCTGTATCAATGTACGTCTCGTTGTCCTTTCTAGCACTGCCTGGAAATTTAACAGGATTTTTTTCAACAAAGCGTTTCTGTTTTGATTTGAAACGATCAGATATCCCACTTTTCCTTGCTGAACCTAATTGTATTGCTTGCGGGTCATGAGCGGCAGAGTGGCTAGAACCCACATATGTATCCTCCGTTGGCATACAACGTATCGTTCTAATTTTAACACTATACAGTTCGCTCGCATGCTCAGATAAACCTGAAATCGATTTGATCTACCCGTAATGATCACAAAAGGGTCGTCAACGACAGCTGCTGTGCATAAATGTGGCGGGATTATTTGTGCGAGGGAGTTATATTGCTATATTATGAAAGCCTTGCTAGTTCGTAGTAGACGGGATTGCGTGACCTGTACGTGATTTTAACAACGTATTTGGACTAGTGCTCTTCGAATTAAACGGGCGTTACTTTTAAACCAGGACATTGCCACCGCTAACTTGTTACGAGCCTTATTTCCTTTCTGAGGGTGATGAGCTTTTGACACGCTGACTTCACATAATGCGATTTTGCATGGTTACTAACGCGAATTAAGTAAGCTGCTATGTTGCGTGAAGTACGCCATGTTTGCGTGTAAGATGGTTTTGATCCATGCAAATTTTAATTGATTGTCATTAAACTGATTTTACTGCGTGTAGTCACCGGCACGTCGGGAGGGGGAACAAGTCCAAGGAAGGACCCTCCTTAGTGGAGGATCCAGGGCTGAAGTGTAGTGGCTAATTTCCGTTTCAGGTGCTGTCGGGGGTCATTATTATGGTCTCTTCTCCGGAATTATTTTCTGATGCTCGTATTTCGTCACGGGCCCACCATAATTTCCTAATGCTTGCGTTGGCCCGAGCGCTTCATGTACCGTCGTCAAAGCCTCCGTTCTAACCTCCCTGACCTCGTGTACTGCCCACTACACAGTCTTCAATAGAAGTCTAAACTAAATCCCCTTAAAGGGAATGTGGCACCTTCACAACGTGATTTTAAATGGGATAGCCAAGTTGTAAAGCAGGTCGGAAAACCCGGTACTCCATATTTCATTTGTCTTGGAACTCGATATTTCCGTAGAAAAAAGCTCAAACCTACCTGACACCAGCCCCCCTCAGCCCCCCGTCGCCGGCGGCAATTGTTGTGAGCTACTGGTGTGACGACATATGCTGACGTCACGATGAGCATCAGCCAATCGAAGCCCTTGAAGAGTTTCAAGTATGGTAGTGGTTGCCAGATCGTGACATCATCCACAGGCTGATATTTATTTCTTTTTCTAGAGGAGTATTTTTAAAAACAAAATATTGAGCTTATTGTACATTTTCAGAGAAATCGTGAGTGGTTTCATTATTTTTGACTAAAAGTACGCCTAATAACACTAAATTCCAGGATTCGACCAAGGTGCCACATTCCCTTGAAAGGGAGCGTCCCACTTTTATAACGGGTTTTTAACTGAGATAGCAGTTTTGTAGAGCGTGTTGAGGAACCACTATCGGCATATTTGATTTCACCCAAAGCTCTCGGTATAAAATTTCCGCCGGCTTTTTAAAGTTCAAAGTAAAGGGGCCTATTGGCTTATTTCAAACCCTGAAGGAATACCTTCAATATGGTTGCTGTAATCTGATTGGTCGTAAGCCCTACGTCTCGCCCACACGCTGAAAATACCATGCTAGCGGGTGAACCAGCATGCAACTGCTTGTCCACCGGCATGTTAGGCAAAAAGTTGTCCAGTTCAGGGGCGTTATTGGGTCAAAATTGGGCCAATAACTGTAATACACATCATATCATCCCTCCCCCGTAATTTTTCAAACAAGGGGTAAATGTTTTTGTCAAAATCCAACTCTGAAATTGTTTCCTTACCTCAGACATATGCATTATCTTTCTACCACTGAATAAACTCGACTACCGTAGTGACACCTGACGTGCAGTTCTTACACCAGTGCTTCTTCTTGTACTGCATGCTATTTTCGCCGTGCGGAAATGCTCTGAATGGAGCTTATGGCGAGTCTATGATCAACGTTTTGAATTTCACTGATTATCAACAGTGTTATTTTGATGACGTCACATATTGTTAGAAAAGAGGATATATTTGTTTTTAGCGCATGAAAGTGGGGGAAAATTATGTTTCCTGTTTTTCAGACCTCTCTTGTTCTTACCATGTTCTTTTTAGGATTTTCACAAAGTGATCCACTCCCTTTAAGGTGATAAGCACGATGTAACGTGACGTAATGTTGTTTTTTCGAGCCATCTATGAGCTGGAAATGTTCAAAAACCCAGCAAAACTAATAGTCATGTTCTGCACAAACAAGACATGACCTGTTGCACATCAGGAAAGAAGCCATATTAACCCCGGCTGGATGGTTGGAAAGTTATATACCAATTCCATTATTTATTGCCCTACAACTTTATGTGGGACACCAAAATCGAGTTATAACCCATGGACGGTTGAGTTTTTTTGCATTTGACTCAATGCAAATCTAGTCTGTACTTATCTAGTTAAGTTTTAAAGAGGGTGATGTCTCGGACAATATGCAATTTGTGAGTTGTGATCATCAGAGGTGCCGCCATGACTTTTATTCCATGGGGACCGGATCTGAAGGGATCCTCTATATCAAATCCTGGTGGAGGGCCTCAGAGTGTAGTTACCTCCACGCTGAGATGGCCTGGATGTTCAGTTTTTCGACGAATACAATCGTCACCTTTCTTGGGTGCTTTGTTATATATCAGGTGTAAGTTATAAGTATAAGTACAGGTGAAGTTATATTTAAGGTTCCATGTCGAGGCTCAAATATAACACAGGCACACTGCACTGCATCGGCTCCCCTGTGGATTAAGTTTTGAAAAGGTTTCATCCCGTGACTGGCATAGAAGCATCCTCCGCCGTTGAGGACGCCCCTTTAGTCAGTCTTGCGGTCATCCACGCCTGCCAGGGGCTTGAAATCTTGCTCACATACGTATGAAAGACGAGGTGCCATCTGCCGTTATTGGGCCTCTTACGTCGTCGGATGAGAGGCTCCTTAACTTGTTAAGGCCCTTCTTTCGGCAGTAGGTGGTCTCCCCATACCGGCCAAGGGCTATGTCGTCAAATGCATAGTGTTGTATACAATTACACATCTGTTTGTAACGCATTTATAGTTCACCCGATTCCTGAGGCTGTCGCAGGATCCAGCTTCGAGGGATATCTTGCGGAAGGCCCGCCTAAATTTCTCGGGGTTGTGCTCCCCTGGGTTGGTGGTCGTCGGGGTCAGTGCTTTCCATGGCCCCTATGGTGGCGACGCCCTGACGATGGCTTATTTACCACGTGCAAAATACGATCCGGATAGGACCGCTGATCAAGATAATAATAGCCATTGACTCCTTAAAGTGTTATTTCACCAGTACTTCTGCACGGACCGCGCTGTAGTGCTGGGTAAATAGCCCCTGATGGAGGGGATCGGCAGTCCGATACAGAACATCAATGTGGCCATGGAGACTGGGTCGGTTTTACGAGCGGGGTCACCACAAATTTATAAAGGTGTTGGCCTCATAGTTAATGAAATAGATATATTGAGAATTCTACATAGATGCTATGACTGTGTGGAGGTGACTGGTGACCGGCGTGTCATGACTCATCTACCAAATTAAATGTGCGATATTCTTCAGGCTGGCCGTGAGTGAATATGAAGGGGGATGGGCATGTTGCATAATTCATTGAAAACATTCCGTACCGTGCAGAGTGCAGATACGCAGCGTCACAATTCAATCGCTTAGTTGTAATACCTTTTGTACAGATAATAGAAGTCATTTGCCCTTGCTTACAACGCTTAAAAAGCCATGATAGTGACCCCTGCATGACCACCATTCAAGCGCTGCTGACAGTCTTGGTTTGACACTGACCGCTTGGCGTTCCTGGATTTATAACCGGGCCGTGTCTTATATCAAAATGGAATGTTATTGCTTCATGTGTATATACTGATGGAGTGTCCTAAATTGCAGGGCTAATAACACGTTGTCACATATCCTCTGACCTCTTATAGGGACAGCGCTGAGGAATTGATGGGTTATTACACTGTATTTGCGCGGTGCAGTGTCTGTGTTTGATTTAATTGGGCTGACACGGTGATGTGTGTATCCGCGCGCTTCAAGCTGACTGATATAAAATCACGCCAGGCATGGATACAGTATATCATTCAGGGCGAGGTGGCCTTGGTTGGATCCAGAGTAATCCTTATAAGGCTTTCAAATTACAAATCATAGGCATGGTGTTTTATTCCACAATCAACAAAAATCGAGCAATTGTTTGCGCTTTCACGCGCCTGGCGCAGCTCTCGGGCGCACCAGGTACCTCCAGGGGGGAGGCTGCACATTTCCCGTATCCGCGTATTTTATGTATACCATCGTTTGAAAGCATGGGGATTATCTTATCTATCCGAGTCGGCTTCCCAGGAATCGATATTTTCAGTGCCGCATAGTATTCCCCATACTCAAATTGTGCCGTTAAATGCGCCTTGTGCATGCAGGTTAAACGGTGGCCAGAAAGTCACAAAATCTGCGGCGGCAGTCAAGAATAAAACAAAGGCGTGGACACACGAAGAATTGCAAGTGCTCATCAAGGCTGTGAAGCTGTTTCCCGCTGGTACAAATCAGAGGTAGGTACCCCGCACAACGGCGAGAGGAGACACCGAGTTCAATATAAACAAAAGTGAAAACGCTTCGGCTTGTGAGATTTGCTTCCAAACTATCAGTCGAAGAGTTGGAGCGAATGTGAGAACACGGCTGTTTTTTTCTGACTAGCGCCATTGGACAAAGGCTTGCGAATAATTATTGTAATGCAAGGTCTGCGCTGCTTTGAGTGTGCGGAATATCTGCAACGTGGAATTGGTTATTACCATTGTTCACTCGGATAAAACCATGGAACAACGAGCACGTTTCACCGTTGACCCGCAGGTGGGAGGTGGTAGCTAGTTTCATTAATCAGCATGTAGAGGGAGCCCAAAGAACAGCAAAGGAGGTTCTAGCGCACGCAAAAACACTGCAGAAATCCGACCAGAGCCTTAAACAGTCGGCTAACAAGAACGCCTACGAAAACTTTGAGAAGTCTTCGAAAGCACCCAGCAAAGTCGACGACAAGGAAATCTCCGAACGGACAGAAAGTAAGTGATGTCAGTGGCATTTCCAGGTTGTGCGAGTCCTTTTGCTCCTGCTATTTTTTGCCGGCATTCGTAGCTTTGACAGTTGCCCGAAATCCCAAATCTTTGGCAGTAAGCGCTATCATCTGGGTTGACGTGCACCAGTTTTAGATATTGTTATTGGAGAATCTCACTATGGTTTTCGCTAATTAGTTTTTATAATGAATATGGTTGTGACTTGGAACGTGATCGCTCCACGTCTATTGCTGCACATATTTTCACTTATGGGCACGGTTTTCCGGATTTTTTTAATCAAAATTTCGTTCCTGCCGTAGCTGGGTCAGCCCACCTCATAGAGTTAAATTCCCTTTTCAGCCTTTTTTCAAGCTGGCACGATTCGGTCTGGCTCTCAAGAAAAGACAAATGCAATGAATGTCTGCATCTGCATTTGACCAGGAGTTCGACTCCGCCAAATCACTAGCTGCACAGTCACGAGCACAAACCCGCTAACGGTACCTGCCTTGCCGCCTCCTCCCTTCTGGACGATGAGGCCTTTTTAACTGGGTCGGCGTGCTCGGCAGCGCCGCTGGACCAGCAGGGCAGTAACCAGGCACCCTGGACGCCGGAGGAGCAGCGTCGGCTGGAACAGGCGCTGAAGACTTACGGGCCGCAGACTGCCGAGCGCTGGGACCGCATCGCCGAGTGTCTGCCCAACCGGACACGCAAGGACTGCATGCGCCGGTACAAGGTAAGGCACCCGAGCGTGATATTTCTGTATGATGGTGAAAGAGATATCAGTATTCACTGTAATAACTGGAGGTAAGCGTGGTATTTGGAACCTACGTGGCGCAGTCGGTCAGTGCTCGTGTTCGGTCCGCTCCGTGACATGCTAATTCGTCAGCAGATGGTCACGAGTTCGAGCCCGTCCAGAGGCAGGATTTGTCGTCTTGCCTTAGCTCAGGCCACTTACTCCCTTCCTAGTGAGACTCTCGCTATCTCTGCCGCTGACCGTTTGACACGTCCGTGCCCTCTGGCAGGGGTGAAACTCCCCCTACCTCCTGACCGTTTAACACGTTCGTGACCTCTGGCAGGGTTAAGACTCCCTTTACCTCCGCCACTTACCGACACGTCCGTGCCCTCTGGCAGGAGCTGGTGGAGCTAGTGAAGGCCAAGAAGGCAGCGCAGGCGGCAGTTGAGAAGAAATGAGACAGTGCCTGTCCGCTACTTACCTCAGAGGCCACGGCACCCGCTCCACTAACGATTGTGATTGGTCCCCGACCTCAGCCGTGCGTTGAATTTGAATATACCTAGGCCTGTTTCTGCTGTTTCGATTATAAGAGTGACTAGTTGTTAAGATGTTCCCTGGCCTCTCCCCTCGAATCCGGAAATGTAAAAAACACTGAAGATTATATATTCGGGCACAGCCCTTCATCAGAATCGTGGAGTAAATATCAATAATTCTCAGTCCTAGTATAGCCAGACCTCGAATTGAGCTTCACACAAAAATGCCTTTTAGAATGAATCGTTAAAAATAAGATTGGATGTCGTGGCAACAACCATATTGGTACCTCTAACCTAAAAGTAATGCCGACAATGCGACAAACCTAGAGCAGTATTTGTGACAGTCTTTTCTATTATTTCAGCCAAACACTAGCTTTTGATTAACAGTGAAAAACTCGCTGAAGTACCTTAATCGGTTATTTGAATATTTCTGTTATTCTTATTTACTATTTTTCCGTCGACTGCAGCTAAAATGCTAACCAAAAACTACCTATTAAGCACTAGTAGACGTGATACTAATTCGGTGTAAAGACTGCATACTTTCCCCTTTAAGATGATGCTATATTTTTACAATAAAAGCCTCCCTCGAATTATTTAGTTAAGATTGTACCTAGTGGTCAAGGTCAACTTTTTTGTAATTGATAAACACATTTTCCACAGCCTGTACCTCTGGCCCAACGTTAAGCGTTGAAAGAGTATACATCTGGTTGCAGAAAAGCACCATCAAAGATAAATTTATCTTTGATGGTGCTTTTCTGCAACCAGATGTATACTCTTTCAACGCTTAACGTTGGGCCAGAGGTACAGGCTGGGAAAAAAGTGTTTATTAATGATTGATCAGATTAACTAGCTCAAAGAGATGTTTTGATTTTAGGGGTACGTACTGGGGTTGGGGTTTTTGAAATATGCAACTAATTATTGATAATACTTTTCTGCAGCTAGACGTATAACCATTCAACACTTAACGTTGGGCTAGAAGTACAGGCTGAGGAAAAGTATTTACCAATGATTGTTCACATTAACTAGCTATAAAAGTTGCATTTGTTTAAGAGGCACATACTAAGGGCAAGGGTTGTTGAATAAGTATAATGTAAAATTTATAATGTTTTTTTACAGCCACACGTATACTCTTTCGACGCTTAACGTTGGGCCAGAGGAGCAGGCTGTGGAAAATGTGTTTATCAATTACAAAAAAGTTGACCTTGACCACTAGGTACAATCTTAACTAAATAATTCGAGGGAGGCTTTTATTGTAAAAATATAGCATCATCTTAAAGGGGAAAGTATGCAGTCCTTACACCGAATTAGTATCACGTCTACTAGTGCTTAATAGGTAGTTTTTGGTTAGCATTTTAGCTGCAGTCAACGGAAAAATAGTAAATAAGAATAACAGAAATATTCAAATAACCGATTAAGGTACTTCAGCGAGTTTTTCACTGTTAATCAAAAGCTAGTGTTTGGCTGAAATAATAGAAAAGACTGTCACAAATACTGCTCTAGGTTTGTCGCATTGTCGGCATTACTTTTAGGTTAGAGGTACCAATATGGTTGTTGTCACGACATCCAATCTTATTTTTAACGATTCATTCTAAAAGGCATTTTTGTGTGAAGCTCAATTCGAGGTCTGGCTATACTAGGACTGAAAATTATTGATATTTACTCCACGATTCTGATGAAGGGCTGTGCCCGAATATATAATCTTCAGTGTTTTTTACATTTCCGGATTCGAGGGGAGAGGCCAGGGAACATCTTAACAACTCATCATCATGCTCCTCGCCGCAGCACTTCAAAACTTATAAGAGTGACTAGCCTGACTTTGTGGAATTAACAATTTTAAGCCTAAGCCCACCACCAAAAAGCCTGGTAAGGAAGAAGCCAAAACGAGAAAGCATTTTGAGAGGCATGAGAGGGTGAAACTACCGCGCCTTGCTCATCGGTGAATGAAGCTGCGGTTCCGCAGTAACCATAGCACGGGATGTGCTGAGATTACGTATTTACGACAGAGTGCAGCAATTGAAAGCGTTGCTACCGTGCAGGGGCCAATAAGACCACCCAGCAACTCCGGAGCAAGGACAGGGCAGATCTGACGTGCAGATGCTGTGCAGTTCTTGACTGTTCGTTTCCCCAGTTCGCCCGATGATGAGCAGGCCAGACAGCCCACAGCAAGGCAATGGCAGCTGCGGGAATTTATATGCGCTCGGTCAGTAAAAGACGCCAAGTGCAAGATTATTCATAAATGCACAGCTCGCGCAATAGCCTGTGTGGATTAATGCCCTAAGTATCATACCCGGTGGTCCTCACTGTCAGAAGCAGGCACATTTGTGGACAAGTTCAGGCTAGAACAGCTGAGCAGGGTGCAACGTCTAGGTCTCGAAATAGTTTATTGTGCACACGTGCGACTATATTCACCAGGGGAGTAAAATCGACGTTAATTGCACACACGTCAATTACAAAGCGGGTCGAAAACCCGCCGCCAGTCACAGAAGGCAGACCAATGGTAAATGTAGAAATACTACAGAAACAGTAAAGGAGAGTCTTTCCAGAGTTCTTACGAAGCCAAGCTAAACCGGTTATGCACTAACAGTATACACCCGATGCAAGCGAAATTATTTCCAGCAATGGGAAATATAATAACATACGAATGACGGCTTAAAACGTAGCTGGTCGCTTCCGCTCAAAAGGCAGCGAAACGAACTCACCGGAGGCACACGCCCATACACGCAGCTTCTATATTCATGTTCGCCAGCTATTGAGTGTAAGCGACAGGACAGCCGTATCATAAAGGCGATTCGTCCCGTCACCCTGGGTTCCCGGACAACCGACTAGAGGACGGGGGACCGCGGCAGTGAACCACTGTCACGCAAGTGAGGCGCCCATTCGCCATTTTGCCGATAAATAATTGCCACAGTCTCTAGGCCCATACTTAAACGTATCAATGTCACTCCACTGACCCCAACGGATAGCTGTTATCAAGCCTGCACCAATACTGGTCAGGGCATACGTAAACGGAGTACACTTTAGCTTGAAGTCCAGAAACTAATCAACATCGAAATAGTGTTATGCTACAAACAAACACTGAATACTCCACGCGCAGTCATGCCGATCCTTGTTTCTGATTCTTGGTATGCTTGCCACGGCTGAAAAACACGAATTTGGCTAGGACACCGGCGGCCAATAGATTCAGTCAGTAATGCAGCAGGAAATCAGTTCTAAATAGGCAATCGTTCTCACACGCTCAAAATACAATTCGTATCGCGCCGACGCAATCGTACCCGATAACTAGGGATGGCGATAAGCTGGTCTACGCCAACAGGAAAGTGAGACGCAAGAGACTCCCCATGCCAGGCAAAACCAAGCGGGTCTAACTTCACCCAGGTGGAGGAAATGGTCCACCTTCGCCATAGTGGAGGTTAAACATATCGCCTCTGGCTCAGAAAACAAGGCTGGGAAGATGCAGAAAAACAATAGACAGCTCGTCCAATATCCGATCGAAATGAATTCAGTCATGTTTAAAAATAACCCCTCTAACTCCAAAAATAAGAGGCTGGGAAGATGACAGCTCGTCTAATATCTTATCGAAATAATTTCAGTCATGTTTTTTCTTCTTCAATCCAATTTATATTGGATCGATCGATGTAATGCTGAAATTCGGGGAATTTAAAGGGTATGTGGCACCTTCATAATGGGATTTGAATTGAAGTAGCTACACGGTACAGCGTGACGAGAAAAAAACTTTATCGATATTTCATCTGCCCCAGAACTTATCGTCCGCTGCAAAAAGGATAAACATTCACCGCCTATCGACCCCTTCCTTCCCGGGAGTGGTCACGTGGTGTGAGGTGAAGTTGGGAACGGGATGCAACGCGCAGGTCCCGCTTCGCCGCCAAACATTTCTTACGTGGACCTCTTTAAAACCTACGTGCCAAAGGTGCCTTTGGCACAAAGAACTGTAAATGCGTATAATCCTTCAATGACTAGCTCGAAGCTTGACATATGGTTGAACATATCCAGAAAATAACATACATCGGTAAGTGTCTCTTTGGTTCCTAATAACCTCTTTTTAGCAAAAAAGCTTCATCTGTGTTCGTATTCATTTGAGACGCGGATCAAAGGGGTCCAATCTGGTACGAAGCATTACTGGCTTTTGTACCAAGTACGACGGCCCTGCGAGGCGCCGTTTCCGGCCACCTCTGACAAAACTTAGGGGAGGGGGGAGAGAAAAAAATACCATCACCCCGACGAAGGTGGACAAAACTTCAGACACAATACACTTACTGTGCTACAAAAAAGCAAAAGCAAGCCAAAAACCGGGAGCGGCTTTGCAGACAGCTGCAACAATAATAGCACCTACTCGGTCCGCGCGCTGCATTCAGCCACATCGAGTCCAGCTCGGACAATCAGGGACCGCACCTCCGCAGGCGGTGGCGCTCCTAATACCGCCCGCCAGTCGCCACCACAGCAGCCACATTCAGTCCTTCTCAGACAGTCTGGGGTGCCAGGCTTACGTTCTCTCTGCCACAGAAGTGGTAGGCTCGCGGCTCACGGGCTTCAGAGCGCCGGCACAGTGAGCCAGGTGTATGACCACCAGGGAACAAAACAAACGCTCTTGCATCTAGCAGCATTCAACCCTCACCAGCCCGACGCACAAGTTCCAAGACAAGTCTACCGACCTGAAAATGCACTAAACAGCCGTAACGCCATCCCCCGGCGCCCGGCCACTGACACCTGAGTCGCCGGGCGCCGAACCAACGCCTCACGCAGGCTTGCGAGTACCTCCAGTACGTTCGGGTCTACCACCGCTGCTTCTGCTGCGTGCTCGGCCACTAGCTCCTGAGCGCCTGGAGTCGCTCCTGCATGGACTCCAGGTCCTCCTCGCCATCTGACTGCTGGTCGGCGACGGCCGGCTCGGCCGTGGGCAGCGAGTCGCCGACGGCGTCCGGCGCCCGCCCGATCTCACCCTTGGTCAGCTCCCACAGCACCTGGGCGCCGCAAACCGGGTCAGCCGCCGACACGCGCGCGCCAAACACCACCCGCAGATGTGTCAAACAGACCGATATATTCCCATTAATAGAAGGTATGTCGAACAGGCCTCAGAGCTTTACATTCATGCATCAGACAGGTGCCAGTTTCACAAGTACTTCGTATGGGTCGAAAAGACTACGTAACAATAGCACTGCTGGTGACTGTAGCGGGATGATTCCCCCCTTCGCTTAGGAAGTTTTGGAAGTCGGAAACAGAGTCGCGTGTGCAACATTTTGATCCGAAAGAAATAGACAATGAGTAGCATCATCCTCCGAAGGCAAACACGAGTTTTGTCAATTACGTTTCTCCGAAGACAAAACATGATAGGACGTTTTACAACGTTCCAATAGGTTCTCCAATCTTGAGCGTTTCCTCGCTACGGTAAAAAGAAGATGCAATGACTGTTACGTCAACTGCAAAGATTCGCAAACATGTTCTTGAATATACCATTTCAAACAAGCTCAAACATTTTCAGCGGGGAAATGATTCTAGGCCATATCAAAGTTGACTTTCCAATCTTTCGTGACATGCCGATGTTATACATAGATTCAAGAATGGCACACCAATTATGCAGAAAGAACAAGAGCTACGATTTAAACTTAATTCTTCCGTTCATTTATAAATCTGCAATTCATATTCAAAACGTCAGATCCCACAAGTGACCCACGCTCAACCCTCCTTGGCCCTCTAGTACTTGGGGGTAGGAAAGAAATCCAGGTCATGGTACTGATAATACTTAGCAGCTACAGCAAGAAGGCGATGACAATCGCTTCCGTGGTCATCTGATTTCTTAGATTTCAGGACACTCATGGTACTTGTGCCTTTGCCTCAGAACCTTCTCTAATGTGGACGTAAATCGTTACCGGAAAGTCGGGGGAGGGTGCTAGCCACATGAACCGACACTGACACTGACCTAGCAGCAGGTGTCAATCGATATACCCCCCTCCCCAAGAAAGACCACCATTCTGACCTTGTCAACCTCCTCCTGAGCAGCCTCCTCCAGCTCCTCCTGATCCTCCAGTCCCTCGAAGGTGTCCTCCATCATCTCCTCCATGATGCCGGCCTTCATCATCTCCCGCGACATCTCCTGCATCGTTTTGGCCACCTCGGGCATCTTCACCAGCTGCTGCATCGCCTGCATGACTTCAGTGCTCTGCGACATGGCTCCTGCCACCCGGATCTGAGCTGCAGGGACACAGAGGGCGGCGTTACTGGCCCGAAGGAGTGAACTGAACGGACTGCCGCATCACCGGCAAACCAGCTCCGGATGAATGCGTGAAGATTCATAATTCTGCTGTTATACGCTTCTTCAAGTCATGAACAAGCCTTGATTAAATTTTCGTTCCGAATTTCGAGCATTATCTAATGGTCACAGCCCATTACATAATTATACTGAAAGTTTATCCTCTGTTTCACACATCGCAAGATATACATCGAAAGGTTGCGAGCTCCTTGCACTTCTGAAAAATATAAAATTTTAAGAAGTGTGTCGAACAAGTAACATTTGAGAATATAAATTCTGACAACTTTTGAGTTTTTTAATTAGGACATCATGCGGGTACATGCTCTGACCTATCTAAGCACCAATCTGACGGAATAAGCACGCATGTCCATTGTGCATGTTCACATGTCCGAGACTTAAGTCCCAGAAACGTTCAACATGAGCCATGCAGCACAGACCTGTGCCCACTTACCTAGCTGTTGCTTCATCTGCAGCGAGACGGAGTTTATCTGCGCTTTGGTGGTGTAGATGCGTGAGATGGCCTTACGCGACCTTATGACCTCCTTAGCGAGCACATTACAGACGGCCTTGTCACCCTTCTTGGCCGCCTCCTTCAGCGACCGCTTCACCTTCTCTTCCTCCCGCTGGATCGCTGGAGAGAGAGCGAGAGCGAGAGAGAGAGAGAGATTGATTGATTATTGGGTTTTAGGGGCGCGCCAACCTGCGAGGTCATATAGCGCCCATAACACTTCTCTGCAGTCAAAGCTTATAATTTTGTCTGTCTTTAGGGGAAAGTAAAGTCTCGTCTAAAGTGAACTAATATTTACATTAAAGAGTGATTCTTTTACACCGTAGTTATGATTCTCACTGCACGGATGCATGGTCACAGATTCAAACAGGTTTACCGCGCCGGCAGGCGCCGGCGCGGGGCGCCGGGGCATCACTTCCGGCGCCCACCCCGCGCCAACGGACCCAGGGGCCCGGGGGCGCGGGGCAGCCTAGACGCCGGACCTAAGCCCGACGTCTAACGGAGGCCCTCCCCGTCGCTCCGAGAGTTGAAAGGCCCCGGAGCGAAAGGGAGGACCCGCCAAATCGGCGCCAGGCGCCTATCAGCGCGGTTGACTACCACAACACACGCTTTTAACCAGGATCAAATATTATCGTAAAGTCATTTTCTCTAAGATAGGACAGCACCCGTTCAACCATACTGGAGTCACGGCCGATCAATTCTAAAAGTGTGGACTCCTGCCGGTGCACGCCAAAATGCAAAGACCTGTGTCTAGCATATTCCGGGCACGAGACTAGCACGTGTCGGACCGACAGGGGCGCCGCACATCGCTGACATTGTGGTCGAGGTTCGCCGCATAACAGATATCGGTGAGTGGCCAGCGTGTGGCCAGTCCGCAATCGACACAACGCCACCTCCTCACGGCGGTTAGGCCGCAGCGAGGATGGCCACTCACCGATCTCAGGTTTGATAACTTTCAACTTGTTATTTATTATATCATTCCATTGTTCTTGCCATACACTGCGAAGGTGAGTACATATATATGGGTACAAATCTCTAGCGGGGATTCGTTGCGCACGCCTGCAGGGCCTACGGGAAGCACGTCGGGCCACTGCGTCTGCCACTTCATTCAATTGTATTCCAACATGACTTGGGATCCAGCAGAGTGTCACATACTTTCCCAGTCTGGCAAGGCGGGTTAAGCGCAGGACAATGTTTAAAACAAGTCCATCACTTGGGTTGAAACCACTCACAGCTTGAATGCTGCTGAGGCTATCGGTGAAAATAACGTATTTCGTGGCATCACTAACTTCGATAAAGCATAGAGCTTTATCCAAGGCGGTGAGTTCAGAGGTGAAAACCAATGCAAAAGATGAAAGTGAGAAATTTCTTGTTACTGTATCCGTAACAAAAGCGCATCCCACTCCAACATCAGTTTTTGATCCGTCAGTGTAGAACGACATATGATCTGCATACTGTGCAATGTATAACAGTGGTTGACAGATATTAACACTTAAACCAACACAGCAGGCAGATGAACGCGTTTCGACAAAAATTGTCTTCTTCAGCATCTATGGTAGGAGGGATAAGGAACCCGTCATCAAGACATTCAGCAGTTTCATCGTTTGGATTTTTGTGCAAAATTATCGTGCGATAGAAATATACAGGCACCGTTTTTGAGGATATTCCAATAATGCTTCTTGAATTATTCTAAAATGTATACAAGCAAGCTTTGATATGAGACAATCTAGCCTTATCACTGTTTTAAGTAATGTTCTATTTTTATTTTATCATCATTATTGTTTTTGTTATTATTATATAAAACTTTTTTCTCTCTCTTTGCTTAACCAACTCCTAATACAGCCGCAGATTTTGCCCATTTCATGAAGCCTGGCCTAAGATTAAAAGTATCATTTTTAGCTATATGTGCTGCTTCGGTAGCTTTCCTATTATCTTTGTTTTTACAAACTGCTATAATTTTAGCTCTATCCCAGTTTGGTAGATGATTTGTTTTCATGGAATGTATGACAAATGCACTGAATTCTGAGTTGTTTCGAAGGTCTCTTCTATGTTCTTTTAATCTTGTTTTTAGACCCCGTCCTGTTTCACCTATGTACGATTTCGTACACGACCCGCACGGCACCTGGTACACTACACTTTTTGGTTCTGAGTCACCTGATCTTTCTTTTTTCGCTAAGATGCTACTAAGTTTTTTACCGGAACAAAATGCTACTTTGCAACCCGTTTCTTCAAGTTTGTTTGCAATAATTTCAGCTGGTTTGGAGTAAGGTATCGTAACACATCGTATCTGTTCCTTTTTGTTGGATTTCGCGGATCGTTTTCTTATATCTAGAGCTTTCTTTTTCATATTTATCAGAAATCCTCTCGGATGTTTTAGCTTCGTGAACGAGGTCATAATATGTTCTATCTCTTCTTGCAGGTATTCATCACTACAAATACGGAAGGCCCTAAGAAAAAATCCTAATACTACTCCTCGTTTCACCCTATCACTGTGACCTGAGTAATAATGTACATAGCATTCCTTGTTCGTTGGCTTTCGATATACTTTGAATTTAACTTCGGCACTCCTAACAATCTCTGTGTCAAGGAAAGCTAGAGTTCTCTGATGTTCTTTTTCAATGGTGAACTGGATTTTTGGATCAACTGAGTTTAGTTGATTGAGTTTAGTTTCTAGGTCCATATCATTGGGGACTACAACTAATATGTCATCGACATATCGAGCCCAGATTACATTTGACCCCATTATCTCTAGGTAATGATGTTTTTCAAGCCATTCCATGTATAGGCATGCAGCAACTGGGCTTAACGGTGAACCCATCGCAAGACCACTGTGTTGAAAGTACTCATCCGAGTTGAAAGTGAAACCACCAAAATTCATGCACATTTTTAGCAATTTTAAATAGTCTTGTTTTGGTAAGGGCAGTTGGTCAGGGTTCATGTTCTTTGTTACGGATTCGATAGCTTTCATTGCCCCCTCTACTGAAATGTTCGTAAATAATGATTTAACATCAAAACTGGCTAGAAACTTATCTGAGAAGTCGATGTCCTTAATTTTCATCATGAGGTCATCAGTATTCTGGAGGTGTGCGTCGCTGACGGCACCCAACGAGCTTGATAGGGGTCTTGCTAATACTTTGGCGATACGATGAGGAGCACTGCCAATCCCTGACGTGATGGGACGCATCGGTATATTTGCTTTGTGCAGCTTTGGAAGACCGCGCATTCGTGGTGCGGTAGGAGCCTCTTCCAGAAGGTGAAGGAGTTGTTTTCCCTTTTCAGACTTTTGTAACAGTTTTCTTGTTTCTTGGTTGAATTTCTTACTGAGTTTTTCAATAAATCCAGAAGCTTTTTTCTCATAGGTATCTGTTTCTTGTAAGAGATTCTTCATTTTGTTTATGTATGCAGCCTTATCCAATATCACAACTCCTCCTCCTTTATCCGCTTGAGTAATTATTATTGACGGGTCATTGGCAAGGCTCTTCAACGCGTTCATGTATCTTCTAGGTAGTTTATCAGGTTCTTTGTCCGTTAGAGCCTTGCAGCATAACAGAATGCCTTGTATAAATCCCTTCTCTATATCATCCTCGTAATATTTGTAGTTCCTACGGACATGATCTACATAATGATCTTTGTCTCTGCCTGTATCAAACTTGAAACCAAGAGATAACGCTTCTTTTTCATAATTACTGAGTGACCGTGTTGATAAATTTGTAACTATGTCAACGTTCCCGGCTTCTTTCCATGGACTAGCATCGCACAGGTTCTTCAGTTTTTGTTTGAGTTTCGCTTTTTGTTTGTCTTTGAATTTGTTGAGCTTTGTTCGTAATGATATCGACAATTGTATTCCCTTAAGTTCGTCTTTTAGAACATATATCTTGTCTTTTATATCAGCACATGCTTCTTCGAGGAAAGAACGCGCAGAAGCACTAAAGGGATGATCTTTTCTTTTAAGTTGTTGAGGAGCTGATTTTGGTAAAACTTGTTCAATGATACAGTCTTGAAGGAATTTTAAACGATTGAAACTGCTGGATATCTTTTTTCTGGTGACGAATTCTTGTCTCTCTGTGGTGTTGGTTTCGATGTTCATGTCAGACAATTGTATAACAGTGGTTGACAGATATTAACACTTAAACCAACACAGCAGGCAGATGAACGCGTTTCGACAAAAATTGTCTTCTTCAGCATCTATGGTAGGAGGGATAAGGAACCAGCCCCCTCCAACAGCAAGCACAGACCACCGGATGTGACGTCACACCTCGTAGTATATAACATGTGAAAATTTAATTATTAAACATCCAAAATTTTGCAAAAAGAGGCCCAGAATCGAAAATAAAACGCTTATTCATTGCATTTGGGATAAATTTGATTACCGTGTATTCTCACAAATTCGTAAGCGGGAAGTGCCATTAGCAGCAGTTTAACACATGGCTCAATGGTGAAGGAATTCCACCACGCCCGTGTGACGTCACTCGGGCGTGGAGGAATCCCTCTTGAACGTACCTTTAAAGTAAAGGTATCTTGATAAGGAACCCGTCATCAAGACATTCAGCAGTTTCATCGTTTGGATTTTTGTGCAAAATTATCGTGCGATAGAAATATACAGGCACCGTTTTTGAGGATATTCCAATAATGCTTCTTGTATTATTCTAAAATGTATACAAGCAAGCTTTGATATGAGACAATCTAGCCTTATCACTGTTTTAAATAATGTTCTATTTTTATTTTATCATCATTATTGTTTTTGTTATTATTATATAAAACTTTTTTCTCTCTCTTTGCTTAACCAACTCCTAATACTGCCGCAGATTTTGCCCATTTCATGAAGCCTGGCCTAAGATTAAAAGTATCATTTTTAGCTATATGTGCTGCTTCTGTAGCTTTCCTATTATCTTTGTTTTCACAAACTGCTATAATTTTAGCTCTATCCCAGTTTGGTAGATGATTTGTTTTCATGGAATGTATGACAAATGCACTGAATTCTGAGTTGTTTCGAAGGTCTCTTCTATGTTCTTTTAATCTTGTTTTTAGACCCCGTCCTGTTTCACCTATGTACGATTTCGTACACGACCCGCACGGCACCTGGTACACTACACTTTTTGGTTCTGAGTCACCTGATCTTTCTTTTTTCGCTAAGATGCTACTAAGTTTTTTACTTTTTTACTTTTTACTTTTTACTGAGTTATGCTGCAAGGCTCTAACGGACAAAGAACCTGATAAACTACCTAGAAGATACATGAACGCGTTGAAGAGCCTTGCCAATGACCCGTCAATAATAATTACTCAAGCGGATAAAGGAGGAGGAGTTGTGATATTGGATAAGGCTGCATACATAAACAAAATGAAGAATCTCTTACAAGAAACAGATACCTATGAGAAAAAAAGCTTCTGGATTTATTGAAAAACTCAGTAAGAAATTCAACCAAGAAACAAGAAAACTGTTACAAAAGTCTGAAAAGGGAAAACAACTCCTTCACCTTCTGGAAGAGGCTCCTACCGTTCCACGAATGCGCGGTCTTCCAAAGCTGCACAAAACAAATATACCGATGCGTCCCATTACGTCAGGGATTGGCAGTGCTCCTCATCGTATCGCCAAAGTATTAGCAAGACCCCTATCAAGCTCGTTGGGTGCCGTCAGCGACGCACACCTCCAGAATACTGATGACCTCATGATGAAAATTAAGGACATCGACTTCTCAGATAAGTTTCTAGCCAGTTTTGATGTTAAATCATTATTTACGAACGTTTCAGTAGAGGGGGCAATGAAAGCTATCGAATCCGTAACAAAGAACATGAACCCTGACCAACTGCCCTTACCAAAACAAGACTATTTAAAATTGCTAAAAATGTGCATGAATTTTGGTGGTTTCACTTTCAACTCGGATGAGTACTTTCAACACAGTGGTCTTGCGATGGGTTCACCGTTAAGCCCAGTTGCTGCATGCCTATACATGGAATGGCTTGAAAAACATCATTACCTAGAGATAATGGGGTCAAATGTGATCTGGGCTCGATATGTCGATGACATATTAGTTGTAGTCCCCAATGATATGGACCTAGAAACTAAACTCAATCAACTAAACTCAGTTGATCCAAAAATCCAGTTCACCATTGAAAAAGAACATCAGAGAACTCTAGCTTTCCTTGACACAGAGATTGTTAGGAGTGCCGAAGTTAAATTCAAAGTATATCGAAAGCCAACGAACAAGGAATGCTATGTACATTATTACTCAGGTCACAGTGATAGGGTGAAACGAGGAGTAGTATTAGGATTTTTTCTTAGGGCCTTCCGTATTTGTAGTGATGAATACCTGCAAGAAGAGATAGAACATATTATGACCTCGTTCACGAAGCTAAAACATCCGAGAGGATTTCTGATAAATATGAAAAAGAAAGCTCTAGATATAAGAAAACGATCCGCGAAATCCAACAAAAAGGAACAGATACGATGTGTTACGATACCTTACTCCAAACCAGCTGAAATTATTGCAAACAAACTTGAAGAAACGGGTTGCAAAGTAGCATTTTGTTCCGGTAAAAAACTTGGTAGCATCTTAGCGAAAAAAGAAAGATCAGGTGACTCAGAACCAAAAAGTGTAGTGTACCAGGTGCCGTGCGGGTCGTGTACGAAATCGTACATAGGTGAAACAGGACGGGGTCTAAAAACAAGATTAAAAGAACATAGAAGAGACCTTCGAAACAACTCAGAATTCAGTGCATTTGTCATACATTCCATGAAAACAAATCATCTACCAAACTGGGATAGAGCTAAAATTATAGCAGTTTGTAAAAACAAAGATAATAGGAAAGCTACCGAAGCAGCACATATAGCTAAAAATGATACTTTTAATCTTAGGCCAGGCTTCATGAAATGGGCAAAATCTGCGGCTGTATTAGGAGTTGGTTAAGCAAAGAGAGAGAAAAAGTTTTATATAATAATAACAAAAACAATAATGATGATAAAATAAAAATAGAACATTACTTAAAACAGTGATAAGGCTAGATTGTCTCATATCAAAGCTTGCTTGTATACATTTTAGAATAATTCAAGAAGCATTATTGGAATATCCTCAAAAACGGTGCCTGTATATTTCTATCGCACGATAATTTTGCACAAAAAATCCAAACGATGAAACTGCTGAATGTCTTGATGACGGGTTCCTTATCCCTCCTACCATAGATGCTGAAGAAGACAATTTTTGTCGAAACGCGTTCATCTGCCTGCTGTGTTGGTTTAAGTGTTAATAACTGTGCAATGTGTTCGAGCGCCAATTGTTTAAATTCAGTAGAGATAGTATCGGATTTGGTTTTCCCTGCGAGAGTCATGTCGGTTTTTGGGCAGATAAGTTCCCAAGGAGGGATGTCTGAAAGCTCGCTATGAGTCACAACACTCGGCTGGATACCACTTTCGGCCGAGAAACGTTGGACGCGTACGCCCAGTGGGATTCCTCTTTGCACGTTCACAAACAGCCGTAGCATGTTCCGCGAGAAAACTGCGTTATATGTTGGGTGTGACGGAGACTGAGCCAGCTTACAGGCGTTGAGACTGCCCGAGCAGGCGCCGTCGCAATGCGAGAGGTGGTTCATTTGCTTCCACCAACAAGCTGGAGCACGGTGTTGTCCTAAACGCACCTGTGGCCACTCGGAGTGCACTATGGTGAATGGTATCTAAACAGCGTTTAACTGATTCCGACGCAGAATCGTATACAAAACAGGCGTAATCCATCTTGGAACGAACAAGAGACCGATAGAGAATGAGAAGTGTCTTCCTGTCCGCTCCGTACGATAGACGAGATGCACATTTCAAAGCATTCAAAGATTTAAAACACTTGTCACGTATATTCCTAATGTGTGCGTTGTATGTCAGCCGTTTATAAAACGTTATTCCGAGAAACTTTGCTGTCGGTTGGAAAGTGATAGTTTTACCGCGCAACGATACCATAGGTTCCGGACAGGTCCTGCGTCTGCGACAGAAATGAACACCAGCGGTTTTTTTCAGTCGAAAAATACAATCCATTTTTACTACTCCAGCGTTCCAAATGGTTCACGGCCAGCTGGAGTTGACGTGATAGTGAAGATGTTGTTGAAGATGTTGTCCATATTGCAATATCGTCCACAAATATGGAACTCTGTATGGATGATGGGAGGGATGTTGTGACGTCATTTATGGCTAAAGCGAAGAGACAAATGCTTGAAACGCTCCCCTGTGGGATGCCCTCTTCCTGATAAAATGCATTGGAGTACATGCCACCGATCCTGACGCGAAAAGTCCTATCAGTCAGGAAGTTCTTCATAAAAAGACCCATCTGGCCACGAATACGACACTGATACAATTTTAACAGGATACCATGTCGCCACGCTGTGTCATAGGCGGCAATGGCGTCAAAGAACACGGCTCCAAGGTGTCGCCCCTCTCTGAACGCACATCGCACTGATGTATCCAGAGACACCAAGTGATCCACTGTGCTCCGGCCTTTGCGGAAACCGCACTGGTTGTTACTGAGAATACCTCGGCTTTCCAGATACCACACGAATCGCACATTCACCATTTTTTCGAAAAGTTTGCACATGCAAGAAGTCAGCGATATTGGCCTAAAGTGTAAAGGGTCTGAGCCAGACTTGCCCGGTTTCAGAATAGGAATCACTATGGCTTCCCGCCACGCCGGAGGGAAATCGCCAGACTCCCACATCATATTAAATGTGGCAAGCAGTGCCCTCAGCGCATATTGCGACAAGGCTTTCAACATATCATTATTTTTAAGATCTGGTCCCTCAGCTACAGAACGAAGGGCACGGATCGCTGCCACCAGCTCGTGCTTCAAAAAAGGCCGGTTATAAGATGGCGTGTCAGTAGTGGTAAAATCTATAGGTCTCTGTTCGGCTAGGTTTTTATGTCTCATAAATGTATTATCGTCTCTCAAGGAGCTACAGCGCTGTGCAATCGCATTGCCTATACAGTTAGCCACTTTAGCTGGGTTGAATATTGTTCTGCCAGAAACGTTTGGTGTTGGAAGATATGTGGGGACCGACGTGCCGTCAATGCGGCGAATTTGGGCAAATACCTGGGACAATGGTGTACATCTATTCAGTCTGCTTACATACTCCCTCCAAGACTTCCTTTTAGCTTGTTTTATGGTGCGTCTGCAGGCGGCTCTGGCCTGTCTATAGATATTTAAGTTGTATAGTGTGGAGTTTCGTTTAAACTGTCGGCAGACACGTCGTCGTTTACGAATAGCGTTCCGGCAATCCTCGCTCCACCACGGAACCGGTGGCCGCTGCGGGTTTTTTATGTTCGGGGGATACTGGCATGGGCTGCGTCTCGGAGTATGGTCGAAAACTCGTCCACTGTGAGTGGCTCTCCTGTCGACATATTCTCTACGTAATCATCTACGAGAGAATTAAACAGGGACATATCTGCGTTTTTAAACTTCCACCGTTGCGGTCTCGTGCCTAAAACAAGTGCACCGTCACAGGTCACAAAAACAGGGAAGTGGTCACTTCCCATTGGGTCACTGTTTACTGACCATCTAAATGTAGCAGCCAGCTGAGGGCTGCAAATGCTCAGGTCTAAAGCTGATTCGCGACCAGATGGAGTGGTAAAGTGTGTTGGTTCTCCTGTGTTTAAGACACATAAATTCTCATCTCGAATAAAACGCTCGAGGTGTCGGCCCCGAGTGTTTGTACCTTCACACCCCCATGCAGTATGGTGCGCGTTAAAATCCCCTATGAGAAGGATTGGTTCGGACATGAACATATTTAATTCTGGCGAGGGCAGGTCTACCCCAGGGAGCAGGTAGACGGAACATAACGTAATCTGCCGTCGATTGAAGTATATGCGTGCTGCGATAGCTTGTAGCCGTGTCTGGAGTAGGATCTGTTTTGCTGGTAGATTGTGATTTACTGCTAAAAGAACGCCGCCGTAGGCGACTGGGTTGCGTTGCATGTCTTTTCGGTACGTGCGGTAACCTCTGAGGGAAAATTGAGTCTCTTGTGACAATTTCGTTTCCTGCAGGCATATTGCTGCTGGTCCATGGTCTCTTATAATCACTCGTAGATCCTCAGCACTTGTCCGAACTCCACGGCAGTTCCACTGTATAAAGGTGTTCATGAGGAAGGTGGTAGGGAGGGGGTGCAGCTTATGTCCACCCAGACGGTCATAACCCGTTGAGCTGTGTCGAAGCAAGCAGGGATGCATAGAGCGGAGTGGTGGGTTGCCACCGCAAAACCACCGTAGGCAAAAGTGCTACCAAAAACAATTTTTTGGGGGTCTGAAAGTGTCGTAAACTAAAAGTGTTTCCAGGAGGCAACATTGTCTCCTGCACATATGGGACATAGGCATTATGTTCAAGTGGAGTACTCTGCAGGTTCAAAAGGTTAGTCCGAAGGTCTCCGCAATTCAATGGTGAGATATAGTTCATGTGTAAAAAGGGAAACAGGCTTTGGCTGCAGCCCAATCACTATTTCCAGTGAGGGCCTGGAGGCCCATGGTGCTTTTTGGGGGTATAGGGAGAGGCCCACTTTGCCTGCCTTCCCGGGTGAATGAGCTCCTTTCGCTGCCGCTTGAGCAGGAGCGAGCGCGGCTAACAGAGGTAGCATCACGGTCCTGACGCGAGGCGGCAGGGCGCTTGGTGCTCCCACGTGCCGGCACCGGACCCTCAAATGCGGCTCGCAGTGTCTGCACTTGTGTGTTTGGGGAGTCAGTGTCACGGGTGGTCCCCTGTCCACCGGGCGGAGGACCGGGAACCGGTACCCCAATTGGAGACCAGTTTTTACGTCTGACCGTGGAGGCCTGTCTTCCTCCCCGGCCAACAGTTGTCCAGCCTCCGGAACCGTCCGGAGGCTCAGGGGTCGGGACACCATCCCGACCCGAGTCCGCGGCCGGAGCAGAGGCCCGCTCCGGCCCCCCGGCCGCAGACGGGGCCGGGGAGGGAAGGGCGGGGAAGAATCCCGCCCAGTTCCCCCGCCACCGGCCGGAGCCGGGGGCCGTGGGGGGTGGAGGAGGCACCACCTCCGGCTCAGGTACCGGGACAGCGGGCTGGTTAGTGAAAACCAGCCCCATCCTCCCAGCCAGGCGGACAAAGTCCGCCACGGAGAGGGATTGGATGGCCTCCTCCCGCGTCATCATGGAGGCTGCGTTGACCGCTGCTGAAGGAACACGGGTCCTAGCAGCGGCGGTCACCTGTGAGTAAGACTGCCGAGGATGGGAGACCTCATAAGCCTCCCTGGCCTCACGGAAACTCACATTTCGAGCTACCATCAGAGAGATAATCTCCTTCTCCCGCTTAAAAGCGGGACATTCCTTGTCGAAGGCAGAGTGGGCCCCCCCTGCAGTTCACGCAGTACGGCGACTCTTTGTCACAGTCGTTCTTTGTATGTTCTTCGCAGCCGCACCAGCTACACAGCTTTTTACCTCTACAGGAGGAAGACGTGTGACCGTACCGTTGACAGTTAAAACATCGCATAGGGTTTGGCACGTATGGCCTCACCCCAGTCCTGACATATTCGACGATCACATGGTCTGGTCGATCAGTTCTGTCAAAAGTCAACATCACGGTGTCTGTTTCCATCAACTCGCCATTCTTTCTAAACCTCATTTTTCTTGCTCCAACTACTCCGAAGCTACTCAGACCTTCTACAATGTCCTCTTCCGAAACATCTCTCAACTCTGCACATCTGATCACACCATTTGAAAAGTTTTTGGTGAGATGTGGAGTAATGGACACATTAGTTGTTATTGTTTGCTTTCCGCCTTGACTACGCTTTGAGTATGTCAGACTTGTTACCCTTAATGCACGTTCGGCGTCCTCATACTTAACAAACTCGACCTCAAGCTGTCCATCACGAAGGCGTTGGGAATTTTTTACTCGACCCATGCGGTCACACGCTTCTCTGCGCTGGAAGGGCGAAAGGGATGACAAGGGACCATCTAGGCCCCGTATGATCACAACGCGGGGACATGACGGTTTCGGCAGTACTGCCGCGGCTGAACGAGACGGTGCATTGGAACCCATAGGTGCGGGTCCACCAACCTGAGAGCGGGAAGGGCCAACAGTAGGCTGGTCCAGGACGGGGTTGGGTGTGGGGGGTGGAGGGGGTTTTGTGTATGAGGTTGCCATGAGAGTGAGATTTATATTCAATCCACACGAGCACGTCCCCCTTCCAACGAGGGTGCTACTAGGCGTGCCGACGTGCCGGTGAATTATACGGGGGAGACGCCGCCGCTACAGAGGGGGAGAGAGACTCACCAAACCCCCCTGCCCCGACGACGGTCCCCCCCTTGCACCTAGCCTAGACGACCCTGGGCGGGGCACGGACACCCCACCCTCCCCGGGTGAAGTTGGGACTTCACTCAAGGAGGGAGGGGCAGCCGAGCCCCACCAAAGGCCGACAGACTTTTACAATGCTGCTACTCTTGTCGATGCCCTCAAGAGTTCCCCGCCCTTGCGGAAATCCAGACCAAAGTAGAGTGTTGCTAGAGGACGACGAACGAACACAGCGCCTCCCTCAGCTCAGCTACCAGGACTCCTTCATCCCGGGGTACGGGTCGGTGCGCAGCTCACCTTAAAAGACAGGCGCCCTCGCACGGCCTCATCGGAGCAGGCGACTACCACCTGCTCGTCACAACTGATTCCCGGCTGGTCCGAGAGAAGCGAGCCCCCGGCCCGCAGGGCCGGCGATTAGAGGAATCCAATCGCCAGCCACACGAGCCGGAGGCCCACATACACCCAGACCATCCAGGAATCATAGGCACGTGCAAGGACGCCCATGATACTGGGATAATGTGGGTAACTGGGAAGTTATGAGTTGGAAAAGGAAGAGGGTCGGTCTGTGCTGTCCAGCCCAGACACGCGCCGCACGCGACCGAGGTGTCCACACTCAAGACGAGCAAGAGTGCACACACCCCTTGCCACCCGCGGAGACACGCCGGGCCAGACAACGCAGACAGTGGGCAGGAGGGGTGTTTAGGAGTGGACAGAAAGGATACGGGTGGAAAGGCATGGAGAGACAAGGAAATAAGGAAAGAAGAGGAAAAGGAACAAGGAGTTGGTGGGATTTAAATTTAGGAAGGCCAAAAAGGATGAGGATGGCAGTTTCGATTTAGCCTCTCGCCCGAAGACGGGAGGCGAAACCCATCCTGCCAACTGGGGTCGCGGGTGTCGTCACATCCCGTACCCAATTATCCATGTGCCGGACCAGTCAGCAGGTACCAACAAATCCAGCAGATGAAAATCGGTCCCCTGCGGGGTGAGAGAGAGAGAGAGAGAGAGAGAGAGAGAGAGAGAGAGAGAGCGAGAGAGAGAGCGAGAGAGAGAGAGGGAGAGGAGAGGTCTCAAGCACGGGACACTAGAAAAAACCGGACCAATGTGGGTAGAATGGTTCCTGGCTAAATTATACCTAATACAGTCTCTATGATAAGACCGACAACGCATTAGGAACTCACACTGCACACCAATCTGAAAAATCGGAACCCGGCGACCTAGTACCTTAGCTGTTAAAACCGATATTGGAACGATACATATTGACCTGGGTTCAATATCTACCGTGGAAAACCATTATCCGTATCCTGTCTGGTCTGGTAGAGAGGATCCTTTAACCCGCACACCAATAATCACTGCAGGAACCATTTCTAGACCACAAAGTCATAGACCAAGTCACATATACCTCTGATTTGTCGATCCAGCTGATATCCCTCCTTCCGGAGCTTCTTCGTCCATTCCCGAACCTAAAAAATACAATAAAATGCTCACGTAAACCATAGATGAGTCACAAGCCAGCTACAGCTTCTTTTTCATCTTCTCGAATAACTTAGGCGGAAAACTATTGTTGACGGCTGTTCTTGACACAGGAGGATCCAGGATTTCCGATGAGGGGGCATAGTCGGAAGGGGTGCCAAACCCTACAAGGTGGGCACCAAATCCTATCGCGGGGGCGCCGGTGCTCGCATCCTGGGGAGGGAGGCGCATTTCAGGTGGCGCTATCAATCAGAGGGCCTGAGGGCCTACCAAAGTGCCCCCCACTCCCCCCTGAATCCGCCTATGATTACTAGTTATTTTTTAGTTCCCTTCAAAGTTCTTAAACATGGGCTTGGGTTCTTTTTGTCATACTAGATTCAGTTGAAGTAAAGTAGGTCATGAAGTCTGCTCGGGTCGTTTGATGGTGAGCGCAGAGGGGACGATTTTCCAAGCATCAATTTGTCCTTAGGTATAATACGAGCACAGGGGCGCAGCCAGAGGGGGGCACAGGGGGCACGTGCCCCCCCCATCGGTGCCGGAGTGCCCTTTTGATTGTCAGGTGGTGTGCCCTCTTTGGGCCATGCCGCTCGAAATTTAGTACCCTACGTCGTTGAGCCTAGGTGGAACTAGACTGCATTTAGTGATTTAAGCTATTGTTTGACAATTAAGTGCCTTTATGGTCAGTTAGGGCATTCTGTCGCCTTTCCAAGCACCCGGGAAGAGTATAGGCACGTAATCCGTTTCCAGATAATGCCTCATCGTCGCCAATAATCGTATGGGCAGAGCTAATCTGGTGCCCCTTGAGCTCATCTGGTGCCCCCTGAGCGCTGGTCCTGAACCCTGGAGCTGATAATGTGCCCTCTGAGCTGATCTGATGCCCTCGTAGTCAATCTGGTGCCCCCCCACCCTGAGAAAATAATTGTGCTTTCTGAATCTATATAATGTTCTCTGAGTTAGTCTGATGCCTCCGAGCTTGCCCGGTGCCCTATTAGCTGTTTTAGAGCCCCTTGAACTGATCCGGGCCCCTGAACTTATTTAATGCCTCCCGTAGTTTATCTACTGTCCAGGGCCGCAGCCAGGGGGCACATGGGGCGCGTGCCTCCATCGGTGCCGGGGTGCCCTTTTGATTGTCAGGTGGTGTACCCAGTTTGGGCCGTGCCGCTCGAAATTTAGTGCCCTACGCCGTTGAACCTAGATGTAACTGGACCGCATGTAGCGATTGAAACTATTGTTGGACAACTTAAGTACCTTTTTTCGGTCAGCTAATGCATTCTGTCGCCTTTCCAAGCACCCGGGAAGAGTATAGGCACGTAATCCGTTTCCAGATAATGCCTCATCGTCGCCAATAATCGTACGTGTGGAGCTCATCTGGTGCCCCCTGGAAGTGATCATGTGCCTTCTGAGCTGATCTGATGCCCTCTTAGTCAATCTGGTGCCCCCCCTCCCCTGAATAAATAATTGTGCGTTCTGAACCTATACAATGCTCTCTAAGTTAGTCTGATGCCTCCGAGCTTGCCTGCTGCCCTATTAGCTGTTTTAGTGCCCCTTGAGCTGATCCGGGCCCCCTGAACTTATTTAATGCCTCCCAGAGTTTATCTACTGTCCAGGGGGGCACAGGGGGCACGTGCACCCATCGGTGCCGGGTGCCCTTTTGATTGCCAGGTGGTGTACCTACCCTCTTTGGGCCGTGCCACTCGAAATTTAGTGCCCTGCGCCGTTGAACCTAGATGTAACTAGACTGCATTTAGCGATTTCAACCATTATTTGACAACTAAGTGCCTTTTTGGTCAGCTAGGGCATTCTGTCGCCTTTCCAAGCACTCGGGAAAAGCATAGGCACGTAATCCGTTTCCAGATAATGCGTCTTCGTCGCCAATAATCGTACGGGCGGAGCTTATCTGGTGCCCCCTGGATCTGATCATGTGCCCTCTGAGCTGATCTGGTGCCCTCGTAGTCAATCTGGTGCCCTCCTCCTGAGAAAATAAGTGTGCCATCTGAGCCTATAAAATACTCTCTGAGTTAGTTTGATGCCTCCGAGCTTGCCTGGAGTCCTTTTAGCTGTTTTAGTGCCCCTTGAGCTGATCCGGGCCCCCTGAGCTTATTTAATGCCTCCCGGAGTTGATCTACTGTCCAGGGGTGCAGCCAGGAAGGCACAGGGGGCACGTGCCCCCATCACTGCCGGGGTGCCCTTTTGATTACCAGGTGGTGTACCCAATTTGGGCCGTGCCGCTCGAAAGTTAGTGCCCTAGCCGTTGAACCTAGATGTAACTGGACCGCATGTAGCGATTGAAACTATTGTTGGACAACTTAATACCTTTCTCGGTCAGCTAGGGCATTCTATCGTCTTTCCAAGCACCCGGGAAGAGTATGGGCACCTAGTATGTGTCCACCTAATGCCTCATTGTCGCCAATAATCGTACGGGTAAAGCCAATCTGGTGCTCCTTGAGCTCATCTCGTGGCCTCTCAGCTGGTCTTGGCCCCTTGAGCTGATTACTTGCCCTCTAAGCTGATCTGGTGCCCCTGAGTCAATCGAGTGCCCCACTGAACAAATAATTGTGCCTCCTGAACCTATATAATGCTCTCTGAGTTAGTCTAATGCTTCCGAGCTTGTTTGGTGCCCTAATAGCTGATTTAGTGCCCCTTGAGCTGATTCGGGCGCCCGAACTGATCTGATGCCTCCCCAAGTTGATTCTGTCTCCTAAGTCAATATGGTGCCTCTTCAGCTGATTAGGTGCCCCCTCAACTGATTATTGATATCTCCTTAGATGGTCTGGTCCCCCCCCCTGAGCTGGTTTGGTGGGCCCTGAGCCCACCTTGTGTCCCCCGAGCTGTTACGTTGCTCCCTGAGCTGATTTAGGCTCCTGCCATAGTCTGGGGGCTGGGAGCTGATCTGGCCCCCGAGCGGATCGATCTGGTGCCACCTGAGCTGCACTAATGCCCCTGAGTCAATCTGGTGCCTCCTGAGTCCATCTGATGCCCTCTGAGCTAGTCTGGTGCCCCCTGAGCTAATCTGGTGCCCTTTAAGCTGATCTGGGCCCCCTTGCGTGATTTCATGAGCAGCTCTAAAGCCGAGCTGAGCTGGGCCCACAGAGGCTGATGAGGGCTCCTGAGATGGTATGGGGCTCCTGAGCTGATTAAGTGCCTCCTGACTTTATCTGGTATTCCCGAGCTGGTCGGGGACCACTGATCTGATTGTTTGTCCCCGAAGCTGACCTCGTGCCCTATGGGCATCTGGTGTCCCCTGAGCAGCTCTGTGGCCTTTGAACTGATTGGGGCCCGAGCTGGTGAGGGATCCCTGAGCTGATTTAGTGCCCCTGACTTGAACTTGCCCCTTGCACTGATCGATCTGGTGCACCCTGAGCAGATATACTGCCTCCTGAACTTAACTAATGCCCCCTGAGTCGATCTGGTGCCTGCTGAGTTATCAGTGTGTCTCCTGAGCCCATCTTATTCCCTCTGAGCTGGTCTGGTGCCCCATGGCTAATATGGTGCCCTTTAAGCTGACCCGGGCCTCCTGGGTTGATTACGTGAAATCCTGAGCAGCTCCCAGGCCGTGAGCTGACCTCGGCCGACAGGGGTTGGTGAGGGCCCCTGAGATGATATGGGGCTCCTGAGCTGGTTAAGTGCCTCCTGACTTGATCTGGTATTCCCGAGCTGATCTGAGGCCCGGGCTGGTCTGGGACCCCTGATCTGATTGTTTGTCCCCGAGGCTGATCTGGTGCCCTATGAGCCGATCTGGTGTCCCCTGAGCAGCTCTGGGGCTCTTGAACTGATTAGGCCCCGAGCTGGTGAGGGATTCCTGAGCTGAATTAGTGCCCCTGACTTGATCTTGCCCCCTGACCTGACTTGAGGCCCCTGAACTGATCTGGGGCCCCAAGAGCTGATCTGGGGCCCAAGACCGGATCTAGGTTCTGAGGGTACCCTGAGCTGGTCTGGGCGCTGAGATTGTGAGAGCCCCTTAAGGTGGCTTGAGGCCCCCTGAGGTGATCTAGCGCCTTAAACTGTTCTGGGGCTTCTTGAATTGGTTTAAGGCCCTATGAACCTATCTGTGGCCCATTGAGCTAGTCTGATGACCTCATCTCTGGGACCAATGAGCTAGTCTAGTCCCTGGGTGAAGCATGAGCTGCTTTGTGGCCTGATCTACATCAGGGGCCCCTGAGGTGGTCTTGAATAGACAGATAATAATAACACAAGGCCAACTCCCATCATTTCGGGGCGGGGTCACTGAGCTTGTCTAGTCCCTGGAGGCACAACTGGGGGATGGGGGAAGCTGCTCTGGGGGCCTCTGATCCACATTTGGGGGCCCAGAGCTGGTCTTGAATAGATGGGAAATAAGAACACAATGGAAACTCCCCTTGTAAAACGGAGCTAACGAGGAATGAGGAATCTTTAAAACGGCTTGTGATATCTAGGCACCCCAGGTTATATAAATTGTTTATTATACTGGTGGATTCTGGGAAGGGATGATAAAAAGGCATGTGCCCCTGAGCTCAGAGCACAGTCCCATAAACCAGGATTTCTAGTAATTAATTTAAATGAAGAACTAGTTGTTACAATTTTCAGCCCTGTCACACCATCCCCATCTAAACCACCGGCCTGTTCACCTTTTATTTACTCTTAACTGGGACCGATCCTTGAGAATATGGAACTTAATAAACGAGTTCAAAAGATATCTCCCAAATTTTTCCGGCAGCAAAAATATGTTCTTCCAAAGACACTATGCCACTCCTCGTCCCACGGCGATTGTGGGAGGCAAGGAACTTAATCCGCGTTCAGCCAGGGCTCACTCGTCACGACAAAACCAGTGGGCATAACAAAAAAATTTCGACTCCAATATGCCTTAACCTGCACATTGTAACAGATATCACATGCTCCGCTGATGTTAAGTACTTGCATGAGTTGGCTGTCCTTAAATCTATCCAAAAAAGTAGTGTTTGGCTACTTCCATGGCATTTTGGCGATATTTTGTTCTTTTTTCGGTTTTAATCGAGCTTTCCTTCTCCGTCAATGAGTTCTTTGCATTTTTATTGAACCAAAGATGCCCAAAAAATGATATAAACAAAGATATAGTAAGTTTTTTTAGGTTACGTTAAAAAGTGCCCTTTTTTCCCCGGGGTGCCCCTCAAAGTTGGTGTGCCCCGCCATACGAAAGCTCTGGCTGCGCCCCTGAACGAGCAACGGCACATCAAAAATGACCAAGAAATAGCAAATAGATGTTGTAATATCACTTAACCACCAGACTTGAGTTGTGACTCTGAATCACAGTCAACCCTGAATCATATTCAATTTTTATTGAGTCAGAGTTGAGTCAACTCACATCTCACTTTTGGTTCAAAAAATCAACTCACCAGCTCAACCAAATAAATTGGGTCAGAATCTTTCAGTTTCCAAGCCATTAATCAATAGTCATAGTTCAGTCCGCTTAAAGGGAGATACGCGAAAAATTATTATTGTGGTTTCTTGCTATTTGAAAAATCCTGATAACGAAACTATCAATTATTTTTGAATCTTCGGCAAAATTTTGGGAGGCCACTCACTTATTATCGAAATAGGTTAACAGTTTCCATAAAATGCCCATCACTTGCCCATGCCCATACCCATCACTTACTTTTCGAAAACTATTTAAAGTTGAAAAATTATGTTTTTTAATAATACAAATGTTTGCCCTCCTGTATTTGTATTTGAAGTAATTTTAAAAAGCTTTCAAAAACTCCAAAATGAATAAGTTTGCCCTAAAAACGAAAAAAACAATTACTCAAGTCTTCAGCGGTTTCGTACCTCGGTTCTTGAGCCATTTTCTGCTTCCGCCCCAGGATGACAAAACTTTTGCGTCAGATAGGTCACGTGACCCCGGTTTGAGAATTCCTAGGCTTCTGATTGGTTAATTGTGATTTCTTTTAAGTCCTATATTTCTGTTTCAAAAGAGTTTTCGAATGTTGTTTTTCTAAAGTAATTTTTTTCTGGAGTAGCCCAAAGTTCTATATCACTGTTTAGGATAGATATGACCTAATTCTTAGAGAAATTGATAGCCTTAGCCATGTTGACGTCATAAACATCGATATGAGGTGTACCGGTAAAGCCGTCTAGAAATGTTGACTTTGAGGGCAATTTTAAGGCATTTGCAGGCCGAATTCGCAAAAATGAGAATAGGACTTCTGAAACAACTTTTTGTAACCTTTTGATATAGCCAATAAAATTTTTTTTCGCGTATCTCCCTTTAACATCTTTAGGAATCTTGCCTCAGACAATAATACAAGAAAGCTGACTGGAGTGTGTGACAACTTAATCTTGATGAAAACTTGTCCATAATGTATAAATAGCACAATTATTGGTATCATGAGGTTAACCAAAGCTACATTTGCCAGTTCCAAACTTGAGACACCTAGAAGTTACAGACCTGTAACAAGTGAAATCATGAATTACAAATTCCCAAAAACGAACTGTTACTGTTCCTTGCTCTGCATACAAAATGTGTTTATTGTAAAAGCAGCTTTGTGACTTATGACTCACCATAAACTGCGATCATATGGTGTCACCAAGTCTTATTCTGATGCAGGGTTGGCAAAATACCGGTAAAAACTAGGTTTATGCCAGCCAGTGGCATAAACTGGTAAATACCGGCATTTACCCGGAAAAAGTGTCAAAAACTGGCAAAAAGTGGCAAAAATATTTAAACTGACAATGATAGACCAGAAAGACAATTAAAGGTCATAGAACAGTTGTAAATGTGAAGCCAATGATGGCATTGACATGGTCTCTGGTCAAGACTAGTGTGTAAGCAGGTATTTCATTCTAGGCATCTACTCAGGCAGGTACTCTACTCTAGGTATCATCTTCTAGGCATCTTATTCTAGGCAGGTGCTCAGGTTGTAGGCATCATGGTTCAGAATGCTATGAATAACCAGCTTACGCCCAAAACTCTGGAAAATGTCAAAAGTGATAAATTCTAATCCGTAGGTACGAGACGTATGTCACTGAAAATGTGGAAAGGTGAGATTAGAAAATCAGCCTGGTTACAAACATTGCCAAATCCTACCTTTCTTCTTCTTCAATGACGGGCACTCAGGTTCCAATGTCTGAATATGCGTCTACTTTGAGCCTTTGATGTATTTTTGTCCAGTATTATGAGTGGAAGCTGATTATTCCTCTCATTTTCAATAAGCAGTTCGTCGATTTTGCTGACTGAGCAAACAGAGCAGTGGCATTTCTGAATGGTACACTTTGAACCCTCCTCAGGTAGTTGGTGTTCAGAAACCGATAATTTAATGACATTTGATATTCAAGCAAAGCGTTTGACTTTCTCTGCTGTAAAATTCAATTCTAAGGAAGTCAAGGCTCTTTAATTGCTTGCTTAACGCGGCATGTCGATTGCTTTCGAGCTCTTACGCTGCTGATTATGCGAATCTGAGGAGATAATTAGGAATGTTTCCATATCATCGATAATTCTCTGGTCAGAATTCCTTGCCAACTATACTGGACTGGGAAAAATTGGTTGACCCTCTACCACCAACGAAGTATTTTTATGTGCCTTCTCTACCACCAACGAAGTATTTTTATGTGCCTATCATATTTCATATTCTGACATAAGTAGTCAAAAATAAAAATACAGGCAAGGGCCCATGAAATCATTTCCTAATTATTCGCTGGGTTAAGTTACGGCAATGTGAGTAATTTCACTGTACTTTTCTCGCCCTAGTTGGGAGAGGGTGCTAGAACACCTCTCGGATTTTCCAATGTTGCCGGAAAACAGCGGTGCGAGGCGCCGCCGTACATGGCATCACTTATCTTGGACCAAATACGCAACTTTCCTGAAAATTATATTTGGGGTCATCTCAGGTCAGGTCACCAGGTCAGGTCAAGTGACCTCACCTCATAAATTTTGTTAAGAATTTCATGAGTCAGGATCTATCGATCTGAAACTTATCACATTATAGACCCACCGGGGGCTAGAAAAAATATTTCGGGATTTTTGATACCACAAATCTAAGGCCAAATACGTGTCATGCATATCCATTGGAAATGCATGTAGAAAATGCAAGTTAGTCGAAAAATGGCTCTATTTCTGAAGATACCTACGGCTTAAAAGGACTTATTTTATTGAAAAGGTAGCCTCGCTTTGCTGTAATGAGAGGAATTGAATGACGCTCGAATATTGGCTCCAAGTTAACCCAGTCTGGCGCCGGATTAAAAAAGTATTCTCAAAACTTTCACTCGCTTGACTCATCATGACCTCAGTATTAAACTGAGCAAAAACATGTTACTGACATAGTATCCTCATAATTTTTCGTGACCTATTCAGCGCTTTCGTGTGCTTTTTTCGTTCTTTTTTTTGCTTCTTCTTCGAGGAGCCGAGTTCGAGGGGGTGTTCAACACGCGCAGTGACGGTGGCAGGTACCCGCCCCCATGGGTTTTCGGAGATATAACAAAAACGGTGGCGCGCAGCGCCGCCATACCTGGTATACCTTGTGCCTGATTATTTTTACAACTTTTCCAAATTTTAAGGTTAGGTCATCTCAGTTCAGATCACCAGTGCAGGTCATTTGACCTCACCTAAAAAAGTTTAAGATAGCATAAGTCAGAACTCAGAACAATGTAAACTTATCCGATTGAAACTCGTATCACATAATGACCTCACCATATTCTTTAAAACATATTCCAGTATTTTCGATATTGATGACCTAAGGTCAGGTACGAGCCATGACCACTCCATTGGAAAGACACAGAAAAATGTTTTAAATAAAATAACTTAGTAATAAATGGTGATATAGCTTTTATTATCACGGCGTTAGGTTTGTATCATCCTTGCAGTTCAAATGATATGCATTTAACCTAATTTGACCTTGATAAGTTCTGAAGTGCTGCGGCGAGGAGCATGATGATGAGTTGTTAAGATGTTCCCTGGCCTCTCCCTCGAATCCGGAAATGTAAAAAACACTGAAGATTATATATTCGGGCACAGCCCTTCATCAGAAATCTGATGAAGGGCTGTGCCCGAATATATAATCTTCAGTGTTTTTTACATTTCCGGATTCGAGGGGAGAGGCCAGGGAACATCTTAACAACTAATTTGACCTTGACCTGATCTCAGATCAGGCCAAATTCTAGGTTTGACCTGATTTGACCTAACAAGGTGATATTACAAATCATTCGATTCGGCTTGCTGCGAGGATTCCAATGGCCTACATTTTTTTGCTCTAACTTTACCAGCTCAGATGTAATGACTGAAAACCTTTATTTACATGTTATCTCTATGGTGGCATGTTTTTACCTCTAGTGACCTAGAATGTGACCTGAAAAAGGTTGATTTTTTCTGTAGAGACTTGGATGTACTATCCAACGCCGTTTACTTTTTCGCTATCTAGCGTGGTTCTTGAGATCTTAGGAGGGCGGCGGTTACCCCCTGTCAATGCGAAAGTGGCTCAGACCTCCGTCAATGCGCGTGTTAAACACCCCCCCCCACCAGAAACTGGTTTTGCGACACGATGCCGAGTGTAAAATTCATATTGGAAAATATAGCCGGCGAGTGGAATTTTCAAGTAATATTTTGAGAGTCATGCAGAAAACAAAAAACCTTGTAACATCCCTTACCTATTTACAGTATAGGAATGAACTTTCCACGAAAATTGTCCTTGGTTCCATACTTATGATGAGTTCATAAAAACCAGGGCCATTGAACTCGGCTGAAAAGGCAACACTTGAAAATTGAGTGGGGAAATAAGCAAAAAATAACACACCGAATTGAGTGAAAAATCCAACCTGTTCAGTTGCGGCTCCCCACCCAGCACCCTGGGATTTGGAAGTGGGCGAAGGTGGATCTGAGGCACAATGGGGCGGGTGTTAATAATTATTGTGGGCAATTGAAACTCCTAACTGCGAAGGGAACGCTTAGAAATCAAATCACAAGATACAATGGAAATACGTACTTTCCGTAGCGTCTTCCTACAAATTGTCGTCTTGCAGCTATCATTTTACTTTCTTCATACGAGCGCCAGGTGATCAGCAATTTTCTTGACGCGAACGGGAGACACCTAATTAAAAGGACCCCGCTCAAGCGGCACCATGCGTGGCTAGTATTTTTGCGCTCCCCATATATCTAAAAAAAATATGTTCGAGCTGAGCGTGATCGGGAGCAAGTAGCTGGAAGAAGTAAAAGGAAGCTTTTTGTAATAGATTCTTCTAAGGCAAAAATTGTCTATGCAATTTGAAAATGAGGGTTGATGATATGAGCGTCGCCACCAGCAAAAAGTGAGGGGGCCAGCGAAACTTCAACCTCATGCGGACAATAAGTTTACCACGTTAGGATAAAAAGCTCTTCGAATCTGGGCTCCTCGCTGCCTTCCGCACCGACTGGTTATAAAAATCCGATATTCTCCCATTTTGACAGAGATCAGGAATTGTTTTACAAAAAAGGGTCCCATGCCTGGTAAAATAAGAGGAAATGTAGTTTCAACCTAGTTTCCGTAGTTAAAGCTCAGTATCCCTAGATCCGCGCCCGTTATTTAATATATGCATAACTTGATACGAGCAACATGTCGTGCCTGCTCCCTGGGCTCGTCGTGCTTGCTATTCAGGCTGTAGTTTAACAGCCCCCTCCAACAGCAAGCGCTGAACGCAGATTACCGGGTGCAGCGTCACACCTCGTAGCATATAGCATGTGAAAATTAAATGATAACATATCCAAATTTTAACCAAAAGAGGCAAAGAAGCGAAGATGAAATGCTTATTCATTGAATTTGATATAAACTTGATTGCCGTGTATTTTCACAAATTTGTAAGCGGGCAGTGCCATTAGCAGCAGTTTGACAGCAGTTTGACACACGGCCCAAAGGCGAAGGAATTCCTCCATGCCTGTGTGACGTCACTCGGGCGTGAAGTAATCCCTCTTGAACGTTCCTTTAAGTAAATATATCTTGGTAGTTTAATATATTTAAAGCGCAAGACTTAAATATTCTCTTCTATTGCTGCTAGGTGTCACTACTTTAAAGTTTCATTGAGGCGATTATCTATACGTATGCTGGGCCCATTCAAGCATTAATATGCCATTTGATGCTGCATCGTACGTGGTTTCGTATGTTTCAATAGTTGGTGCTGATTATTTTGCCTTGTGTGGCAAGGAGTGTTCAAACAGAGGGAGCACAAATACATTACCGATACATTATACATGTTTAGGAATCAGTTTAAAGTCAATTGCTGTATTGTGATGGGACTGAAAAGTAACTCCAAAGAAGCCTTCAACCATTTTTTACCTAAGCTATAGGATTTCAAGATATATTTAAATAATATTGCTTAGTTCTGGCTGGGTCTTACCAGCGAAAAGTCGAGAAAGACAGCTAAGCGATGAGGAACTCCTATGATGCCGAACAGCGCCGCTGCGCCGTTCAGAAGGTAGAAGAATGGTAACGTCGATTTGAAGACCTTTTTAGGGATAAGGGCGTAAAAGACGTATATTTTTTGTATTGTAAATAATAATTTACACCTTATCTTTATTCTTAAAAAAAATGTGGCAAAAACTGGAAAAAAACTGGCAAAAACTAGTTTATGCCAGCCGGTTTTAACCATGGTAAATACCGGTAAAAACCACCCAGTAGCAAACACCTGCCAACCCTGTTCTGATGGGATGAAGCTCGGAAATACTTGTGCAGAATACTTCATGATATTGTAATTGATTAGTGGCGGATCAAGAGGGGGAAAGGCATTTGTCCCCCCAAACGGAAAAGCTCGGGGCAAAACTATGTTTTTGCCCCTGCCCCCCCGAACTGTCGACCTCCCTTTTAGTCAGGGATGTGGAGCCGAGACAATTTTGGACGGCTCCGGCTCCGGCTCCGGTCCGGGGTTATGATTTCGGCTCCGACTCCGGCTCCGGCTCCGGGTTCAAGTGTCCTAACGGCTCCGGGTCCGGGCAAAATAGTCGGCTCCGACCGGCTCCGGCTCCGGCTCCGGCAATGTACCTATATCCAAAATGTGATCGCAACGTTCTCAAGGGCGTGAAAGTCCATCAGATACAAAGGGACTATGTATTTGTACGAATAAAAAATGGCCACTGGATGAACGAACGCTCTTGACCAGATGTCAAAGGCCAGTGAACCTCAAAACTGGACCAACCTACACTGCAGTGCAGTCGTATGGCAAACTGCACTGCACTGTTATGGCAAACAGAAATACGGGTCAGACATGCCCGCAAACCCACATAAAAATTAAAGATACAACGATCAAGTAAAGCTTGGACAGCCCGCAAAGAAAAACTTCGATGAGCTAACAGCAGGGTCGTTCAAAAAAATATGTTTTTACTTTTTAGATTCGAACCCACTTTTTCCCATTATATATTCAATTTTGATTTCAATGAGCCACATTTCAAGCGTCTACGACAGCGGGAAAGATCGCCTCAAAACGGCTAAAGACTTCATGTTTCGGGCGCGATTGGCCGCCCGGCGTTGCAGTCTCCCCTTGTTAAATTGGGATCAAAGGAGTGCATAACCTACCAGTAAAGACAGCCTGGCATGTGCGTGCGTATAAGAGCGGTAGATGGGATTTAACATGCAGGCATCTACTTGTCAGATGTATTTGCAGCGCAATACAAATACATGCTATTCCACAAAATACCTGAAATTAAATGATTCAGCACCCTAGTACTCTAAATCCCGACAGAACAGGAATGCCTTCCGGAGGCGAACCTTTCTCTAGCAACTATCGCTGGAGAACGTCGTGAGGCAGATGCTTCTCCCTATTCTCCTGCGAACTATTTAAGAGCTCTGGTACTGATAAAAAGATCCTGTTTCATATTTTTACCCTTTAGGTGGCTCACGAAATCTTCCACCAGTTTTTCACCACGTTCTGTGGGACCATTCACGACAGTAAGTTCTGGAATACCTTGAAACAGGGGAAGCTATACCAGTCACCAGCTTCTCAACGGAGCCATTTCCTGTCAGAATCTTTCAGATTCAGGCGCTCGAATACCATCCAGCTTTCAGGAATGAGAAATTGGGAGAAGCTTGGTATCGAGCCGAGCACTTCATAGCCTCTGTCGGAAACTTTAGCCTACCTAACTGAAAGGTGGATGGTTTTGCTGTTTAGGCCAGGTACTGTATCACTGCCTTTTTACCTTCAGCATCGTGATTCTTATTTGCGAAGCAGATTATAACTTTCTGGTCACAAATAACAGTTGCGTTTGCACATTGACTTCAGCGCCTCTACACAATACCGGAGTATTATCTCGAATTGCGCAAGCTGGTTTACGTGTGGCTGTCAGGAGAGCTTGTCTCCAATAACTGTCTGTTTAGAAGACCCGGAACTCACCAGCGAGCCACATTATGGAGTATAGGACATTTCTGGCATGAAGTGCGTGCTACTACTGTGTCAGATTCCGTTCATCATTCCAGAAGATAGTTAAAGACAGAATATTATAATTTTTGGAGTTTAACAACGCATCAACTGCTCAGGTCATATGGCATCAGAGGAGAGAGGGAAAGAATTAGCTCGGGCTAGAACAGGGCGCCAGATTCTGCCTCTGGGTGGGCTCGAACCCACGACACCCAGCACATAATGAATGCCATTGGCCAAGCCGAGCGCAAGCGCTAACCGACTGAGCCACTCAGACTCCGAAATAGTTAGCGGTTTTCCTTATAAGTGGTTCTAAGCCATGCATTTGGGTTCCTCCGTCGCGGATAGTCAGCTTTAGAGCCTTCTATGAGCCTCAAAGCTATCCATAAAATGCAATGCAGTGTTTTCATTAAGTTAATATAGAAATCGCCCTGAATGTGCTGAAGTCAATTTGTCATCAGCTGTGGTATCTGTGCACAGAAAGTTATATTCTGTCGCGCTGGTGAGAACCGCCATCTTGAAGGTAAGGAGCCAGTCGCACAACAATTGGCCAAAACAGCAAACGATTCACATTTGACTAGGGCAGGCTTAAGTTTCCGATAGAGGCTATGAAGAGCTCTGTAAATGGTCGGTACTAAGCCTCAGCCAGCTTGTTACTCCTGACAGCTGGCTGGTATTCGATTGCCTGAATGTGAAAGATTCTGACAGGAAATGGCTCCGTTGAGAAGCTGGTGACTGGTATAGCTTCCCCTATTTCAAGGTATTCCAGAACTTACTGTCGTGAACGGTCCCACAGAACGTGGTGTGAAGCTGGTGGAAGATTTCGTGAGCCACCTAAACGGTAAAAATATGAAACAGGATCTTCTTTTATCAGTACCAGAGCTCTTAAATAGTTCGCATGAGAATAGGGAGAATCACCTGCCTCACGACGTTCTCCAGCGATAGTTACTAGAGAAAGGTTCGCCTCCGGAAGGCATTCATGTTCTGTCGGGATTTAGAGTACGAGGGTGCTGAATCATTTAATTTCAGGTCTTTTGTGGAATAACATGTATTTGTATTGCGCTACAAATACGTCTGACAAGTAAATGCCTGCATGTTAAATCCCATCTACCGCTCTTATACGCTCGCACATGACAGGCTGTCTTTACTGGTAGGTTATGCACCCCTTATATTCCAATTTAACAAGGGAGACTGCAACGCCGGGCAGCCAATCGCGCCGGAAATATGAAATCTTTAACCGTTTTGAGGCGATCTTTCCCGCTGTCGTAGACGCTTGGAATGTGGGTTATTAAAATGAGAATTGAATATATAATGGGAAAAAGTGGGTTCGAGTCTGAAAAGAAGAAAAAACTTTTTTGAACGACCCTAAGCTAACAGTGTTCAACATAAAAAAACATCAGATAGGCTGATGGCATAATTCCTTTTCGAGAAAAATCGGAACCAACCACCCTACTGCCCAGGGCCCAGCAGCTGGTTCGCTCACTACACCACCCAATCGCGGTTGGAGCGGAGCAGCAACATTGCCTCCAATATGTCTGCTCTTAGCCTGGACCTGAAATCAGTAAGCAGTAGCTTCATCGCGGAGAACAACCTCTCCACGGACACCTGAGTAACTGGTAGCGCGGCCATTACCAGGCTAGCCCGCTGGATGATGGCTGGATATCTATCTAAGATGTCGCATACGGTCGCCCTCTTTAGGCGACCCAGGTTTTTGAAGTCGGCTAGTGCCGCATCGAGTGACGGGGATGCTGTTTTCTGCGCCTTTTGCCCTGGGTTCTCGACAGGCCCAGTATAAACTACTTCTCAGAGTACATGATAGCTCTCCTGGGGGGAAGGGGGAGGTGGGAGCAAAGATTTTATTGCTCGACAGACCTAGTGTAAACACCTTTTTCAAACAATTTCTTCGGCCTTTGGGGGCCAAAAGATAGTCTGCCCCCCTTCCAGGGCTTTGGGGGCATGACCGGAATGGCATCCCCCGGCGTCTGTCAACAGGGGCGGATGCAGGCCGACAGTATGGGGTAAATCGTGAAAAACATTTTTTTTAAGAAAATCGCCAAAAATTGGGCAGTTTGTGGGGGCAAATGCCCTTTTTTGCTCCCCCCATGGATCCGCCAGTGTCCGCCAATGCTATCATTTGTTGCCAATTTCTGCCCATGCTAAATTTCCGGGGCGCATCACCTGCCCGAGAGTGAAACCGTCTACGGAACACCCTAGTTGCAATATTTCACTAATCTCGATATACATAACATATTGAGAAAATGTAATATTTCAGGTGAATAACGGTGTTTCCATGCGACATCTCACGAGGTAAAATGTGACCATTTCACGTTTGATTTTTGGTAATTTTAGAGCTCTTTGGGAGCCGGAGCCGGACCCTTTCTGACGGCTCCGGCTCCGGCTCCGATCAAAAGTGTTTCGGCGGCTCCGGCTCCGGCTCCGGGCAGAATGGTCGGCTCCGACCGGCTCCGGCTCCGGCTCCGTATCCCTGCTTTTAGTTTGTAAGCAAGGTTTTGTGCTTTAAGTGTCAACTGCAAACAGAAACAGTAAACTTCTGTGTAATCATTGGGTCTTGGATAGCAAAACAAGCATGTTTTGGTCACATTTTTCACCACACTTTTTTTTGCTCATTGACTCTTGATTTACCCCCGAAACCTCCCATATAGTTAAATTGTGGAATACACTAAACGCATAACGTTTTTGTTTCTCGACTTCGATCCCCCCCAAAACCTACCAGCTAGATCCGAAACTGTTTTGACCTATTAAAGTGAAGCCTCAGTAAATCCCGAATTTTTAAGCCGAATGCAACCGAAATTACAGAGGAAATCTAAGAACTAGGCACACTGTTTTCCACAGGGAAAATAGTTCACTTGGTTGATACAAGGAAACACATACACATCCACCAAATAATAATTAGGTAACCACATAAATACTCTAAGTAGATTAAATTAACTTCCTTATACGTGGGGGCGACGCCTTTGGGGGCATCGCGGAACCAAAGGCGATTGTTCGAGCACTTTTTAAGCGGAAGCAATGTTTTGCGTCTCCGGAATGGAAGACCCTCGATAGACACCGGTCACGTGACGTCTGCACGTGCAGAACTTCCACCTCGATGATCTAAGTCCAGAACATACCCTGAAGTGCCAATAAGAAAAATTAAAAAATTGCATCTCCGGGACGGAAGACCCCCAATGTATTAGTATTCTAAAGTCTGCACGTGCAAAACTTGCACCATGCTGACCTCAGTTCATCAATTAACACCAACATGCCAAATTTTAGCCCAATCGGCCAATTAGTTCCCGAGATAGCGCCTGAGAGGATATGCTGCTACTGCGCATGCGCAGTCGGCAGGTCACTGATTGGCTGCTTCAGAGAGGTGCAGTGGCTAGCCTGGGTCACCATCCCCGAAAACGGTAAGCCTAGCTTCATTTGTTTGCCCATGATAACATTATTGGTCTTCCGTAGCCTTAACACTAATCATAGGGTATCTTCAAACTGGGGGTGCCCGTGTGTACGGGAAGGAACCGTTTGCGCCTGTTACCCTATTAATAAATCAGAGGGTACAAATAAGCCTTGTTTTAAGACTTAAGGAGACTATCTGCACCACCAGCAGCCTTATAGTGTCTTAAAACCAAATTTTGGATTAGTTTCGGTCCCCCCTCAAGATCACGTGGCACGCGCCAGGGGTTATCAAGACGGTTCAAAGTGATGTCATCTAACATATAATCCCCCCTGGCTACAATCGAGGCGGGTTTCATCTAAAACGTTCCCATACGGTAGAAGCCAAGTATCCCATAGCCTTAACACTAATTCATAGGGTATCTTCAAACTGGGGGTGCCTGTGTGTACGGGAGGGCGCCGTTACTCACTTTTACCCTATAACTCAATCAGACAGTACCTATAATCGTGGTCTTAGGACTTAAAGCGGGTATCTGCACCATCAGCAGCCTTATACTGTGCTAAATCCTAGTTTTGAAGGGGTGCCGGTCCGCACTCAAGGTCACGTGGCACGCGCCAGGGGTCATCGAGACGGGTCAAAGTGGTATCATCTGAAACATAACCCCCTGGGCTACCATCGATGCGGGTTTTATCAAAACAGTTCCTTTAGGGTAGCCGCCATGGGCTTGTGAACTCAAAAAATTGAAAAATCTCCAGAAATTTATAAAATCTCTAAAAATCCTCTTAACAGGGGACCTTCATCGAAACAAGTGTCGGGTGGGTATGGTACCCTACCGGCGACAGTTGCACCGCAGGTGTCAGTTTGGCCTTATCTGGAAAGCTCTGGGTGCTATAGGGGGCACAAATCTGACCCAAGAGGAAAACTATTTTTAAAAGGTTTTTCGCAGCGGAGGATCCCCAGCCAACGTAATGATACCATATAAGCACCCACCAGCTGCCCCCAGACCTTGTTACCACATATGCATGCACTTATTGGCCCAATGTGACACCGGTAGTGCACCAGGACCCCCTCAAGTGGGCAAAGTCGAGATTTTTGGGCTGCAAGGTCATTTTCAGGGTCATATAGCGCGTGACTCGAAGTTTTCCCAGATATACCGCCCATACCCGGTAGTACCCAACGGTGCCCACTAACACATCAAGAAGTTTAAACAGAATCGTTAGAGCCATTTTTGAGAACATTTTGGTTTTCTAAATTTTTGATTTTTTCCCATAGACTTAACACGTGAAATTTCACGTGCAGATTGCACGTGCCTCGGAGTTTTCCTAGGGTGGTGACCCACACCACAAGGTAGGTCAGCACCAGAACCCCAACTCTAGAAAAAATCACCAAAATCGTACGAGCTGTTTGGGCTGGAACCAAGTTGCAGTTATTTCCAACACATACAGAAATGCACCCCCTGGAGACGTGGGGGGCGACGCCTTTGGGGGCATCGCGGAACCGAAGGTGATTTTTGGTGGAATTTTGACGGAAAAAATAGAATATGCATCTCCGGAACGCAGGATCGCTCATACTAGGGGTAAGTTAGGGGCAAACATATTGCATCAGCGGATTGCCATCGGCCATGGTTACCTAATGATCGAGTTTGGACCGAACCCTTCCAATAGGCTCAAAACTAGAGAGCTCTGACTTTAAAATTGTTTCAAATCTTTAAATGTTGTAAATTCCTCCAAAAAATCTCCTTAATAGGGGGTCCTCATCAAAACATTTATGGTGTAGGTACAGTACACTGGTGGTACTGGTTGAACAACAGGTATAAGATTCCCCACATCGGGAAGGGTCTGGGCGCTGTAGGCCTGCCCCACCCCATTACTTAGTAGCCCTTAAACACTAGTCCTTGGGGGTACCGGCCCCTACTCAGGACCACGTGGCGCGGGCTAAGGGCAAGTTAGGGGGAAAATTGTGCCAATTTCGGATAGGAAATCGTTCTGGTTATCATATCAAGGTGTTTCGACATAAACATTCCCATAGGATCGAAACCAGACACCTTTGAATTTGAAATTTTGCCAATTTTCTTTGAAATTGTAAAAATCTAAAAAAACTAATTCCTTCAAAAATCTCCTTGATGAGGGACCCCAATCAAAAAGTTTGGGGTGCAGGTTCACTATTAGTGGTAATGGTTGATCAGCACGTAAAAGATTCCCAATATCTGCAGGGGTCTGGGCGCTGTAGCCTTGCCCCACCCAATTAATGTGCAAAAATGCGTTTTAGGCGTTTTGCACAATGGAGGACCCCTAGATGAGCGCAAGATTCAAAATAACACCCCATCTATTGGACCCCAGCCTTGTCATCACGCGTGCGTACTTTTGTAGCCCAAAAGTTACTGGGGGGGTATTTTCGTGGCCCCCTCAACAAGCCCCTGTCGAGATTTTTGGACAAAAAGGTCATTTTCAAGGTCAAATATGCACGTGACGTAGGATTTTCCCGGATATAACACCGATACCTAAAAGTGTCTAACGACACGTTCTAGCCATATAAAAAGTTTAAAGAAAATCGTTGGTCCACGATTGGAGAAATTTGATATTGTCCATTTTTCGAGAAAACCGCTAAAAAATCAATTTTGGAGAATCTCCTCAATGGAGGATCCATGACAGATGCCAGGATTCCAACAAACCACCTATATATTGACCCCAAGCCTTGTCAGCACGCATGCACACGTTTGGAGTACCAAACTGCCACCGGGGCCTCTGCAGTGACCCTTTAAGGGGGCAAAGTCGAGATTTTCAAAGTGTAAGGTAATTTTCAAGGTCAAACGGCACGTGCATTCGAGTTTTCCCAGATACACCACCTATACCGGCTAGTAGCCAAAGGTCCCAACTAACCCCTTAGTGAGTCTGGTCAAAATCGTAGAGCCGATTTTGAGAAAATTTGCTTTGAATATTTTTTTCAAAAAATCCCCATTGACTTTGCACGTGAAAGTTCACGTACAAATTGCACGCGCTTCGGAATTTTCCTGGGGTGGTGACCCATACCATCAGGTAGGCCACCATCGGGAGACGAACTCTAAAAAAAATTACCAAAATCGTACGAGCCGTTTGAGGAGCTATCAAGTTACGGTTATCTCCAACAGTTGCGATTTTTCCCTCCCTATGAGTTAGCTCAGTTGATTTTCAATGGAAAATCTCAATTCCAAGGAATAGATCTGTTCTCACATTTGAAAAATCACCTTCGGTTACGTGGGGCGACGCCTTTAGGGGCATCGCGGGACCGAAGGTGATTGCAAGAGCACCTAATCGCTTCTCCGGAACGGGAGACCCTTTAAAGTAAATAGTTTTGTGACATCTGCACGTGCAAAACGTGAACCTTCCTGTGTTTAGTTTACATAATCCCCACAAGACAATTTGGCAGAAAATGAAAAATCTGAATCTCCGGAACGGAGGACCCTCGATAGAAAGTGGGTTTCTCACGTAAGCAGGTGCAAAACTTCCACCTTGCTGACTTGGGTTCATAACAACCCATACATACCAAATTTAAGCAGAATCGGCCAACTGGTTGCAGAGATATAGCCCATTGGGGTTATGCGCTACTGCGCATGCGCAGTGCCCCTGTCACTGATTGGCTGTTTCAGAGAGGTGTAGTAGTAGGCTTGTGGCAATTCCCTCGAAAACCGCACCCCTAGCTCTATTTGTTGGTCCGTGAAAGCATCATTAGTGTTCCATTGCCTTAACACTAACCCAGAGGGTATCTTCAAACTGGGGGTGTCCTTGTGTACGCAAGGGCTGTTTTTGCATCAATGACCATCTCACTCCATCGGATGGTACCAGTAAACGTCGCTCTAGTACGTAAAAGGGTTATCTGTACGAACAGAGACCGTACACCCTCCCGAAATGAACTTTTGGAGTGGTGCCCGTCTGCACTCAAGGTCACGTGGTACGCGCTAGGGGGCACCCAAAGGATTTTGGATGATTTCGTTTGACTCATAACCTCTTTGGGTACAAACGAGGCAAGTTTCGTTAAAAACAGTCCCATACAGTCGCAGCCAGGGACTTGTGTACTCCAAAAATGAGAAAATCTCCAGAAATTTAAGAAACCTCTAAAAATATCCTTAATGGGGGACCTTTATCGAAACAAGTGTCAGGCAGTTAAAGTATGTTAGTGGTAATAGTTGCACCGCAGGTGTTAGTTTTACCCCATCTTGAAAGGCCTGGGTGCTGGAGGGGCCAACCACCCGACTCCGGAGGAAAAATATATTTTAAAGGTTTTGCGCAGTGGAGGACACCTGGCCAATCCCATAATACCTGATAACCACCCATCCACTGGCCCCAGGCATTGTGTCTATGCATGCATACACTTATTGGCCCAGGGTGCCACCGGTGCCCCACCGGGGCCCCCTCTAGGGGGCAAAGTCGAGATTTTTTGGGCGGCAAGGTCATTTTCAAGGTCAATTTGCACGAATTTTCGAGTTTTCCCAGATATACCACCTATACCCCCTAGTACCCGAAGGTACCAACTAACACCCCATAAAGGTTTCCAAGAAATCGGATAGGCCAATTTTTTTAATATCACTTTTTTAATTTTCCCAAAAATCTCCGTAGACTTAACACGTAAAATTTCACGTGCAGATTGCACGTGCTTCGAAGTTTTCCTGGGGTAGTGACCCATACCCCAGTGTAGGTCCCCATGGGTACCCTATCATATTAAAAATGTAACAAAATCCATCGAGCCGATTTTCAGAAAATCGGCCATCTTTGTTTCCGTAATGTTAAACCCCATAGGAAAATAGGGGTGTCGATTGCACGTGCATTCAAATTTTCCTGGGGTGGTGACCTATGCCACAAATTAGATCACCATCAGGACCCTATCTCTAGAAAAAATCATCAAAATCGTACAAGCCGTTTGAGCTGGCACCAAGGTGCCCCGATCTCCAACAAATAGTGAAAACATCTCCCTGATGAGTTAGCTCAGTTGATTTTCAATGGAAAATCTCAATTCTAAAGAATAGAGCTTTTCAGCATTTGCAATCACCTTCGGTTACGTGCACCTATTCGATTCTCCGGAATGGAGGACCCTTGATAGTGAATGATTTTGACATCTGCACGTGCAAAACTTGCACCTTCCTGTTTTTGGTTCACAAAACCCCCCACAGAACAATTCGGCAGAAAATAATAAATTCGGATCTCTGGAACGGAGGACCCTCGGCAGAGACTGACTTTTTCACGTGAGCACGTGAAGAACTTCCACCTTGCTGAATTTATTTCATAACATAACTCCCAAATACAAACTTTCAGCCGAATCGGCCCATTGGTTGCAGAGATATAGCCCATGGGGTACGTCCTACTGCGCATGCGCAGCGCCCCAATCACTGATTGGCTGATCCGGAGAGGTTACGTGGCAGGCTTGTGGCATTGTCCCCGAAAACAGAAGCCGTACCTCTATTTCTTTGGCCGTCCAAGCATCGTAAGTTTTCCATTGCTTTACCACTAATGCATAGGGTATCTTCACACTGGGGTATCTTTGCTTAGCAAAGAGTGCCGTTAGCACCTATAATATGATGACTCCACCAGACGTTACTCCATTCCCGATAACAGTACCCGTAGCTGCATTTGTTTGGCACTGCTAGCATTAAAAGTTTTCCGTTGCTTTAACACTATCTAATAAGATATCCTCAAACTGAGGGTGCCCGCGTGAATAAAGGGGCCCTGTTGGCACCTATGACCATTTCACTGTAGCAGATAGTGCCAGTAATCGTCATTTCAATACGTTAAGATGCTATCTGTTTGAACAGGGACCATATACTGTCAAAAAGTTCACTTTTGAAGGTGTGGCGGTCCGTATTCAAGGTCACGTGGCACGCGCTAGGTGGCACCCAAAGGGTTTCAAATGGTTTCATTTAAAAGGTAACTTCTCTGGGTACAAACGAGGCAAGGTTTGTCAAAAAGGTTCCCATACAGTAGCAGCCAGGGGCTTGTAAACTCTAAAAATTAGAAAATCTCCAGAAATTTTAGAAACCTCGAAATATCTCCTTAATGGGGCACTTTTATCAAAACAAGTGTTAAGCAGTTAAAGTATGCTAGTGGTCATAGTTGCACCGAGGGTATTAGCTTCGCGCCATTTTTAAGGGCCTCGGTGCTATAGGGGCCACCCACCCGACCGGAGAGGAAAAATGTATTTTAAAGGTTTTGCGCAGTGGAGGACCCCTAGCCAATCTCATACTACCCATTAACCACCCATCCAGTGGCCCCAGGCATTGTGTCCATGGATGCATACACTTTTTGGCCCAAGGGGCCACCGGTGCCCCGACGGGGCCTCCTCTAGGGGGCAAAAATGAGATTTTTGGGCTGCAAGGTCAATTTCCAGGTCAAATTGCACACAATTTAGGATTTTCCCAGATATACCACCCATGCCCCTAGTAGTCGAAGGTACCGACTAACGCCTCAAAGAGTTTCAGAAAAATCGTTGGCGCCATTTTTGAGAAAATTTTAATTCTTTAATTTTCCGAAAAATCTCCGTAGACCTAACACGTAAAATTTCACGTGCAGATTGCACGTGCTTCGAAGTTTTCCTGGGGTAGTGACCCATATCACGGGGTAGGTCCCCATGGGTACCAAATCATATTAAAAAAGGAACAAAATCTATCGAGCCGATTTTCAGAAAATTGGCCATCTTTGTTTCCGTAATGTTAAACCCTATGGAAAAAGGGGTGTCGATTGCACGTGCATCGGAGTTTTCCTGGGGTAGTCGCCTATGCCACAAAGTAGATCACCATCGGGACCCTAACTCTAGAAAAAATCATCAAAATCGTACGAGCCGTTTGGGCTGGTACCAACTATCCCCGATCTCATGCAGTTGATGGAAACATGTCCCTGATGAGTTAGCTCAGTTGATTTTCAATGGAAAATCTCAATTCTAAAGAATAGAGCTTTTCAACATTTGCAATCAGCTTCGGTAACAGTTGATTTTCAATGGAAAATCTCAATTCAAAGGAATAGATCTTTTCTCACATTTGAAAAATCACCTTCGGTTACGTGGGGGCGACGCCTTTAGGGGCATCGCAGGACCGAAGGTGATTGCTGGAGCACCTATTCGCTTCTCCGGAACGGAAGAACCTTAATAGTTAATTTTTGTGACGTCTGCACGTGCAAAACGTGCACTAGTTCACATAACCCCCACAGGACAATTTGGCAGAAAATGACAAATCTGAATCTCCGGAAGGGAGGATCCTCGGGAGAGACTGGTTTTGTCACGTGAGCACGTGCAAAACTTCGATCTTGCTGACTTTAGTTCATAACATTGCCCCTACACACCAATTTTCAGCCGAATCGGCCCACTGGTAGCAGAGATATGGCCAGTTCGAGGCCATGCGCTACTGCGCATGCGCAGGGTATAGGTTACTGATTGGCTGATTCAGAGAGGTGCAATGGCAGGCTTGTGGCACTGTCCCCGAAAACGGTAGCTGTAGTTGTATTTGTTTTGCCGTGAAAGCAGCGTAGGTGTCCCATTGCTTTAACACTAGTCCATAGGGCATCTTCAAACTGAGGGTGCCCGTGTGTATTAAAGGGCACTGTTTGCACCTATAACGATATCACTCTATCAGATGGTGTCAGTAATCGTCGTCTCCGTACGTAAAAGTGCTCTCTGTTCGAACAGAGGCCATATACTGACCCATAATTCAGTTTTGGAGGGGTACCGGTGCACACTCAAGGTCACGTGGCACAAGATAGGAGGCACCCAAAGGGTTTCAAATGAATTCATTCAACACATAACCCTCCTGGGTACAAACGAGGCAAGTTTCGTCAAAAACAGACCCATACAGTCGCAGCCAGGGGCTTGTGTACTCCAAAAAGGAGAAAATCTCCAGAAATTTTAGAAACCTCTAAAAATCTCCTTAATGGGGGACCTTTATCAAAAAAAATTGTAGGGCAGGTAAAGTACGCTAGTGGTAATAGTTGCACCGCAGGTGTTAGTTTTACCCCATCTTTAAAGGCCTGGGTGCTATAGGGGCCACCCACCCGACTGGAGAGGAAAAAACATATTTTAAAGGTTTTGCGCAGTGGAGGACCCCTGGCCAATCTCATACCACCCATTAACCACCCATCCAGTGGCCCCAGGCATTGTGTCCATGGATGCATACACTTTTTGGCCCAAGGGGCCACCGGTGCCCCACCGGGGCCTCCTCTAGGAGGCAAAAATGAGATTTTTGGGCTGCAAGGTCAATTTCAAGGTCAAATTGCACTCAATTTAGGATTTTCCCAGATATGACACCCATACCCCCTAGTAGTCAAAGGTACCGACTAACACCTCAAAGAGTTTCAGAAAAATCGTTGGCACCATTTTTTAGATAATTTTAATTCTTTAATTTTCCGAAAAATCTCCGTAGACTTAACACGTAAAATTTCACGCGCAGATTGCACGTGTTTCGAAGTTTTCCTGGGGTAGTGACCCATATCAGGGGTAGGTCCCCATGGGTACCATATCATATCAAAAAAGGAACAAAATCTATCGAGCCGATTTTCAGCAAATTGGCCATCTTTGTTTCCGTAATGTTAAACCCTATGGAAAAAGGGGTGTCGATTGCACGTGCATCGGAGTTTTCCTGGGGTAGTGACCTATGCCACAAAGTAGATCACCATCGGGACCCTAACTCTAGAAAAAAATAATCAAAATCGTACGAGCCGTTTGGGCTGGTACCAACTATCCCCGATCTCATGCAGCTGATGGAAACATGTCCCTGATGAGTTAGCTCAGTTGATTTTCAATGGAAAATCTCAATTCTAAAGAATAGAGCTTTTCAACATTTGCAATCACCTTCGGTAACGTAGACCTAACACGTAAAATTTCACGTGCAGATTGCACGTGCTTCGAAGTTTTCCTGGGGTAGTGACCCATATCACGGGGTAGGTCCCCATGGGTACCATATCATATTAAAAAAGGAACAAAATCTATCGAGCCGATTTTCAGCAAATTGGCCATCTTTGTTTCCGTAATGTTAAACCCTATGGAAAAAGGGGTGTCGATTGCACGTGCATCGGAGTTTTCCTGGGGTAGTGACCTATGCCACAAAGTAGATCACCATCGGGACCCTAACTCTAGAAAAAATCATCAAAATCGTACGAGCTGTTTGGGCTGGTACCAACTATCCCCGATCTCATGCAGTTGATGGAAACATGTCCCTGATGAGTTAGCTCAGTTGATTTTCAATGGAAAATCTCAATTCTAAAGAATAGAGCTTTTCAACATTTGCAATCACCTTCGGTAACAGTTGATTTTCAATGGAAAATCTCAATTCCAAGGAATAGATCTTTTCTCACATTTGAAAAATCACCTTCGGTTACGTGGGGGCGACGCCTTTAGGGGCATCGCAGGACGAAGGTGATTGCTGGAGCACCTATTCGCTTCTCCGGAACGGAAGAACCTTGATAGTTAATTTTTGTGACGTCTGCACGTGCAAAACGTGCACTTTCCTGTATTTAGTTCACGTAACCCCCACAGGACAATTTGGCAGAAAATGACAAATCTGAATCTCCGGAAGGGAGGATCCTCGGGAGAGACTGGTTTTGTCACGTGAGCACGTGCAAAACTTCGATCTTGCTGACTTTAGTTCATAACATTACCCCTACACACCAATTTTCAGCCGAATCGGCCCACTGGTAGCAGAGATATGGCCAGTTCGAGGCCATGCGCTACTGCGCATGCGCAGGGTATAGGTTACTGATTGGCTGATTCAGAGAGGTGCAGTGGCAGGCTTGTGGCACTGTCCCCGAGAACGGTAGCTGTAGTTGTATTTAAGTAGTTAGAAATGTTTTCGGGATATTAGTCTGGGTTATTTGATGAAAAGTTTAAACTTCCGAATATTTCGAGTTTATTGATAGCTCTTTTTCAACGGAATGTCGATCATGAACAGCCAAGTTTTTCAAACACAATGTCATCTTCATCACTTGAGTTCCCTTCCTACATACCTCTCATTTAAATGAAGTATATTACGTATTCTTGCAATTCCCGCTGAACCATTAAACGCCTATTCGCTAAACGGCACAAATAATGACAAATAACACGTTTTTGCAATTCCCGCCGAACCATTAAACGCCTATTCGCTAAGAGGCACAAATAATGACAAATAACCCGTTCCTTATATACACGTTTCACTAGCTCACAGCCCCTACTATTGATTTTATTTTTCCCTGATTTTGTCCAATCCTGTTGAATTCTTGTTAACAATGATAATCCTAATACTACTACAATCCTACAGCCATGACGATCCTCCTACAATGCTTCTAAAACGGGGTCCCAAATTGGGTTAAGTGTAACGTTTCCCCTATCCCGATTTATATCCGCTTCCCTTATTCTAATTTCTATCGCTTCCCTAACAGACCTTCTTACGGATTTTTGCTCTACTGCAACAATTTTAACATCACGAGGGTTCAGATCCTTCCGACAACTATATACATGACATGACACTGCTGATTTAGAAAACCTGCCGTTCCGAATATCCCCTATATGCTCCTCCACCCTTACCCCTAGCGGCCTACCTGATTCCCCTATATATGTTGACCCACACTCGCATTTCATTTCATAAACTGCCCCCCTTTTCTCTCCCTTACTCATAGGATCCTTAACATGCGTCAGTAAACTTTTGAAGGTAGTCTTAGAACTATGAGCAACCTTTAAGCCATGATTACGTAATGCCCTACTGATACGCTCACTGACTCCTTTGATGTACGGTACTGACACATACTCATGTTTTTCAGCGTCCCGTGGCTCCGTCTCTCCTTGCTCCTGCGGTCTTTGCTGTCTTCGCTGCGGCTGCTCTTCGTCTCGCTCCTCCTGTTGATTGTTGCACGTGGTCGTTTCGGCTCGCTCCTGCTCCTCCTGTTGACAGTTGTTCGTGGTCGTGTCGGCTCGCTCCTGCTGCTCCTGTCGGTTGGTTCTCGTGATCGCTTCGTCTTGCTCCTGTTCCTCCTGTTGGCGGGTGTGTGTAGCAGCTTCTTCTTGCTCCTGCTCCTCCCGTTGGTGACCTCGTTGGTTGGTACCCCCAGCTGCTTCAACCGTCCGCTTGAGGGCCTTATCGACGAACCGTTTTGGGTATCCGTTTTCTTTGAAGATTCCTTTCAGTGCAATCATCTCGTTTTTTAAGGACACTGGGTCTGTGCTTAGGTTCTTTGCCCTGGCACCAAGACAAGAAATGATTCCTGCTTTAATGCTTGAAGCATGGTGAGAATCGTGTCTGATGTATAAGTTTGACGCAGTTTCTTTTCTAAAAACCGATGTCTTTAGTCTTCCTGAATCCTTGGAGATTTTCATGTCTAGGAAGCTTAGAGTTCCTCCCTGCTCCGTTTCTAGTGTGAACTGAATGTTTCTTGATAGGCTGTTGATATGGTCATGGAATCCAGAAAGCGTGCTCAAACCGTGCTGCCATATGACTAAAACGTCGTCTACGTATCGACGCCATAATCTTGGCTTCAGCCTAGCAGTGTTGAGTGCTTCTGTTTCTATGTGCTCCATATAGCTATTCGCTAGTACCACCAATAGGCTGAGACCCATGGGAGCTCCCTCCCGCTGTTCGAAAAATTTTCCATTCACCTTAAAATATCTGCAGTCCAGACAGGCAATCATAAGTTCCCGCAATGTTTCAACTGAGAGAGGCGTCCTATCACACAAGGTTGGATCTTCGCTAAGTTTTTGGCATGTCACATCAACTGCTTCGAGCACTGGCACTCTTGTGTAGAGTTGTGTCACGTCGAAACTCACTAGCAAGTCTCCCTCGCGAACATTAATCTTCCGAATGTCTGTGGCTAAAGAGGCCGAGTTTGATACAGCACACTCTGTCTTTCCGATTGCTGGACTAATGATTCTGGTTAAGTAGGACGCGAGACTGTAGGCTGGAGAGTCAATCATGGATGTGATGGGTCTTAGAGGTACGCCATCTTTATGGATTTTTGGAAGTCCATAAAATCTGGGCGCAACTGAGTTACGTGGCTTCAGGGCTTTCGTAAGTGCAGGATCTATTTTTCCCTCCTTTTCAAACTTAGCTAGCAGTTCACTTATTTTCCGCTCTTTAATCCGTGTGGGGTCTTTCCTAATCTCTTGATAAGCGCCATCGTTCAACAGCTCATTAACTTTTTGTTTATATTGTTCTGCAGACAGAATCACTGTTGTGTTTCCTTTATCTGCCTTGAGTATTTTTATGTCATTCCTGTCCTGAAGGGATTTAAGTGCTTTCCGTTCGTCCTGAGTTAAGTTATCCTTTGGGGCGCTGGATGTCTGAAGTATGCGTGCCACTTTAGTCCGTATAATGTTCGCTTCCACTTCTGGCTTTTTGGTTAGTGCTGACTCGACCGCACAAATTATTTCCTTTTTAGGAATCTTCTTTGGGGCTGGTGCAAATCCTAATCCTTTTTCCAAGACTTGACCTTCTGAGTTACTAAGAGGTTGTTCGCTTAAATTCACTACGGTTGATTTGACTAAGCTTCTTGGGATAGGATCAAGGCTACGCTTTTCCCTCATGAGATTATCAAACTTCTTAACTTGGCTGCTCTTCTTTCTAAGGAATGCATTGTCCCCTGCTTTGGATGTTACTCTTTCAATAATTATAAAATCTGGCCTCGACAGGGTGTTTCTCAGTGAAATCTCCACGTACCTTTTGCGTTTTAATTCCTCGCTTTTGCTGTTTTTTGCTAGCTTCAACGCTTCCTTAACAAAGACATTTTCCGCTTTCCGTTTCACCGTTTCTGCACGAATCCCGGGAAGAGTCGTTTTCAACCTAAGTCCTTTAGGTATCACTCCGTTATCTCGGCATCGCTTCAGGAAGATGATGTGGTTCGAAAGGTTTGACAGTTTTGTTTTGATCGATTTAAGTGCTGTGGTAAGTTGGTAGATTCTCCTCCCGTAGAGGTTAGTTATATACGTTTTAAGAGTCATATTTTTCCCAGAAACTGTTGTCAAGTAGTTAGAAATGTTTTCGGGATATTAGTCTGGGTTATTTGATGAAAAGTTTAAACTTCCGAATATTTCGAGTTTATTGATAGCTCTTTTTCAACGGAATGTCGATCATGAACAGCCAAGTTTTTCAAACACAATGTCATCTTCATCACTTGAGTTCCCTTCCTACATACCTCTCATTTAAATGAAGTATATTACGTATTCTTGCAATTCCCGCTGAACCATTAAACGCCTATTCGCTAAACGGCACAAATAATGACAAATAACACGTTTTTGCAATTCCCGCCGAACCATTAAACGCCTATTCGCTAAGAGGCACAAATAATGACAAATAACCCGTTCCTTATATACACGTTTCACTAGCTCACAGCCCCTACTATTGATTTTATTTTATTTTATTTTTTTTCCACTTTAGCCACAGACATTCGGAAGATTAATGTTCGCGAGGGAGACTTGCTAGTGAGTTTCGACGTGACACAACTCTACACAAGAGTGCCAGTGCTCGAAGCAGTTGATGTGACATGCCAAAAACTTAGCGAAGATCCAACCTTGTGTGATAGGACGCCTCTCTCAGTTGAAACATTGCGGGAACTTATGATTGCCTGTCTGGACTGCAGATATTTTAAGGTGAATAAAAAATTTTTCGAACAGCGGGAGGGAGCTCCCATGGGTCTCAGCCTATCGGTGGTACTAGCGAATAGCTATATGGAGCACATAGAAACAGAAGCACTCAACACTGCTAGGCTGAAGCCAAGATTATGGCGTCGATACGTAGACGACGTTTTAGTCATATGGCAGCACGGTTTGAGCACGCTTTCTGGATTCCATGACCATATCAACAGCCTATCAAGAAACATTCAGTTCACACTAGAAACGGAGCAGGGAGGAACTCTAAGCTTCCTAGACATGAAAATCTCCAAGGATTCAGGAAGACTAAAGACATCGGTTTTTAGAAAAGAAACTGCGTCAAACTTATACATCAGACACGATTCTCACCATGCTTCAAGCATTAAAGCAGGAATCATTTCTTGTCTTGGTGCCAGGGCAAAGAACCTAAGCACAGACCCAGTGTCCTTAAAAAACGAGATGATTGCACTGAAAGGAATCTTCAAAGAAAACGGATACCCAAAACGGTTCGTCGATAAGGCCCTCAAGCGGACGGTTGAAGCAGCTGGGGGTACCAACCAACGAGGTCACCAACGGGAGGAGCAGGAGCAAGAAGAAGCTGCTACACACCCGCCAACAGGAGGAACAGGAGCAAGACGAAGCGATCACGAGAACCAACCGACAGGAGCAGCAGGAGCGAGCCGACACGACCACGAACAACTGTCAACAGGAGGAGCAGGAGCGAGCCGAAACGACCACGTGCAACAATCAACAGGAGGAGCGAGACGAAGAGCAGCCGCAGCGAAGACAGCAAAGACCGCAGGAGCAAGGAGAGACGGAGCCACGGGACGCTGAAAAACATGAGTATGTGTCAGTACCGTACATCAAAGGAGTCAGTGAGCGTATCAGTAGGGCATTACGTAATCATGGCTTAAAGGTTGCTCATAGTTCTAAGACTACCTTCAAAAGTTTACTGACGCATGTTAAGGATCCTATGAGTAAGGGAGAGAAAAGGGGGGCAGTTTATGAAATGAAATGCGAGTGTGGGTCAACATATATAGGGGAATCAGGTAGGCCGCTAGGGGTAAGGGTGGAGGAGCATATAGGGGATATTCGGAACGGCAGGTTTTCTAAATCAGCAGTGTCATGTCATGTATATAGTTGTCGGAAGGATCTGAACCCTCGTGATGTTAAAATTGTTGCAGTAGAGCAAAAATCCGTAAGAAGGTCTGTTAGGGAAGCGATAGAAATTAGAATAAGGGAAGCGGATATAAATCGGGATAGGGGAAACGTTACACTTAACCCAATTTGGGACCCCGTTTTAGAAGCATTGTAGGAGGATCGTCATGGCTGTAGGATTGTAGTAGTATTAGGATTATCATTGTTAACAAGAATTCAACAGGATTGGACAAAATCAGGGAAAAATAAAATCAATAGTAGGGGCTGTGAGCTAGTGAAACGTGTATATAAGGAACGGGTTATTTGTCATTATTTGTGCCTCTTAGCGAATAGGCGTTTAATGGTTCGGCGGGAATTGCAAAAACGTGTTATTTGTCATTATTTGTGCCGTTTAGCGAATAGGCGTTTAATGGTTCAGCGGGAATTGCAAGAATACGTAATATACTTCATTTAAATGAGAGGTATGTAGGAAGGGAACTCAAGTGATGAAGATGACATTGTGTTTGAAAAACTTGGCTGTTCATGATCGACATTCCGTTGAAAAAGAGCTATCAATAAACTCGAAATATTCGGAAGTTTAAACTTTTCATCAAATAACCCAGACTAATATCCCAAAAACATTTCTAACTACTTGACAACAGTTTCTGGGAAAAATATGACTCTTAAAACGTATGTAGTTGTATTTGTTTTGCCGTGAAAGCAGCGTAGGTGTCCCATTGCTTTAACACTAGTCCATAGGGTATCTTCAAACTGAGGGTGCCCGTGTGTATTAAAGGGCACTGTTTGCACCTATAACGATATCACTCTATCAGATGGTGTCAGTAATCGTCGTCTCCGTACGTAAAAGTGCTCTCTGTTCGAACAGAGGCCATATACTGACCCAAAATTCAGTTTTGGAGGGGTACCGGTGCACACTCAAGGTCACGTGGCACAAGATAGGAGGCACCCAAAGGGTTTCAAATGAATTCATTCAACACATAACCCTCCTGGGTACAAACGAGGCAAGTTTCGTCAAAAACAGGCCCATACAGTCGCAGCCAGGGGCTTGTGTACTCCAAAAAGGAGAAAATCTCCAGAAATTTTAGAAACCTCTAAAAATCTCCTTAATGGGGGACTTTTATCAAAACAAGTGTAGGGCAGGTAAAGTACGCTAGTGGTAATAGTTGCACCGCAGGTGTTAGTTTTACCCCATCTTTAAAGGCCTGGGTGCTATAGGGGCCACCCACCCGACTGGAGAGGAAAAATATATTTTAAAGGTTTTGTGCAGTGGAGGACCCCTGGCCAATCTCATACTACCCATTAACCACCCATCCAGTGGCCCCAGGCATTGTGTCCATGGATGCATACACTTTTGGCCCAAGGGGCCACCGGTGCCCACCGGGGCCTCCTCTAGGGGGCAAAAATGAGATTTTTGGGCTGCAAGGTCAATTTCAAGGTCAAATTGCACTCAATTTAGGATTTTCCCAGATATACTACCCATACCCCCTAGTAGTCAAAGGTACCGACTAACACCTCAAAGAGTTTCAGAAAAATCGTTGACGCCATTTTTGAGATAATTTTAATTCTTTAATTTTCCGAAAAATCTCCGTAGACTTAACACGTAAAATTTCACGCGCAGATTGCACGTGCTTCGAAGTTTTCCTGGGGTAGTGACCCATATCACGGGGTAGGTCCCCATGGGTACCATATCATATTAAAAAAGGAACAAAATCTATCGAGCCGATTTTCAGCAAATTGGCCATCTTTGTTTCCGTAATGTTAAACCCTATGGAAAAAAGGGGTGTCGATTGCACGTGCATCGGAGTTTTCCTGGGGTAGTGACCTATGCCACAAAGTAGATCACCATCGGGACCCTAACTCTAGAAAAAATCATCAAAATCGTACGAGCCGTTTGGGCTGGTACCAACCAAGATACCTTTTTACTTAAAGGTACTTTCAAGAGGGATTCCTTCACGCCCAAGTGACGTCACACGGGCGTGGAGGAATTCCTTCACCATTGATCCGTGTGTTAAACTGCTGCTAATGGCACTTCCGGCTTACGAATTTGTGAGAATACACGGTAATCAAATTTATGCCAAATGCACTGGATAAGCATTTTGTTTTCGATTCTGGGCCTCTTTTTGCAAAGATTTGGGTATTTAACCATTTCAATTTCCCATGTTATATGCTACGAGGTGTGACGTCACATCCGGTTGGTGCGCTTGCTGTTGGAGGGGGCTGGTGGGTACCAACCAAGATACCTTTACTTGGGTACCAACTATCCCCGATCTCATGCAGTTGATGGAAACATGTCCCTGATGAGTTAGCTCAGTTGATTTTCAATGGAAAATCTCAATTCTAAAGAATAGAGCTTTTCAACATTTGCAATCACCTTCGGTAATGTAGCTCAGTCGATTTTCAATGGAAAATCACAATGCTAAAGCATAGCGATTTTGACCATTGACAATCGCCTTCGGTTATCGTAAGGTCTCTCTCTCTCTCTCTCTCTCTCTCTCTCTCTCTCTCTCTCTCTCTCTCTCTCTCTCTCTCTCTCTCTCTCTCTCTCTCTCTCTCTCTCTCTCTCTCTCTCTCTCTCTCTCTCTCTCTCTCTCTCTCTCTCTCTCTCTCTCTCTCTCTCTCTCTCTCTCTCTCTCTCTCTCTCTCTCTCTCTCTCTCTCTCTCTCTCTCTCTCTCTCTCTCTCTCTCTCTCTCTCTCTCTCTCTCTCTCTCTCTCTCTCTCTCTCTCTCTCTCTCTCTCTCTCTCTCTCTCTCTCTCTCTCTCTCTCTCTCTCTCTCTCTCTCTCTCTCTCTCTCTCTCTCTCTCTCTCTCTCTCTCTCTCTCTCTCTCTCTCTCTCTCTCTCTCTCTCTCTCTCTCTCTCTCTCTCTCTCTCTCTCTCTCTCTCTCTCTCTCTCTCTCTCTCTCTCTCTCTCTCTCTCTCTCTCTCTCTCTCTCTCTCTCTCTCTCTCTCTCTCTCTCTCTCTCTCTCTCTCTCTCTCTCTCTCTCTCTCTCTCTCTCTCTCTCTCTCTAATTTTCACACTTTGCTGAAGTCATAGTTAGGTCAGCTCATTTCTAGGGGTTTGTTCCAGCGCCTCCTTACAAAAAAGATTGAAAGGCCACTGATGCTCATTTAATGTATGTATTTTAGTGAAAGTGGCATACAGAAAAACAATGTAATTGAAACCTTTAGCTGCCCACAAATTTCATTTCCCTCTGTAAAACAACGTATTTAAGTTTCTCAATTGAAATTTGTGCATCATAATTGAGCCTCCTCTAACCTGCTTCAAAAACCACCTTTCATTTGGGAGGAGGTTGGATTAGATTTGAGATGAGCTTCAATGAGCTTTAAGGAAGTTTAAGGAGGCACTGGAATGGGCGAGAGGAAGTTGGAGAAGCCCAGTGTGCAAAGTATGGCATTTGCCATGAGATCTTGTTGGTGTGAGTGCCCTTGGAGACAGGAGTGAGTGGTGTGAATTTTACAAACCTGGTGTGAATTTGCGAGACTGGTGCAAGAAAGGTGACACTTAAACCAAACAAATAATGGCTGAATGGTTATCAAGACACAGGAGTGGGCATTATAAAAAGACCTTAACTAACTAGGAGAGAGGTTGCATTGCATCGTGCGGGTAGGAATGGGTGCATTTTTCTCCCTGGTAAATGGCAGATTGATGTTAATTTTTGGAGGCTGGTGGTGCAAAAATTTTAGATGGCTGGTGCCACTTGTCTGGCCTGCTGCCATACTTTGCAGACTGTGGAGAAGCTTTGAGGAGGTTAGACTAGGTTTAAGGAGGCACTGGAACATGCCCTAGATCATAGAGAAGTTGGGGTTAATTCATCAGCTTGATAAGATTGACTGGGTAAGACTCAGTTCCAAAGTCATTAGTCCAAGTTTGTATGAATCAAAAATCCTTGAGCCATCAACAGGTCTCTCTCTCTAACACCAACATAAAAGAAAGAAGGAACAACAACATAACAAAAATATATCAATATTCCAGAAAAATATACAATATTGGTACTACATTAAATAGTCCATGCCTTTACAACCTCACCAGTTAACATACATACCTGTTCCTTTGGATCTGGCTCCTTCGTTCTTCCGAACAAACCCATGAGTGAGTCTCTGAAACCTATCTTGAGGATATAACTTGCAACTATACACACAGTCCTGGCACTTCCACGTCTACTTTCAACAGCATGAAATAAATTGAACAGAAAAGTTCAAGTGACAAAAAGACAATAGACAAAACCAGGCGATTTATGAAAAGCACGAGACCAAACTTAGGGCTTGTTCCAGCGCCTCCTTAGAAAAAAGATGAGAGTAGCTTGGAGTAAGTCGGAGCAGGCGCAAAAACCAGTGTCCGCTGGACCGATTTCGGATGAGATTGGATGAGATATCAGCTGATTGCGCCTGATCAGCGCCAATATGGCGGGCGTGGCGCAGCTAAGAAACTAATCGAATTTGATTAAGGCCTCTGATACTCATTTAATGTATTTTAGTGAAAGCGGAATACAGAAAAACAACGTAATCAAAACCTCTAGCTGCCCACAAACGTCGTTTCTCACTGTAAAACAACTTATTTTAGTTTCTCAATTGAAATTCGTGCGCCACAATTGAGCTCCTCCAACCTCCTCTGAAAAACCACCTTTCGTTTGAGAGGAGGTTGGATTAGATTTGAGATGAGCTTTGGCGAGCTTGGAGGAAGTTTAAAGGGACATTGTCGCAAAAATTTTTATTGTGGTTTCTTAATATTTGAAAAATCCTGATTCTGGTACCGTCAATTGTTTCTTTATCTTCAGCTAAATTTTTGGAGGCCACTCAACAATTATTCAAATTTGTTAACAATATCAATAATAGGTTGTAACCTGCTCTTCACCTCTATTCTATCAATCAAGGTTTTAAGTTCTAGAAATGATTTTTTGCCGTAGAAAATGTTTTTATGATGTATTATTATTCAATTTATTTTTATTAAGTCCGAAAAATACAAGAATTACATTAGTTTGTCCAAAACATTCAGCTTGAGAAAACTAATCAGGGAAGTTTTAAACCCGGCCAGATGTCGTGCAGCGGGGCTGGTATAGTGGCCTCCATTCCCGACTCTCACACGGGTAATACAGGTTCGAATCTAGGTAGTGGAAGTTTTTACTGTAAAAAACAATTTTTCTGGTTTTCTTCTTGATTGTTCATGCGTACTAATGGATGAAGCATAGTCAGATCCCTAATTTCCGATCGGGGGGTAACCTCCAGGGAGGGCACCATCCAGACCGGGGGCGCCAATTTTGACCGGAAAAACCTATCAGATGGACGCTAAATCCTATCGGTGTGCGCCGATTTGTGCATTCTGGGGGAGGGGATGGAACGCGACATTTTAGGTTTCACCAAGAGTCGATCAGAGAGGGGGACACGTGCCCCCTTTTGCCCTCCTGGATCCTCCTATGGGATGAAGTAGCTATTCTAAGGACAATTTCTTCTGGTTATCCCTCCGTCCGGGTAGTTGAGTGAAGGGGAATATTAGCCCCAAATATTTTTTTCTAATCTGACCGGCGTACCAAACTGGGACCGGCTTGTCTCCAGCTCCCTCCAATGGTTCTCAGTCCGTCGGATTTACCTCTGTTGGAGACCAGTTCCCCTGTTTTCTGACCACCGGGACACGCTGTTTGCCATTCCAAAATGTCTTTTGTGTCCTTTGCTGAAGGTCATTCTTGAAGCCTTACCGGTTTTGGTGCAAACCAGGAACCAGAAACCGACCCAATAAAAAAGCAAGGGTGGCTCTTTGAGATTAAATGTGTTAGTCCCTAAATTAATGTGTCTCGAGATTAATTAATCGTTTTAACACGCGCATTGACGGGGGGGAGGGTATCCGCCCCCCCCGTCTGGTTTTTCGGATAGAATATAAAAACGGCGGCGCGTAGCGTCGCCGTACTTGGCATACCTTCTCTCATCATTTTTACAACTTTTGTCAAATTTTAAGGTTAGGTCATCTCAGGTCAGGTAACCAGTACAGGTCAAGTGACCTGACCTTAAAAAAAGTTTAAGATAGCATAAGTCGGAACAAAGTGAACTCATCCGATTGAAGTGATCTGACAAAATGGTTAAAATATTTCGATGGAGAAGCGTATGGGCTACCAAACGCCGTTTACCACTTTTTCACTACATAATGTGTGGTTCTCGAGATTTTAGGAGGGAGGGTACCCGCCCCCCCCGTCAAAGCAAAGGTGGCTCAGAGCCCCGTCAATGCGCGTGTTTATCTGGTAAAACAAGGAGATAAAACCTTAATCCGTACGAGATAAAACGTGTTCGAGATTAAATGTGACGGTGTCCCAGGACGGACCACCCTAAAAGACCGTCTGGGCCTTTCACGGCAGGAGAGTGTGGAGGCGGGGGCCTGCGCACTGGCCACTCCTTTCTCCTGTGCAGCTACCGAAAGAGGATCGGCCTGGACCCGGAAGCCACGTGCCGGGAATGCGACGACGGAGAGGACGAGGCCCTCCACCAGCTTCTGACCCAGTGCCCTGCGTGCACTGACCTGCGCTGGGACATATTTCGACGGGACGACCCGCCCATCCGGGAGGCGCTGGCGGACCCGCAACGGCTGGCGATGTTCCTGCGGCGGTTGGGGCGCCTACAAGGGCGCCCTCCCCCGTTTGGCCAGAACACTCAATCAATCAATCAGATTAATGTGTCCGTCGACATCTAAATATTTGACATAATTTTAATCCTTTGGTCCCCGGAGAATATAAAACACGTAGTCTAGAGAACCGGAGAATAGCTGAATGTGATAAGGAAGAATAACTCTTGATATGCGTCAGAACTGGGGAACCAAAGAGCAGTCACCACGATCCTTGGATAAACTAACAAAAAGTATGTGCAGCCACCAAGTGTGGAACGCACCACGAACCCAAACCTGATCACTTTTTGTTTCAGGGGGAACGTTTGTTGTGTGCTGCAGGTTGGAGATGGACTGACCACCTCACTTCTCTGTCCGTGGTGGTAGCTAGTTCAATTTTTTGTATATAGATATACAAGATTTAAGAATACATCCTTTTTGACTTCAAGTTGAGTTAGTTTCTGATCCGGGTGCATCAAGAAAATATACCTCAAAATTCTAACCTGGAACAGTTCGTATTAAATAAAAAGGATTCTACAATTAATCTAAACATTGGTAGTGACGGAGCCTAAACCTAAGAACACGCATTGCGGCTTTAAGACAAGCAAGCTGCTGGCATCTTGAATGACATTTGTTTATGAAAATGATAAGCTTTTATTTTTAATACTTCGTAGTTTGGAAACGGTCCTTTCTCATAATAGTCGCAGAAGCACTTCATATAACATCATATTATTATATAAAATAGTATATTAACCATTATTTTTTATTAGATTGTTTATTAGATTATCTACGTTGATAAGATGTTTCATGACCAGCCTCCTCGAATCATGGTTGCAAAATGGGGCTAATACACTGATAAATATTCAGGTACATCCCTTCACCACAATTCTCATAATATAATAGGTGAACACATAAATGTTTAGTCAGAGTACGAGGATATCCTCGAATCGAGTTCCAATATTCGAATATTCCAGTACTGAACTACATTATTTCAGCAACCGAGTTCCATATCAGATCTAAATTTCAAGCCTTGGTCACACTGCCCACAAGTTTTCGCTTATTGTATTATGAGGATTCTGACGAGGGGCTGTGCCCGAATATGTGATCACAGTGTGATCACAGGCTCCATTAATCAGGAATTCGAGAGGCAAAGCCATGAAACATCTTACCAATTTATAATCATGCTCCTCGGCTACGCAATGCAAGATTCATCTACTTTTAAAAACCAACAGATATCAGTTGATCAATGAGGCTTATATTCAGACTCACAAAAACATGAGAAAATATAACCTACCAGGAAATTAAAAGCGAGTGATAACCCTCGGCAGGTGAGAAACGCGTGCAACAATCAGGTCTGCGAGTCCCCAAAGAGCAATCTTCCGAGTGCAACGTGAACTAGAGGATATAACTCAGTACGTCAGTGATGGATCCAGGCCAATGTTTTTTTGTGGGGGGAAGACAGGGTTCAAAATCGTGAATAAAAATGTTTTAAAGATCGGCGAAAATCGCAGAGTTTGGGAGGAAAGTGAATTTTTCCCTGAACCCACCAGTGGGTATGCGGCTTCTAGCTTCCAGTCCTTGAAGTGCACTCTAAGAAGGGTGGGAGCGAACCAAATACTGAGCGTACATCAAAAGCATGACAGATTTTGCATCTGTCCACAATAAGTGCTACACGATTTGATAAAATTTTCACCGCAATAGTGTGAGCCCAAAGTAGTCACTTATCATTTTCGCCGACTTTCACACTTACGACCACCAACAAAATCTGACCACTTGATTTTTTACTATAAAGACCTGTTGCATTACGTGTTTTTTTACCTTGAAGCTAAAAAGTACTTTTAATGGTATGTTTTACTGAGGTCCTCAGAGGATGTGCCTTGATATACGGCGATAAATACCACTTACGCACACACATGAACGTATACTGCGGGCACACAGGTAGACGACCGAGGTGCACTCAGACAGGTTCGTGTTCAATGCAGAAAACTGCTGGCTGTGGTACTCTGCCAACTCTAGGATTCCATTGCTCGTCCTCTGAAGCTTGTCTTCCAGCAGCAGGCGTAAATGGCGATAGTCACTCACTGTCGAGGGGCAGCACCTGATTATTTCTGTTTTGCATTCAGCTTTCTGGGGTAGCCCCTTCTTAAATTAGAAGACATTTTCACAGCAGGAACAGATGGGACCAATAAAGGGTACAAATAAAATATCACAAGCTCACAATGAAAGCAAACAAGATATCATTGCATCTTGTTTTAAACATATAAAAAATATTATATATATATATATATATATATATATATATATATATATATATATATATATATATATATATATATATATATATATATATATATATATATATTCAAGAAGAAAGATGTCCCCAAAGACGATCTATACTCTAGATCATGGGTTTTTGGAGGGGTTGGGTGGAACCATGCAAAATCATGATTTTTTATAAATTATAATACATTATTTCCAAACTGGCCCACAATAGAAAACAAATATTTCAAATTTCAGGTCTATGGAAGAATCGGTCTGATTGGGTTCATCCCATTCAAAGTAACAAACAAAATGATCATACACAAGCTGGTCCATTGATTGGGATGATAGTTTGATGATACACAGCAGCTACAAAAGACAGGTTTTCTAGTAAAAAAATTTTCTCTCTGAAGTGACCAGCCTAATCTTTCACATATTCCTCTAGGAAAACACAAAAATTGCATCACCCAAGATTGCCCTCCTGTCATTCCTATATGTCTATCCATACTCTTTGTTCACAATTATATTTTTGTATTGGCTGGGTACATTCCTAGTGTTTCAAATCATAATACATCTTATCCTAGTTTTTCTTCAGTTTATTTTAAATAGCAATTATAAAAAAACATGCAGATGGGCATTTGCAGAGGGCAGATGGATGAATTCATGCTACAGCCACTTTCATGTCTGGAAACAAACAGTAGCACTTGAAATATGAGTAACTTCATCCGAGAAGTGGATAAGAGTACACAAACTATTATGTACTGCATGGTACCAAAATAAATGGTAAAATCTGTTTCAATCTGTGAAATTATCAAAAACATTTTCATACTTTAAAGAAGGTAAACTAAGCAGAAAATGCACTAGCATGCACACATTGTGCAGAACTAGTATTTGTAACAGGTAGAAATTTGTAATTCAAATTGCAGGCTTGATATAGAATTTTACTAGAGTGCACAGATATTGTAAATAGAAAGTTAGACCAAAAAGAGAGCAAATATGGGACATTCAAAAATAATATGCCTAAACAATCATTGGAAAATTGTCATCGCCAATCATTTTCACCCATTTTGGTACACAAGTTGACCTGTGCAACAATAAAATGAGGATTTTTTGGCATTGACACTACTCATAAGCCTTGTTCCAACTGTCAGCACAGTCCTGTCTGCAGGCCCTCGAGCCTCTCCTCTAGAAAAGAAATACCAGTGCCGCGACTGCCTCTAGTATGTGCTACTGCTTATCAAACAAAAATCAACCAGAATACTTATCTACCAATCACAAAATAGTGCGCTGCCACTGTTCTGCTTTTACTGTTTCATCCAGCAGCACCACAGCAGGTTGTCAGCCTGTAAATCTACAATTGGTTCTATGATTTGTTCTCAGGGAGAGGCTATAGTCATGTGACATCGACTCAATGCTGCTCGCTGATTGGTGTCGACAGACTGAATGAGACCACAGCTATAATAGCGGGCCAAAATGAATAGTTATAAGTTAAGCATACAATTTGTTTTCTGCCAACTTCATGAACCTAATTAATGCAGAACAGAAACATTAAATGCATTGCCCATATTTGATGGGATTAGTGCCTGACTAACTCACTACACTCACTACACAAAACCTCAATAAGCATTGGTGCCCAGCAACGATGGATGGCAAAAATTAAAATTGTTTCATTAACTTTTCACTCATACATTTTTTCCTCTGAGAAAATCTCAATTGACCACATCAAATGCTCTAAATATTTTACGTACAGATAACCGACGATATTGTTTTGTTGATCACGAGACCGGACCGGCGACAATCTCCTCGTCCTTAAAACCACCAAAACCTTTTGTCATGCCTCAAAAGAGGCTCTTCTGGATCGCGCTACCCGTATCTTTTTCTTGTATCATTGTCGCTGCAATGCAATCATGCAATAACGAACAATTATTAATTATAATCTTTAGAGTGATCGGGCCTGGCCGCAGCGCTAATAAGTCTTATAGAATTTGTATTCATATCTCCGTGTTTGCCGCGGCTTTTAAAATGGTAAATATCGATAACTCGTTGAAAGCCGTGATGACATCACATTGATGTAAGATAAGCCCACGTGACCAGATCCTATAAGGACTGGGCTTCTGATTGGTTGATGGTATTTCTTTAAAGTCCTATATTTCCTATTCAAAAGCGTTTTGGAAAGTTATTTTTATAAAATAATTTTTTTATATCTCAGGTTTAGCTACCAAAATGCTTCGATTGAAATTTTTTACATTCTTTGGTATAGAAATGGAAAGCTATAGCCTGGACTACGTCATTTTATCGATACCATAAGGACTCGGTAAAGTCGTCTATAAATGTTGACTTTGAGGCCGATTTTGAGGCATTTTGAGCCTGAATTTGCAAAAATGAGAATATGACTTCTGAAACAACTTTTTGCAACCTTTTGATCTAGCCAATAAAAATTTTTGCGACAATGTCCCTTTAAGGAGGCGCTGGACCGGGCGAGAGGAAGTTGGAGAAGCTTTGAGGAGGTTGGAGCAGGTTTGAGGAGGCGCTGGAACAAGCCCCTAGGCAAAATACATATATTTTAGCGGAAATAAATAATAAAACTTTAGCGGAAAAAATAAAATACTCCGAGCCCGCATTAACTTAAAGTGAGTGTGTTTACTAAATAACGTGTGCCGCCCTGTTCCTCCTCCTGATCTTTTTCTTCTTCGGTTCGTATGCCTATCTAATCACTCGAGATTCCGACAAACAACAAAACCTTGCCCACAGAGCGAAGAGAAACCAAACCCAACAGGACGGGGAGACCTCAAATCGCCCACAAACGAAACGACCACAGCTTAATTCGACCACGGCTAAAATCGCCCACAGTCAAAAACGCCCAAACAAAAATCGCCCACGGCTTAAATTGCCCACATATTATTTTGCCCACCGCTCAAATAGGCCACAAAATGCCCTGTTAGGGAGAGATAAATATGACCACAGTTGAAATCGCCCACACTTAAAAGCGCCCACAGCTGATGCACAACATCCACCCGAATGAACAAACCGCCCACAGATTAAACTACCCACAGATGAAATCAGCCACAGTTCTTGCGACGTCTCTTGTAACCTTTGGTATACAACTGTGCCGCTAGATGACCAAAAAACACGAAAGTCTACGGAGTGCACTGAGGGATAGGAAGTTAACAGGGTGGCCAAGCTGGAATGAATTTTGTTCCCTTCACCCTGTAACTGAATTTTGACTGAATGTAACTGACGAACTGAATCCACCGCCGCTCAGGGGCGGAATCCACCGCCGCTCAGGGGCGGATCTAGCCGGAAAATTTAGGGGGGCAAGGATTCCGGCACTTATTGTGGAGACAATTCTTACCATTGAAAACAGTTTGCACTCCTGTATGGAGAGCGGCGCTAGCGACATTAATATTGATTGTATTGTGATATGGATAGATATCAATATTTACAAAAAAGTATGTATAGGGTTCTTGGAGCCATACATAAAACCTTTATTCGGGGAGATAATAATTCCGGGGCTTATCGACCAGAGGCGCAGCCAGGGGGGGTGGGCACAGAGGGCACGTGCCCCCATCGGTGCCGGGGTGCCCTTTTATCGCTAGGCTGTGTACCCCTTTTGGGCCGTGCCGCTTGAAATTTAGTGCCCTACGCCGTTGAACCTTGATGCAACTAGATGGCATTTAGCTATAAAAGCTATTGTTTGACAGTTTAATGCCTTTTTTGGTCAGCTAGGGTATTCTGTCGCCTTTCCAAGCACCCAGGAAGAGTATGGGTACGCAATCCGTTTCCAGCTATTGCCTCATCGTCGCTCTTAATCGTACGGGCGGAGATAATCTGGTGCCCCTTGAGCTCATCTGGTGCCCACTGAGCTAGTTTTGGCCCCTTGAGCTGATCACGTGCCATTTAAGCTAATCTGGTGCCCCCTGAGTCAATCTGGTGCCTACTGAGCAAATTATTGTGCCTCTTGAACCTATATTATGCTCTCTGAGCTAGTCTGATGCCTCCGAGCTTGCCTGGTGCCCTATTAACTGTTTAAGAGCCCTTCAAACTGATCTGGCCCCCTGAACTAATCTCATGCCTCCCGGAGTTGATCTACTGTCCCCCGAGCCAATATGGTACCTCTTGAGCTGATCAGGTGCCTCCTGGGCTGGTTATTGATGTCTCCTTAAATGATCTGGTGCACCCTGAGTTGACCTTGTGTTCCCTGAACTGATATATGCCCCTGCTCTAGTCTGGGGACTAAAAGCTGATCTAGGCCCCCGGACTGATTGACCTGGTGCCCCCTGAGCAGATATGTTGCCCCCTTAGCTAAAATAATGCCCCCTGAGTCGATCTGGTGCCTCCTGAGTCATCATTGAGCCTCCTAAGCCCATTTTATGCCCTCTGAGCTAACATGGCGCCCCTTGAGCTAGTTTGGTGTCCCCTAAGCCAATCTGGTGCCTTTTTAGCTGATCTGGGCCTCCTGAGTTGATTAAGTAATTTCTTCAGCACTCTGGCGCCCTGAACTGAGCCGGGCCCACATAGGCTGATAAGAGCCCCTGAGCTGGTATGGGGCTCCTGAGCTGATTAAGTGCCTCCTGACTTGATCTAGTACCCCGAGCTGATCTGGGTCCCGAGTTGGTTGGGGACCACTGATCTGATTCCTTGTCCCCGAAGCTGATCTGGTGCCCTGTGGGCCGATCTGGTGTCCCCTGGGCAGCTCTGGGGCTCCTAAACTGAATGTGCCCCCGGCCTGGTTAGGGATCCCTGAGCTGATTTAGCACCCTGACTTGATCTTGCCCCTTGGCCTGACTTGAGGCCCCTGAACTGATCTGGGGCCCAAGAGCTGATCTGGGGCCCAAGAGCAGATCTGTGTTCTGTGGGTGCCCTGACCTGGTATGGGCCATGGGGGTATCCTGAGCTGGTCTGAACGCTGAGCTTGTGAGAGTTCTTTAACCCTCGCTCCGGTGGGGGGTGTTTGAACACCCCCTGGGGTTTTTCCGGCAGTACGAAAAACAGCGGGACAAAGCACCGCCCTACTTTGCACACCTTACCCTTAATTCATTCTGCAACTTTTTTCAAATTTTTAAGTTGGGTCATCATAGGTCGGGTCACCAGTGCAGGTCAAGTGACCTCACCTCCAAAAATGTTTAAGGTGGCATAAGCAAGAAATGGGTGAATCTATCGGGTTGAAACTTATGCCACATAATGGGCCCATCGAGTGATGCAAAATGTATTCCGGGATTTTTCATATCGATGACCTAGGGTCAGGTGTGGATTGTGAACTCCATTAGAAAAGCATGGAAAAAAACAGAAAATGGGTTGTATTTGTGTAGATACAGAGCAGCTGAGAATACCTTAATATTCACCAAATCGTACTATCCTGGGCTTTCCCGGTTCATGCTGCAATTTTTGACCTGTGACTTCTGAGAGGTCATCTGGGGCCCCACTTAAGCAGTTTTTAGTCTTAGGTCAATAACTTTGCAGGAATTATGATACAGCTTTTATTTTGATACCGTTACGTTTGGATTGCCAATGCAGTAAAATAGAATCGGTGAAACCACCAGGTAGGCCATTTTTGTTTACCAGCAGGCATATTATATATCATCGATTTGCCGACGGGAGGACAAAAATGTCTTAAAATTATTCAACTCGACTCCGTCAGAAGACCAAAAACCACACAATGTCACCTCTTTACCGCCGACCTCAATATCGGCATGACAAAAAGTGGCCGACATAGTTTTCATGGAATGTATGAGCTATCCACCGGCTTTCGATTTCGTTATCCCATAGTTCCCAGAGTTGGAGGGGGTGTTCAAACACCCCCACCAGAGCGAAAGTGGCTAGGAGGCCCATCGGGGCGGGTATTTAGTTGGGCTGAGCCCCCCCCCCCGAGGTGATCTGTCGCCTTAAATTGTTCTGGGACTCCTTGTGCTTGTTCAAGGCCCTATGAGCCTATCTGGGGCCCATTGAGCTAGTCTGATGACCCCATCTCTGGGGTCACTGAGCTAGTCTAGTCCCTGGGTAAAGCATGAGCTGCTCTGGGGGCTCTGTTCTGCATCTGAGGCCCCCTGAGCTGGTCTATAATAGACAGAGAATACGAAGACAAGGCCAACTCCCATCACCTCGGGGGGGTCACTGAGCTAGTCTATTCCGTGGATGCACTTCTGAGGGGATGGGGGTGGGGGAGGCTACTAAGGGCTCTGGTCCACACTAGGCAGCCACCTGAGCTGGTCTTGAATAGATGGGGAGTAAGAGCACGATCAAACTCTTCTTGTAAAATGGAGCTAACGAGGAGTGAGCCATCGCTAAAACGGCTTGTGATGCCCAGGCACCCCTGGTTATATAAATTGCTTATTACACTGGTTTATTCTGGGAAGGGGGTGATAAAAAGGCATGTGCCCCTGAGCTCAGAACACAGTCTCCCAAATCAGGATTTCTACTAATTGATTTAAATGAAGAACTAGTTTTCACAATTTTCAGCCCTGTCACACCATTTCCAACCAAACCACTGGCCTGTTCGCCTATTCCTTACTCCAACTAGGACCGGTCTTTGAAAATATGGAACTTAATAAATACGTTAAAAAGGTATCTCCAAAATTATTCTGGCAGCAAAATTGTATTCTTCCAATGTTACTAGCCCACTCCTCCCACGGCCATTGTGGGGACTGAGGAACTTAACCCGCGTTCAACCAGGGCTCACTCGTCAGGGCAAAACCAGAGGGCATAACAAATGATGTTTCGACTCCAATGTCTTACCTTGCACATAGCGACATATATCACAGGTTATACTGATTTCTCTGATGTTAAGTACTTGCATGAGTTGGCTTGAATGTATCCGAAACAGTCGTGTTTTGGCTACTTTCATGATGTTTCGGTGACACTTCTTTCCGGTTTTAATCATTTTTTCCTTCTCCGTCAATGCTCCATTGACATTTTTCTTCAACCAAAAGTACCCAAAAGTTGATATAAATTAAGATATAGTAACGTTTTTAGATTACGTTAAAAAAGTGCCCTTTTTCTCCCGGGATGTCCCTCAAAAGTGGTGTGCTCCCATACCAAAGGTCTGGCTGCGCCCCTGTTATCGCCACACCAACTGCCAGGGTCATATGGCGTCTCCAACTCTTACCCTGTTGGAAGGTTTTCTCGGGAGCCAGCTTGCTCCTTGTTCAGGGAAGTTGCCGGGCCTTGAACCCGGGCCGGCTGCGTGGCAGCCAGCTACGCTGCTGCTGCGCCCCCAATTCGAGGAGATAGGCAAACTACATTGCATCAATTGGTACTAGAAATGTACCAACTAATAATTTTTTAACATTCCATGAAATGACGATAAACTTATTGAAAGGTTTCGTTGAGCTGAGTACCGCAAACACTTATGTCCAAAAGCGGAAATATTGGTATGCATACATGTTTGTACTCGCTTGCGTTTGTAAGGACAAATGTTTGTTCTCGCTGATGTTCGCAAACGAATCAGGTACGAAAAGGTGCCACTCTTCCGAGTGCTCCGCCTTTCCCATCGGAGAACCGGTATCCCCCATGGATGCTGCTGTTAGAGATTAAATGCCCTTCTATAGTTCCAGGGGAGTTCCATCGCAGTAGAATTCCCAACGATATGCTAAAAAAATGCAATTGTAAAGATTGTTTTCCTGATTTGCATTTCCCTTCCAACTCAGGCATCAGGTGCCACTTCCGCCTAACCGGGAGTAGGGCTGCTGCCATCGGGGGTCTTTTTAACCCGCGCCCCAATGGGGATCCGGTGCCACCTTTACCCCACCGGTGGGCATCAATCTCCCCTCTCTACCTCCAAAAATATTGGGGTTGAAGCAAATCTGTTGTTTTCAGTAAATACTGGATAGATAAAGCTGAAAATCCTCAAACCGTATATCCTTACCACGATCTTGGCCATAAACATGAGTTTTTCAGCAACTGACCTCTCAAAGGTCATGTCAGGTCTCAGGAACATAGAGTGATTGTTTTGCCAATTTCTTCTGACTGAATTGAGATAAAGCTCTCATTTTGCTTGAATTGTGCTTATATTGTCACAGGGAGTCGATTGATATGTAGCATGACCATACCAGGTCACTCTGTGACCCTGACCTAGCTCGAGGTCAGGTAATTTTCACTATTTGACCTAGCAAGGTCATATTATACATCATTCAATTTGCTGAGATTAGAGGAATCGAATGATGCATAAAGATTTGCTGTAGCTCCACTGAGTACAGATCTAGAGAGAGAAACGTACACTGCTCTGTTGTAAGCCTATGGAACCTTCTTTGACCTATGCTGACCTCAATATTGACCTGACATAATTTTTTTTCATAAAATATGTTCGTCTTGTCAAGGGCTTTCGAACGCCGGCCGTAATTTTTCGCCAGCTTTCGTAAGAAATAAGATACGTTGGGGGGCGAAAAACGCCCCCCCCAGCGGGGCGCGTCATGCTAGGGACCCCAAGCGGGGCGCATGTTAAGAAACTTGGGCAGAACTTCCATGCCATTAGAGTTATTGAGATCTGGTAAGGTACATTTGATAGCAAAATTCCAGGGCTTTCTCCGCCACGTGAAATATGTTGATCCCCGCCAGTGGTTTGACCTCCAGAGGGCTCTTCGTGACCTAACGTGACCTAAGGTCACGAAAGGTCACAAAGTGACCTTTCCGTATATCAAATGAAAACCAATGACGAGACATATACGATTACGTTTGATTCAGCGCTCCAGCTTAATTAGGTCAAAATTTATAGTAAAAGTATTGTTTTTGACCCTTGGTGATCTGTGATTACCTCACATATGTCAAGGGAATATATTGCCCCTGGAATCCGTGAGAGGGTGATCAAGAATGCTTTTCTGATCAATCTGAGCATTTTCAATCATTATTTGTGACTTTTAGACCATAAGGGAGCTTTTCCCCATGTTTTTCTATGGGAGAGGTCACCTCGTGACCTGAACTCAGGTCGCAAATTCGTAATATCCTGGATGAATTTTTTTAGAGCCTGGAGGGGTCATCAAGTGTAGCAATTTTCAAATTGATCGGCAAAATGCAGCTACGGTGGAGCTCAAAATTTAAAGTGAGGTGACCTTGGTTGACCTTACCTGGTGACCTGACCTAGTGTGATTCGGGGTTAAAAAATCCAGGGATTGTGAAAAAATGATGGGTTGAGAAGTAAACCTCTCAACCACGGTGCTGCGCCTCACAGTTTTTCTGTTATTCGGAAAAAACCTAAGGGGGCCATTCTTGACCCCGTTGGGGCGAGAGTTAAAGGGCAAATATTGTCCATGCAATCCGTGGAAGGGTAACGACGAATATTTTTTCTGAGATATCCGAGCCTTTGCAATCATAGCTGTGACTTTTACAGCATAACACATATTTTGCCATGTTTTTCCAATGGGGAGGTCACCTCGTAAACCGTTCCTGGGGGGGGTGGGACGTGCAATTTGGGTGCTCCACAGACCTATTAGGGGTCATGGCCGGAATGCCCCCCCTGCGTCCACCAATGCCGCATGAGGTCATATTTAGACGGCAGAATAACCATGGAAATTTGGTAACGGCCACTTGCGACCAAAGCCGAAAAAGCACGTTCTCCAAAAGGTTTATTGCCGTGTCGCCGTTGTCTCAGAAGCAGTGACATCGAGTGCAGCTACACTCGTCGTTGTTTCCTTGATCATGTCTTCCAGAAAGAAAAAGAAAAAGTTCACTGCTGGACTTCTTTTTGAAAATGCACGGTGCATGCTGTAATGTCTTCCTGAATTTGTTGAGGCTGTACATATGTAGATCAGAACTGTTCATAACTGCTATGCGTAGTAAAGCAGGTTCAAAAAGGTAACATGTGGTAGCTGTGCATCTATTCAAACTAGTTTACAAGGGAAGCGAAATCATTGCCAATATCTGGGAAACGTAGCTTGTGCTTAACCCTCGCCCGTCCAAAAGGAACACCGATGGTCTCCATAAGGTTTTTCAAGGATAGCGGAAAAACGGCGGGGCTGCGCGGGCAGGCTGCTTATCTGAATGTATCCTTCAGCTTTGCTGCTTTCTTTCTTCATTGGATGCCAAGCAATGAAGAAATGAATGGAAGTCATCAGACAACACTGGGCTTTGTGTTTTAAAAATATAATAATTGTGCCCATGAGAAAGCAACGGATATTCGTGCTGTGCTGCGGCCTAATCCCGCACCATGCTCCTTATAATTTGTAGCTGGCACCGCCCATTCAAGTGCCGCCGCGCGTGAGGAGAAAAACAAATGAGTAGTCGCATTTCCGATTTTAAATCGCTCAAGACGTTGTTTTAAGGGGGAGACCTCAAATCGCCCACAAACGAAACGACCACAGCTTAATTCGACCACGGCTAAAATCGCCCACAGTCAAAATCGCCCACACCAAAATCGCCCACGGCTTAAATCGCCCACATATTATTTTTCCCACAGCTCAAATAGGCCACAAAATGCCCTGCTAGGGAGAGATAAATATGACCACAGTTGAAATCGCCCACACTTAAAAGCGCCCACAGCTGATGCACAACATCCACCCGAATGAACAAACCGCCCACAGATTAAACTACCCACAAATGAAATCAGCCACAGTTCTTGCGACGCCTCTTGTAACCTTTGGTATACAACTGTGCCGCTAGATGACCAAAAAGCACGAAAGTCTACGGAGTGCACTGAGGGATAGGAAGTTAACAGGGTGGCCAAGCTGAAATGAATTTTGTTCCCTTCACCCTGTAACTGAATTTTGACTGAATGTAACTGACGAACTGAATCCACCGCCGCTCAGGGGCGGATCTAGCCGGAAAATTTAGGGGGGCAAGGATTCCGGCACTTATTGTGGAGACAATTCTTACCATTGAAAACAGTTTGCACTCCTGTATGGAGAGCGGCGCTAGCGACATCAATATTGATTGTATTGTGATATGGATAGATATCAATATTTACAAAAAGTATGTATAGGGTTCTTGGAGCCATACATAAAACCTTTATTCGGGGAGATAATAATTCCGGGGCTTATCGAACAGAGGCGCAGCCAGGGGGTGGGCACAGGGGGCACGTGCCCCCATCGGTGCCGGGGTGCCCTTTTATCGCTAGGCTGTGTACCCCTTTTGGGCCGTGCCGCTTGAAATTTAGTGCCCTACGCCGTTGAACCTTGATGCAACTAGATGGCATTTAGCTATAAAAGCTATTGTTTGACAGTTTAATGCCTTTTTTGGTCAGCTAGGGTATTCTGTCGCCTTTCCAAGCACCCAGGAAGAGTATGGGTCCGTAATCCGTTTCCAGCTATTGCCTCATCGTCGCTCTTAATCGTACGGACGGAGATAATCTGGTGCCCCTTGAGCTCATCTGGTGCCCACTGAGCTGGTTTTGGCCCCTTGAGCTGATCACGTGTCATTTAAGCTAATCTGGTGCCCCCTGAGTCTATCTGGTGCCCACTGAGCAAATTATTGTGCCTCTTGAACCTATATTATGCTCTCTGAGCTAGTCTGATGCCTCCGAGCTTGCCTGGTGCCCTATTAACTGTTTAAGTGCCCTTCAAACTGATCTGGCCCCCTGAACTAATCTCATGCCTCCCGGAGTTGATCTACTGTCCCCCGAGCCAATATGGTACCTCTTGAGCTGATCAGGTGCCTCCTGGGCTGGTTATTGATGTCTCCTTAAATGATCTGGTGCACCCTGAGTTGACCTTGTGTTCCCTGAACTGATATATGCCCCTGCTCTAGTCTGGGGACTAAAAGCTGATCTAGGCCCCCGGACTGATTGACCTGGTGCCCCCTGAGCAGATATGTTGCCCCCTTAGCTAAAATAATGCCCCCTGAGTCGATCTGGTGCCTCCTGAGTCATCATTGAGCCTCCTAAGCCCATTTTATGCCCTCTGAGCTAGCATGGCGCCCCTTGAGCTAGTTTGGTGTCTCCTAAGCCAATCTGGTGCCTTTTTTAGCTGATCTGGGCCTCCTGAGTTGATTAAGTAATTTCTTCAGCACTCTGGCGCCCTGAACTGAGCCAGGCCCACATAGGCTGATAAGAGCCCCTGAGCTGGTATGGGGCTCCTGAGCTGATTAAGTGCCTCCTGACTTGATCTAGTACCCCGAGCTGATCTGGGTCCCGAGTTGGTTGGGAACCACTGATCTGATTCCTTGTCCCCGAAGCTGATCTGGTGCCCTGTGGGCGATCTGGTGTCCCCTGGGCAGCTCTGGGGCTCCTAAACTGAATGTGCCCCGGCCTGGTTAGGGATCCCTGAGCTGATTTAGCACCCTGACTTGATCTTGCCCCTCGGCCTGACTTGAGGCCCCTGAACTGATCTGGGGCCCAAGAGCTGATCTGGGGCCCAAGAGCAGATCTGTGTTCTGTGGGTGCCCTGACCTGGTATGGGCCATGGGGGTATCCTGAGCTGGTCTGAACGCTGAGCTTGTGAGAGTTCTTTAACCCTCGCTCCGGTGGGGGGTGTTTGAACACCTCCTGGGGTTTTTCCGGCAGTACGAAAAACAGCGGGACAAAGCACCGCCCTACTTTGCACACCTTACCCTTAATTCATTCCGCAACTTTTTCAAATTTTTTTAAGTTGGGTCATCATAGGTCGGGTCACCAGTGCAGGTCAAGTGACCTCACCTCCAAAAATGTGTAAGGTGGCATAAGTAAGAAATGGGTGAATCTATCGGGTTGAAACTAATGCCACATAATGGGCCCATCGAGTGATGCAAAATGTATTCCGGGATTTTTCATATCGATGACCTAGGGTCAGGTGTGGATTGTGAACTCCATTAGAAAAGCATGGAAAAAACAGAAAATGGGTTGTATTTGTGTAGATACAGAGCAGCTGAGAATACCTTAATATTCACCAAATCGCACTATCCTGGGCTTTCCCGGTTCATGCTGCAATTTTTGACCTGTGACTTCTGAGAGGTCATCTGGGGCCCTACTTAAGCAGTTTTTAGTCTTAGGTCAATAACTTTGCAGGAATTATGATACAGCTTTTATTTTGATACCGTTACGTTTGGATTGCCATTGCGAGTCGATTGAAATGCATATTGAATATGGTAGGTCGGAAAGTGACCTTGGCCTGACCTGAGGTCAGGCCATTTTTGTGTTTTGACCTAGCATGGTCATATTATATATCATTCGATTTGCCGTGACGGGAGGAAGCAAATAATGTCTTAAAATTATTCTAACTCGACTCCGTCAGACGCTAGAGACCAAAAACTCTACCCAAAATGTCACTTTCTTTGACCTGCCATGACCTCAATATCGGCATGAGCAAAAAAGTGGCCGACATAGTTTTTCATGGAATTGTATGAGCTATCCACCGGCTTTCGTATTTTTCGTTATCCCGCATAGTTCCCAGAGTTGGAGGGGTGTTCAAACACCCCCACCAGAGCGAAAGTGGCTCGGAGGCCCATCGGGGCGGGTATTCAGTTAGGCTGAGCCCCCTCCCCCGAGGTGATCTGGCGCCTTAAATTGTTCTGGGACTCCTTGTGCTTCTTCAAGGCCCTATGAGCCTATCTGGGGCCCATTGAGCTAGTCTGATGACCCCATCTCTGGGGTCACTGAGCTAGTCTAGTCCCTGGGTAAAGCATGAGCTGCTCTGGGGGCTCTGTTCTGCATCTGAGGCCCCTGAGCTGGTCTATAATAGACAGAGAATACGAAGACAAGGCCAACTCCCATCACCTCGGGGGGGGTCACTGAGCTAGTCTATTCCGTGGATGCACTTCTGAGGGGATGGGGGTGGGGGGAGGCTACTAAGGGCTCTGGTCCACACTAGAGAGCCACCTGAGCTGGTCTTGAATAGATGGGGAGTAAGAGCACGATCAAACTCTTCTTGTAAAATGGAGCTAACGAGGAGTGAGCCATCGCTAAAACGGCTTGTGATGCCCAGGCACCCTGGTTATATAAATTGCTTATTACACTGGTTTATTCTGGGAAGGGGTGATAAAAAGGCATGTGCCCCTGAGCTCAGAACACAGTCTCCTCAATCAGGATTTCTACTAATTGATTTAAATGAAGAACTAGTTTTCACAATTTTCAGCCCTGTCACACCATTTCCAACCAAACCACCGGCCTGTTCGCCTATTCCTTACTCCAACTAGGACCGGTCTTTGAAAATATGGAACTTAATAAATACGTTAAAAGGTATCTCCAAAATTATTCTGGCAGCAAAATTGTATTCTTCCAATGTTACTAGGCCACTCCTCCCACGGCCATTGTGGGGACTGAGGAACTTAACCCGCGTTCAACCAGGGCTCACTCGTCAGGGCAAAACCAGAGGGCATAACAAATGATGTTTCGACTCCAATGTCTTACCTTGCACATAGCGACATATATCACAGGTTATACTGATTTCTCTGATGTTAAGTACTTGCATGAGTTGGCTTGAATGTATTCGAAACAGTCGTGTTTTGGCTACTTTCATGATATTTCGGTGACACTTCTTTCCGGTTTTAATCATTTTTTCCTTCTCCGTCAATGCTCCATTGACATTTTTCTTCAACCAAAAGTACCCAAATGCTGATATAAATTAAGATATAGAAACTTTTTTAGATTACGTTAAAAACGTGCCCTTTTTCTCCCGGGATGCTCCTCAAAAGTGGTGTGCTCCCATACCAAAGGTCTGGCTGCGCCCCTGTTATCGCCACACCAACTGCCAGGGTCATATGGCGTCTCCAACTCTTACCCTGTTGGAAGGTTTTCTCGGGAGCCAGCTTGCTCCTTGTTCAGGGAAGTTGCCGGGCCTTGAACCCGGGCCGGCTGCGTGCCAGCCAGCTACGCTGCTGCTGCGCCCCAATTCGAGGAGATAGGCAAACTACATTGCATCAACTGGTACTAGAAATGTACCAACTAATAATTTTTAGCATTCCATGAAATGACGATAAACTTATTGAAAGGCTTCGTTGAGCTGAGTACCGCAAACACTTATGTCCAAAAGCGGAAATATTGGTATGCATACGTGTTTGTACTCGCTTGCGTTTGTAAGTACAAATGTTTGTTCTCGCTGATGTTCGCAAACGAATCAGGTACAAAAAGGTGCCACTCTTCCGAGTGCTCCGCCTTTCCATCGGAGAACCGGTACCCCCCATGGATGCTGCTGTTAGAGATTAAATGCCCTTCTATAGCTCCAGGGGAGTTCCATCGCAGTAGAATTCCCAACGATATGCTCAAAAATGTAATTGTAAAGATTGTTTTCCTGATTTGCATTTCCCTTCCAACTCGGGCATCAGGTGCCACTTCCGCCTAACCGGGGTAGGGCTGCTGCCATCGGGGGTCTTTTTAACCCGCGCCCCAATGGGGATCCGGTGCCACCTTTACCCTACCGGTGGGCATCAATCGCCCCTCTCTACCCCCAAAAATATTGGGGTTGAAGCAAATCTGTAGGTGGCATGGGAAGCCCATGTTAATTTAGTATGGCTTTACTCCATACCTCCAGAAGTTAATCTATGTTGGGTCGGGCCACTTTCACTAAAAAATGTAACGATTACGCCAAATGAGCATAGCTCTCATGCCATTAGATCTATCGAGGCAAAGTAAAGTTTATAGGAATATTCCACGGCTTTCTCCGCTATGTGGAACATAATGACCTCCCGACCTGAGGGAAGTGACAAAGTGGTCTTGCTAATATCAAATGAAAGCCAGTAACGGGACAAACACGATGAAGTTTAATTCGACGCCCCAGCCTGATTAGGGTCAGAAGTCATCGTCAATATACTGCTTTTTACCCCTGGTGACCTTTGATGACCTCCAATAAGTTAACCCGTGCCCAAGCAGGTGTCCGGTGCCACCTTCGTCACACGGGGGCCATCGATGGCCCCTCTAATTCCGAAAATATGGGGGTTAGTGGAAATCTTCGAAGTGCATTGGAAGGCTCGTGTAATTTCAGCATGATTTTACCGAAAATGTTAAAACGTTCAGGTCAATGGTTTGACTTTCAGAAGTTGAGTTGGGTCACGATAGGCTATTTGCACTAAAATAAGCAATGCTTAACACGCGCTCCGCTGGGGAGGGGGAGAATTTCGCCCCCACCTCCTGGTTTTCCTCAAATAACGCAAAAACGAAGAAACGCAGAACAACAAAACTCACGGTACCTTATCCCTGATCAATTTTACACACCTGACCAAATTCTTTAGGTAAGGTCATGTCAGGTCAAGGAGCTATTCAAGGTCAAGTGACCCTACATCAAAACCTAAAATCACGAGTGTGAAGCGGCGCCTAGGTAACATCAGCAAACCGATCAGTTTGAAACTTTCACAATATGATGAGATCATAAGGGTCTACAAATCTGCTATCTCGGAATTTCGATATTGTTGACCTAAGGTGGGATCAATTTTTTGGTCACCCCATTTTAAGTCTATGGTGAAAAATAGAATGGGCTTGTTTTCAGTAAATACTGGATAGATAAAGCTGAAAATCCTCAAACCGTATATCCTTACCACGATCTTGGCCATAAACATGAGTTTTTCAGGATCTAACCTCTCAAAGGTCATGTCAGGTCACGGGAACATAGAGTGATTGTTTTGCCAATTTCTTCTGACTGAATTGAGATAAAGTTCCCATTTTGCTTGAATTGTGCTTATATTGTCACAGGGAGTCGATTGATATGCAGCATGAGCATACCAGGTCACTCTGTGACCCTGACCTAGCTCGAGGTCAGGCCATTTTCACTATTTGACCAAGCAAGGTCATATTATACATCATTCAATTTGCTGAGATTAGAGGAATCGAATGATGCATAAAGATTTGCTGTAGCTCCACTGAGTACAGATCTAGAGAGAGAAACGTACACTGTTCTGTTGTAAGCCTATGGAACCTTCTTTGACCTATGCTGACCTCAATATTGACCTGACATAATTTTTGTATAAAATATGTTCGTCTTGTCAAGGGCTTTCGAACGCCGGCCGTAATTTTTCGCCAGCTTTCGTAAGAAATGAGATACGTAGGGGGGCGAAAAACGCCCCCCCAGCGGGGTGCGTCATGCTAGGGACCCCAGCGGGGCGCATGTTAAGAAACTTGGGCAGAACTTCCATGCCATTAGAGTTATTGAGATCTGGTAAGGTACATTTGATAGCAAAATTCCAGGGCTTTCTCCGCCATGTGAAATATGTTGACCCCCGCCAGTGGTTTGACCTCCAGAGGGCTCCTCGGGACCTAACGTGACCTAAGGTCACGAAAGGACACAAAGTGACCTTTTCCTATATCAAATCAAAGCCAATGACGAGACATATACGATTACGTTTGATTCAGCGCTCCAGCTTAATTAGGTCAAAATTTATAGTAAAAGTATTGTTTTTGACCCTTGGTGATCTGTGATTACCTCACATATGTCAAGGGAAAATATTGCCCCTGGAATCCGTGAGAGGGTGATCAAGAATGCTTTTCTGATCAATTTGAGCATTTTCAATCATTCTTTGTGACTTTTAGACCATAAGGGAGCTTTTCCCCATGTTTTTCTATGGGAGAGGTCACCTCGTAACCTGAACTCAGGTCGCAAATTCGTAATATCCTGGATGAAATTCTTTTAGAGCCTGGAGGGTTCATCAAGTGTAGCAATTTCCAAATTGATCGGCAAAATGCAGCTACGGTGGAGCTCAAAATTTAAAGTGAGGTGACCTTGGTTGACCTTACCTGGTGACCTGACCTAGTGTGATTCGGGGTTAAAAAATCCAGGGATGGTGAAAAAATGATGGGTTGAGAAGTAAACCTCCCAACCACGGTGCTGCGCCTCACAGTTTTTCTGTTATTCGGAAAAGAACCTAAGGGGACCATCCTTGACCCCGGTGGGGCGAGAGTTAAAGAGCAAATATTGTCCATGCAATCCGTGGAAGGGTAACCACGAATATTTTTTCTGAGATATCCGAGCCTTTGCCATCATAGCTGTGACTTTTACAGCATAACACATATTTTGCCAGGTTTTTCCAATGGGGAGGTCACCTCGTAAACCGCTCCTCGGGGGGGTGGGACGTGCAATTTGGGTGCTCCACAGACCTATTAGGGGTCATGGCCGGAATATCCCCCCCCTGCGTCCGCCAATGCCGCATGAGGTCATATTTAGACGGCAGAATAGCCATGGAAATTTGGTAACTGCCACTTGCGACCAAAGCCGAAAAAGCACGTTCTCCAAAATGTTTATTGCCGTGTCGCCGTTGTCTCAGAAGCAGTGACATCGAGTGCAGCTACACTCGTCGTTGTTTCCTTAATCATGTCTTCCAGAAAGAAAAAGAAAAAGTTCACTGCTGGACTTCTTATCGAAAATGCACGGTGCATGCTGTAATGTCTTCCTTGTTGAGGCTGTACATACGTAGATCAGAACTGTTCATAACTGCTATACGTAGTAAAGCAGGTTCAAAAAGGTAACATGTGGTAGCTGTGCATCTATTCAAACTAGTTTACAAGGGAAGCGAAATCATTGCCAATATCTGGGAAACGTAGCTTGTGCTTAACCCTCGCCCGTCCAAAAGGAACACCGATGGTCTCCATAAGGTTTTTCAAGGATAGCGGAAAAACGGCGGGGCTGCGCGGGCAGGCTGCTTATCTGAATGTATCCTTCAGCTTTGCTGCTTTCTTCATTGGATGCCAAGCACGCGTTTAAATGAATGGAGTCATCAGACAACACTGGGCTTTGTGTTTAAAAATATAATAATTGTGCTCATGAGAAAGCAACGGATATTCGTGCTGTGCTGCGGCCTAATCCCGCACCATGCTCCTTATAATTTGTAGCTGGCACCGCCCATTCAAGTGCCGCCGCGCGTGAGGAGAAAAACAAATGAGTAGTCGCATTTCCGATTTTAAATCGCTCAAGACGTTGTTTTGAGGCTTTCCACGCCACACGCCGATTCCAGTGGCGTAGCCAAGGGGAGAGGAGGGGGTCGGTGGACCCTCCCTTCTTATTTTATTTGTTTTATTTTATCCGGGCCACTACCGAGAGGCACACTTGCCCAATTACAGAGAATATTGACGTGGGTGTAAAAGGATCATCACCACGGGGTCAGATCGGACATGGAAGGCGGTTTCCAGCCGTGGGGAATAAAACCACGTTATTCCGGGGACGTAACCGGGATTTCGCTGGGGGACCGGTCGAAAAGGGCCCCTGCGATCAAGGGTAAATTTTCCTAAAATCTATGGGGGATGCTCAGCCGGTTTGGGGGGGGGTGCGGTACCTCATAGGGGCAGCGGCGTTGCGGGGGTGGCATCCCCTCATTGAACCAAATCTGTTTCGCTTTTTTGCCTTTTATAGCACAGGGACATTCTATTTTAAAGGGAATGAGGCACCTTGGTCTAATCCAGGAATTTAGTGTAACTAGGGGTATTTTTAGCCGAAAATCCTGAAAACGTCCATGATTTCCCCGACAAATTTGCAATAAGCTCAATATTTCGATTTTTAAAATGATCCTTTAGTGTGACAAATAAGACTGCCTGTGGATGACGTCATTATCTGGAAACTACTACCATATTCAACAGGCTTCAATGACTTTAAGTGGCTGATTACCCACCGTGACGTCAGCGCTGTCATCACACCAACAGCTGACAACTGTGGTCGCCTGGCTGGGGTGCATTTGGGATACATTTCAGGTAGGCTTTTAGTTTTTCTCCACGGAAATTTGAGTTTCAAAACAAATTACCTATATTAAGCACCAGGTTTTCGGGCATGCTTTACAACTTCGCGATCTAAATTAAAATCACCTTATTAAGGTGCCACATTGCCTTTTAACCCTGTTATATGTGATCAGGAGCTGGAGACTCTCCGGCATTTGGAGGCAGAATGTATTCAACAAAGACGTATCTCGGTTTAAATAGTACCGGAGGGGGTGACGCCGGATGGGTAACACGTGTATCGACTGGAGCAGTCGGCTGCTGGCGGGGGTGGTCGGCACGTGGCTTGGCGCGTGGATCTTTGTGCCTCTGGCCATCCCTGCACAGTTGCTACACATGTGTTTCCGCATATAACATCATCCCCCATACGGCAAAGAGTGAAACGAATTCTAAATGATTACATGGTCACACGACGGTAAAGAGTGAAACGAATTATGTTATACAAACGTTTACAGACGTACAGTTTAACCTAACGCTATACATATTTCTTCACATTCACATACACTTAAATCAATTTTTAAAGCATGATTTGTCTCATTGTTACAAGGCACAATATGATTGAAATTCCTTTACGCAGGGTCTCACGCGCGGTGAGACTTAACCAACGGATTTGAACACAGGCAGCAAACTAAGGCTGATTGATTATAAACTATTTTCATGTGGAAATGGTTATCGCAAGCGAGGGATCCAGGTTAACACTCGTATCATGGCACAATGTGGCAAACTAATTACTGTGTCATTCTGAAATAGCCGTGGTGGATGATGCTATTGGTGTGCTGCTCCTCTGCGCAGACTCACGGCCGATGGTCTGCTCAGAAGAACGGGACGATGAAACTTAGGGTGTCGTACCGAATGCAGGCGCCGAATAGCCGGAGTTGACTTCAATAGCTCGTGTGTTTAGAAGCATACCGAGGTGTCACGGAGGAAGCTCACGATGCGATAGCGATGGTTTACTTGAGGCGATAAAAAACGGAAATTTCAAATTGTTCAGGTCAGTCCGGCATCCATGAAGGGTCAGTTGAAACGATGGTTATTTGTGGAGCGGTGATGCTGTCTCATTGAGCAGACGAACGCGACTGAGGCTCATCCGGGGAAAGAGCGTAGCGAGTTCGGCTGTTGTAGTGGCTCTATCCAGAGCTGGACTGGTGCCAGATATTGAGTTGTCCTCACGCGTGGTGCGTTTAGGGGTCAATGTCATCCGATCAGACGTGCTGGTTGACGTGCATATTAGTGCGACACAGTCTGATGGTGCATGTGCTTTAAAAGTCGAGTTGAAATTTCTGCTGATGCTGCAAATGCAGGCGAGCAGATGTTCTTGTTAGGTTGCTGTTTTGTCTGATAGACTAAGTTGTCATTTCTTCGGTATTTTCATTGTTCCATTTATCCTCTACTTTTATGGTAGGACGGACTTTGTCGCATGCTTCATGCGTCGTGTTGCTAAGTTTCTGCGGATCTTGTACTAGCCTCGTTTTATAGATTGGCCTTTCATAGTTCTGCTCCGAGGCGTCGTCACCTTGGTAAATGATGTTTTTCGTCATCATTATCATTCCAGATCATGGCTTGGTCGGTGGGGTGCACAGGCTTCTGAGCTCTTGTGCTCTTGGTATAGTGGGTGATTAAGCGCTTATTTGGCTTTGTTGCCTTATATTCTCTTTTTCTCATGCTTGGCCCTCATATCGGGCTAGACAGGCTTATTCCTTGCCTTGTCAATATTTCTTTCTTTGGGTATTTCCCATGGCGCTTCTATGGCGCTTATATTTCTTTATTAAGGCATGAGTAATACATTTTCTTTGCACTTAGGTTTTTCCGGGCTTTTAAGCAATGTCCGATATACATATACATTCAGTATGGTGCTAATTATAGCAGCTCCTTTGAATATCAGTTGTTCATCGTTTCAAAATAGCGTGAATTTGCTATTTAGTTGTTACTTGATTATTGTTCGATATCATAACTTACGATAACGTTCCTTACCTCCAATGTCATGCTTAGAAGAACAGACACGGAGAGGACACGGGCTTGAGTGGTGTTTGTCTGGGTCGATGAATGGGCACTAGGCAGCAGAAGAGACGTTGCGTTACACAAATCGGTGGCTCGACGATCGATGAAACCAGAAGTGTCGGCGGGGCTGAGGCTGTAAACAAACAAAGTAGCAGGCTGTGAGAAATTGGATGAAGTAAAAATACAGTTGAGCGGAGGATGAAAATGGTGTCCACGCAGTTGGAGTGGGCCAGCCGACAAAGGTGTCCGAGCGTAGAAGAGTCGAAGCGAAACTGAAACGCTTAATAAAATGTGAAGTTCCACGCACTTGCAGATCAGCCGAAAAACTGAACTTGTTCATCTATGGCGGGCCGGTGGCCGAAGCCACCGGCTGCCTCCACCGCTGCTACCAATGTTATATGTGATCAGGAGCTGGAGACTCTCCGGCGTTTGGAGGCAGAATGTATTCAACAAAGACGAATCTCGGTTTAAATAGTACCGGAGGGAGGTGACGCCGGATGGGTAACACGTGTATCGACTGGAGCAGTCGGCTGCTGGCGGGGGTGGTCGGCACGTGGCTTGGCGCGTGGATCTTTGTGCCTCTGGCCATCCCTGCACAGTTGCTACACATGTGTTTCCGCATATGACAACCCATTAAGGCCCGGACCAAGTTCACGTTGGAATTTTTTCCGTAATATTTTGCAGTCTTCCGATAACGGCAATAAGAAATCCTGAAAATGTCAGAATCTTGGCCTTTACAGTTTTTGAAATACAGATGCGTTCAAAAATGGCCCGCCGGCCCCAGCGATGACCCTACGCGCAGCCGCCGACTGACCGGACGGCCGCGTAGCCGAAGGGCAGGCGTCACGTTTCCAAATGGCGTATGTGCCAGATTTATGACCGTTTTAATTTGCTCAATGGCGTAGTTGTAAGGATATGCTTGGACGGTCACACTGCATGACCAGGAAAGTTTCGAGTGGTTGCGGCATAGTGATTGTATACTTATGAACGCTGGTACCGTCAGTTACCCTCCCTCTCGGCCATGAAAAAATCTAACTACAGAACTGTGACTGCGGGACAATTTCATGTTATTTGTTCTTTAAATTGCCACCTTAAATAGCAAGAACAGTATTGATATCTGCCCAGCCATTGCAAATTCAGCCAACTGGCAGTAATGTGTATTGCAGGCTACGTGTGTCAAAATCCATAAACTAGTTTTGCACGAATATGCAACAAAGAAGCATTGCTGAATGCTGACACTCTATTACTGGGCTGCGAACTAGGCAAAGGATAGCAACACTTTATGAGGTCTTGATATATATTTCGAGTAGCAGAAAGCCTGAACAGCCAATCACTCTCCTCGCCTCAAAACATATTCCAGCTGGCCCGCTTACACGCTCTGATGATACGCTGCAAAGCAGGGCAGGCACAGAGGCACATCACACTTGACGCACTTCTTGGAAAACCTCCGTTTGCAGCTCTCCCGTTGACAGCGACGGCGGGAGCTTAGGACAGCAGGCAGGTGACCCACGATGTGGTACCGGAGGCTTCTAGGAATCCAAGTGGCGTGCGTGCGCTTGAAGCTAATCGGCTTCTCCACAGCTCCGTTGTTGGCACCGGCAGCCGCCATGAGTGACGATGTCCCGGCGAAACTGAAGCAGCGTCAGTTGCTGTTGTCGGGCAACTGCAGAGCGGTGAAGCAACCAGCTGTTGACTACCGCCATGTCGAGAGCTCTCGTGATCAGACACCAGTACCACTTCTTTCCTCTAATCGAGATCTCGTACTTGCCCGGCAACCTGTCATGGAGGTCTACGCCTCCCATGCCAGCGTTGTACGTCTTTAGCAGGTTGGGCAGTGGCACATCCACCCGTCCCTTCACGCCTCAGTCATAGCGCTTCGTCGTGGTCACGGGTACAGCCGTGTCGAAGTTGGTCATCGCGTTCACCACTTTATTGTCTTTCCGGCGCACCAGAAGGACTTCTGAAGTCGTGTCGAAGTGCTGCTCGTAGGCTCCGCGTTTTCCCCTTGTCATATCCTTCAGAGGCGTGACAGGGCACTTGTCCAGCCTGTTCTCACGAACAGTCCCACTGGCGCCAGTGTCTCTATTAACCGTGCTGGCGCCCAGACCATGTCCTTTCAGCTCGTCAAGCAGTTTGGATAGTTTGGATAGTTAGCTTTGATGGCATGTAGGTGCAATTCAAGGGATCGCTAGTTTTGCATCAGAAGCCGTTGACGAATGAAGTAGAGTATGCGATTTTCTGTATGTTGTGCTGCGTGCTGAATGAGAGCTCCTCGTAGCCTCCACTCAGTAAATACAATGTTTTTGAAAAGTATTATTTCATTGAATTTCAACGCGCTTGTACCGAACGTCACAGTTCGCATATTTCAAGGCGTTCAAGGCACGTGATATTCCATTCGTCCGCAGAGACAGTGACAGATATATGCGAAACGTTGAACATGCGCACTGGAGGGAGTCTGAAACTTATGCGCACTGGAGGGGGCCTGGTAGGCCCCTAAGGTCTCGGAAACCAAGAAAGTTAAAAAAACGTGCGTTTGAGGGTTAGTGGTGGCCGAGCGTTTTACATTTTTACCAAGTTTCATTGACCTTGGTCAATATCTTCAAGGTCAAACGAGGTCACAGTTATCAGATGTTGACCGTGTTGGAGACGTCCCGGGAAATGCCAGGATTTTTTCGGAACCAAAGACCAAACTTTCGCTTCCCCCCTCAGGATGCGAAAATCGGCGCCCGCGACAGGATTTGGCGCCCCCAGGGCCAAGTGGCTCCCCGGGGGAGACAAACGGGGCACCCCCACCCTCCGTTGCCACCGCTTTTCCCCTAGATTTTCTTAAAAAATCATATTTTGTCACGATTTTAGGCTCCATTGCCCCCCAAGCTTCGGGCTTGATCCGACTCTGGTGCCCCCCTATTCGCGATCGGCGGTTCTGGATCCGCCCGTGGAACTAGGGGGCTTGAGCCTCCCCAACTTCCTTGTATCGCCACTACTTGGACCCGTTGTCCAGGGGGACGAAAAACGCATTTCCCCCACCCTCTGCTGCCTCCCCCACGCCCCCTCTAGCCCTCTGTTGCCCTAAGGCACTGGCGGATCCATGTGGGGGGGGGCAACGGGGCAGTCGCCCCTAAAGCCCCTGATTTTTGCAGATTTTTACCGATTTCCTTAAAAAAAACCATGTTTCACGATTTTTTCCCGTTGCCCCCCAACCGTCGGCCTGCATCCGCCCCTGTCCTAAGGTGGCCCGGGGCGGGGAACTGGGCAATTCCCCCTCCCCCAGCCCTCCATTGCCACCGCTTTGCCCCTCGGTTTTTTTCTTCAAAAACCATGTTTGTGTGATTTTGGGCTCCGTTGCCTCAGTCGTTTTTATAACACACGCTATTTCGGGTATCTCCTGAATCGGCAAATTTGTCATCAGCTGGCCTGAAATTGTTTTGATGTCACGTGATTTGGCCGCCCTGCTACTGGTCTGAATCCACGACAGCCGCTGTTCACAGCCAAGGTTTACGGCACAACAATGCCACAACAATGCCGCCACGCGCAGCGTTTCCGCGGCAACGAACTCGACTTGCACTTGACGCTGTGGCCCGGCGGTCCAAAATTGGTCGCTCAAAATATCGGCGTCAACCCAGCTTTACACACACCGATCGAAAACTCATTATATATATATATCATTCTGTTCCATAAGTTCTCTTGCATTTTTGGTATTATCATATTCACAGCTGCCCTCATTTTTCCTTGATATGCAAATTAGTAGTCTAAGGCAGGGGCGCCGCCACAAAATCTTCGCAGGGGGGACGGACCCGGGCTGGTGCTGACCAGGGAGGCGAATTTTGAGCATATTCGTTACCTGACAGCATTTATGACGATTGACCCAAAAAATTTGGGGGGGATGTCTCCCCCTGGTTGGCCAACGGGGGGGGCGCATCCCCCGTCCCCCCGCTTTCGGCCCCATGGTCTAAGGTCAGGAATGGTAAAAACGGCCAAATTTAAGACCCTAAAATTTTGAATCTTGCGGTGCAACGCAGCATTTTTTTCGGTTTAACAGCAACTATCGGGCTTTCACTTCATGCCAACATGATTCCAGCGATCATAGAGTGAAAAGCGATACGTACAGGCCCTTTTGAAACGACCATCCAAAAATGGCCCACCGGGCCTTCATGGGTGAATGTTGGGCATGAATTTAACAGCTTTTTTCCAAACATGTTTGCTTTTTAGGCAAAATACCAAAGCTCCATACACGTCTTAAAGAATCCAATCTGAGTTGTAAATCTGTCCACGATTGGAGCATATCAGTTTTGTGGGGTTAGATTCTAACTTCGGAATAACGGAGTGGATGGAAATTAAAATGAAAGCGAAGGACTTTAAACTAAAACTACGTGAAAGGAGAGCAAAACGCCGATAAACAGCGCGTGTAAATATTAATAAAGATGGCAATTCCACTGTACCTGTGCATGCCCTTTATTTTTGCCCAAGCGTCCTTTATTTTTTCAGCCTAACACGGTAACACGGGCGGTAAGAATCAGTGCTGCAGTGATGAGCCCAGGGCGGTAGTTATGGACTAAGAACAGTACACATTAGGATGGAAGTGATAAGCTGGGGGCAACAGTGATTGGCCGGGACGGCAAAAAACAGGGCAAAGTCATAAGTCGATGGCGGCAGTGATGAGCCAGGGACAATAGCCATGAAGTAGGAGTGGCGCGAATCAGAGTGGAAGTCTCCATTCTTGCTTTCTCTCCATTCCTGCTCTCCATTCCTGCTTTCTAAGCTCCCACTGGCTGTGCCCACCCGGCAGCTCCGCACCAGAGCTACATTTCATGTGATGTACGCCCGGATAAATACCGTCCGGAACGGCTTATTTTGCCGAATACCGAAGGCTTCTTAAATGCAAACCGCGATGTAGATGTGTGGTATCAAAATCTCACCGAATTCAAGAAACGCGTTGTTTTATACTTACGTGACAGGAGATAATGACGATCGGCTGTGCCTGTTTCTGTATTGATGTTTATTGTTTTAAACCTTTTGACTTCACCTGTCAGTGGGTGCTCATGCCTGTTGGTGATCCTTGAAATACATACATACATACATACAAGTGATAAGCGAGGGCGGCAGCGAGGACTCGGTGTGAAAGTTATGGACTAGGGGCGGCAGGAGCGCAGCCAGAGCTTTGGTATGGGGGCACACCAACTTTGAGGGGCACCCCAGGAGAAAAAGGGCACTTTTAATGCAACCTACAAAACGTACTATATCTTTGTTTATATCATTTTTGGGGGATCTTGGTTTAATAAAAATGCAAATCAAGCATTACGGAGAAGGAAAACTCGATTAAAACCATAAAAAATATCACCAAAATGTCACGGAACTAGCCAAAACACGACTGTTTTAGATAGATTTAAGGGGAAATAGGCCAACTCATACAAGTACTTAACATCAGAGAAATCAGCGCAGCCTGTGATATCTGTGAACATGTGCCAGTTAAGAAATTTTAGAGTCGAAAATTCATTTGTTATACCAGCTGGTTTTTTCGTGACGAGTGAGCCCTGGTTGAATGCGGATTAAGTTCCTCGCCTCCCACAGTCGCCGTGGGACGAGGAGCGGCATAGTGACTTTGGAAGAATAAAATTTTTCCTGCCGGAATAATTTGGGAGATACCTTTTGAACGCATTTATTGAGTTCCATATTAGCAAGGATCGGTGCCAGTTAAGAGTAAAGAAAAGATGAACAGGTCGGTGGTTTGGATGGGGATGGTGGGACAGGGCTAAAAATTGTGAAAACTAGTTCTTCATTTAAATTAATTAGTAGAAATCCTGGTTTAGGGGACTATGCTCTGGGCTCAGGGGCACATGCCTTTTTATCATCCCTTCCCAGAATCCAGCAGTATAATAAGCAATTTATATAACCAGGGTTGCCTAGTTTACAAGGGGAGTTTCCATCGTGTTCTTATTCCCCATCTATTCAAGACCAGCTCTGGGGCCCCCAAGTGTGAATCAGAGGCCTCCAGAGCAGCTTCCCCCATCCGCCTGTTGTGCCTCCAGGGACTAGACTATCTCAGTGACCCCGCCCCGAGATGATGGGAGTTGGCCTTGTGTTCTTATAATCTGTCTATTAAAGACCACTTCAGGGGCCCCTGATGTAGATCAGGGCCACAGAGCAGCTCATGCTTCACCCAGGGACTAGACTAGCTCATTGGTCCCAGAGATGAGGTCATCAGACTAGCTCAATGGGCCACAGATAGGCTCATAGGGCTTTAAACCAGTTCAAGAAGCCCCAGAACCGTTTAAGGCGCCAGATTACCTCAGGGGGCCTCAAGCCAACTTAAAGGGCTCTCACAAGCTCAGCGCCCACACCAGCTCAGGGTACCCTCAGAACCTAGATCCGCTCTTGGGCCCCAGATCAGCTCTTGAGGCCCCAGATGAGTTCAGGAACCTCAAGTCAGGTCAGGGGGCAAGATCAAGTCATGGCCACTAAATCAGCTCAGGAATCCTCCACCAGCTCGGGGCCCAAGCAGTTCAAAAGCCCCAGAGCTGCTCAGGGAACACCAGATCGGCCCATAGGGCACCAGATCAGCCTCGGTGACAAACAATCAGATAAGTGGTCCCCGACCAACTCGGGGCCCAGATCAGCTCGGGAATACCAGATCAAGTCAGGAGGCACTTAATCAGCTCAGGAGCCCCATACCATCTCAGGGGCCCTCACCAGCCCCTGTGCGCCCAGCTCAGCTCAGAGCTTTAGAGCTACTCATGAAATCACGTGAGGAGGCCCAGATCAGCTTAAAGGGCACCAGATTAGCTCAGGGGGCACCAAACTAGCTCAGAGGGCATCAGATGGGCTCAGGAGGCACCAGATCGACTCAGGGGCATTAGTGCAGCTCAGGTGGCACCAGATCGATCTGCTCGGGGGCCAGGATCAGCTCCCAGCCCCCCAGACTATGGCATGAGCCTAAATCAGCTCAGGGAGCAACATAACAGCTCAGGGGACACAAGGTGGGCTCAGGGCCCACAAAACCAGCTCAGGGGGCGCCAGGCTATCTAAGGAGACATTAATAATCAGCTGAGGGGGCACCTAACCAGCTGAAGAGGCACCATATTGACTTAGGAGACAGAATCAACTTTGGGAGTCATGAGATCAGCTCGGGGGCCCGAATCAGCTCAAGGGGCACTAAATCAGCTATTAGGGCACCAAGCAAGCTCTGAGGCATTAGACTAACTCAGAGGGCATTATTTAGGTACAGGAGGCACAATCATTTGATCAGTGGGGCACTCGATTGACTCAGGGGCACCAGATCAGCTTAGAAGGCAAGTAATCAGCTCAAGGGGCCAATACCAGCTGAGAGGCCACGAGATGAGCTCAAGGAGCACCATATTAGCTTCACCCGTACGATTATTGGCGACGATGAGGAATTAGGTGAACACATACTAGGTGCCCATACTCTTCCCGGGTGCTTGGAAAGGCGACAGAATGCCCTAGCTGACCGAAAAAAGGTATTAAGTTGCCCAAAAATAGTTTCAATCGCTACATGCAGTCCAGTTACATCTAGGTTCAACGGCGTAGGGCACTAAATTTCGAGCGGCACGGCCCAAACTGGGTACACCACCTGACAATCAAAAGGGCACCCCGGCAGTGATGGAGGCACGCGCCCCATGTGCCCCCTGGCTGCACCCCTGGACAGTAGATCAACTCCGGGAGGCATTAAATAAGCTCAGGGGCCCAGATCAGCTCAAGGGGCACTAGAACAGCTAAAAGGACACCAGGCAAGCTCGGAGGCATCAAACTAACTCAGAGAGTATTATATAGGTTCAGAAGGCACACTTATTATCTCAGGGGGGCACCAGATTGACTACGCAGGCATCAGATCAGCTCAGAGGGCACATGATCAGCTCCAAGGGGCACCAGATGAGCTTGGAGACGATGAGGCATCATCTGGAAAGGGATTACGTGCCTATACTCTTCCCGGGTGCTTGGAAAGGTGACAGAATGCCCTAACTGACCAAAAAGGCACTTAATTGTCAAACAATCGCTTAAATCGCTAAATGCAGCCTAGTTCCATCTAGACGCAACGGCGTAGGGCACTAAATTTCGAGCGGCACGGCCCAAAGAGGGTACACCACCTGGCAAACAAAAGGGCACCCCGGACCGATGGGGGGCACGTGCCCCCTGTGCCCCCCTGGCTGCGCCCCTGCGGGGGCGAGGAAGGGGCAAGATCGCCCCCCCCGGCACCTCCTGAAATGGTCACGTCTCTTCTTCAAAGATTAATGGTGCCCCCTGAAATGTCACTTCTCATCAGTGGCGGATCCAGTAAGTCATTATAGTAATTCATGCTCAAGCCTTGCCCGCCATTGTGTGCAACGCATTATCTACAGGCAGTATGACAGTACAAGGGGCTTGACCCCTCCAAGCCCCCCTTCTTGTATTCACCACTGCTTCCACCTCGGACGCCCCTCCCCTAGAATGCTAGTATCGGTGCTCCCGTGATAAGATGTGCCCCAACTCGTTTCTGGTACGGATGGTGCCCCATCCCGATAATGTTTGCGGCTTTAACTACCACCCTATTCCGATTATGTATACCCCCTGATTGGAAATCCTGGATCCACCTTTGTCACTTTTGACGTCCTCATAGGGTCTCTTATTTACTCTACCCTCCTTGGTGACGCCCCTTACTTGGGTTAGGCACTACAACTATTACCCTTCATAAGATCAATAGCTTAACCCTCGCCCCACCGGGGGCATCGACGGCCTCCCTAAGGTTTTTCCGGAATAACAGAAAAACAGCGGGGCACAGCACCGCAGTTGAGGAGTCTTTCTCTCACCAAATCATTTTCCCATCATCCCTGAATTTTTTTACTCTGGGTCACACTAGGTCAGGTCACCAGGCGAGGTCAACCAAGGTCACCTCACTTCAACTTTTGAGCTCTATCATAGCTACATTTCTAAGCCGATCCATTTGAAGCTTCGTGTACTTCATGAAACCGTCAGGGTCCTCAAAATGCATATCCGGGATTTTTGATTTCGTGACCTGAGGACAGGTCACGAGGTGAACTATTCCATTGAAAAAGCATGGGAAAAGCTATCTTTTTATTTAAAAGCCACAAAAATTAATGTCAATGTTTATCTTGCTCAGAAAAGCGTTCTTGGACACCCCTTCACGGATCCCAGGGGCAATATTTTCCTTTTGACTTATCCGACGTCCTCACAAGTCACCAGGGGCAAAAACAGTATTTTGACGATAGCTTTTGACCTAATCAAGTTAGAGCGCTGAATCAAACGTCATCGTGTGTGTCTTGTCACTGGTTTTCATTTGATATACAACGCGGTCACTTTCTTACCTTTCGAGACCTCAAGTCATATTAAGTCACGAGGTACCCTCTGGAGGTCAAACCTCTGGCGGGAGGCTATTATGTTTCACATAGCGGAGAAAGTCCTGGCATTTTCCTATCAAACTATTTTTGCTTGATCTCAATGGCTCTAATGGCGTGAGAGCTATGCTCAGGTTTCTTAAAGGGAGATACGCGAACAAATTTTATTGGCTAGATCAAAAGGTCACAAAAGTTGTTTCAGAAGTCCTATTCTCATTTTTGCGAATTCGGCCTGAAAATGCCTTAAAATTGCTCTCAAAGTCAAACTCAAAGTCCTACGGCAAGGCCACTTTCTGACTTTCGTGGCCTTAGGGTATATTAGGTCACGTGGTGACCTCTGGAGGTCAAACCACTGGCGGGAGTTCATTATATGCCACATAGCGGAAAAAACCCTGTCATTTTCCTTTTGAATGTTTATTTTTTACCAAATCTCAATAGCTCTAATGGCATGAGAGCCATGCAAAGGTTTCTTTCGCATTTCATATTTTAGTAGAAATAGCCTATCTTGATCTAAGTTGACCTCTGGAGGTCAAACGATTGATCTAAGCGCTTAAACATGCGAATTAAAATATTACTGAATTCGCCCAAGCTATCTAATTCACTTTGCAGATTCGCACTCATCCCCATATTTTCGGAGTTAGAGGGGAAGCATCGATGCCCCGGTGGGGCGAAGTTGGCGCCGGACCCCCGGTGGGGTGCGGGTTAAAATATTCTTCTACTCCTGCTAAACGATTTAAATATTTTTTTCAGCAGAATGCGTGCCACTGGGGAATAAGTCAGTGACAAAAGGTGGACCTGAGGCATCCACTGCACTCTGTGCCCGTAAATCTTCTCAGCTTTCCACCTTTCCCAAATATCACTTTATAAACTTACCCTCGCCTCCCAAAGGAAACGAGAAGCGGCAACTCACAATGTGACTCAGAGCATTGGCGGACGCGGGGGAGGGCGTTCCGGCCATTACTCCTCCCCCAAAGCGCTGGAAGGGGTGCCAAACTATCTTTTGGCCCCCGAAAGGCCGGATAATTTTTTGAAAAGGTGCATCCACTATGGGTCTGTCGAGCAATTAAATCTTAACACTATTTCCAACGGGCTCCCGGCTACCTCTATTTCCAACAGGAGGAGCTTCCGCCCCCTAAGATCTCGAAATCTACCCGCTCGCTTTTAAAAACTTAAACTGCAATCGATTCCTCTCAGGCTAAACTCCATTTTTTAATTAAAATTTCAAAATTTTGAAAACTGAGGGGAAGCGGGTTCAAAATATACATTTTGCCTTGTTTAGATTATCCGAAGGTCCTGTCTCTTAGGCTTGATTTTCACGAAACTAGTATGGATTGACAGGGGGTTGCTTGGAAATGGTCAAATCCCTCACTTAGGTGAAATTCAAAATTCAAGGGCGGTTTTAGGGCCAGAAATGTGGGGATTATATAAATTATTTTCATCTTTTGTGCAGAAATGCACACGCCAGGTACAGTGTAATATCTCTAATGTTAAGCAAAGTGCTCAAATATCGAAAATATGTCAGAAGTGGATTCAGGGAGGCTGAATAGTGTGGTAAGACACAAATTACCCTGCCTTTCAGGTATGACTATTTTTCAAATTACCCTGCCTTTATCTACCCCTGGCCGAACCGGGGAACACTCCTGGATCCGCCTATGGATGAATGGTGTCCATTTGGTGTTAAGACTAAAGGCAAATATCTACGATGCTTTGTGTCATTCAATGTAGACACGACACTAAAATACGCTTGGAAGATATCGAATCCCCTAATTACGGTACCTGAGCGCGTATATGATATCCTATTATCATATAATACACGGGTGGGGTCAATATATCCTTATTTTTACCCCTCCCGTCCATTCCGTAGGCAGTTTATATTCACTTTGGAAGAGTTCGAATGGATAACATTGTAGACAACCCATTTTGAGCTCCTGGAACCGCCTATGGCCAAAAATATACCAAAATACACATCGACTGTCATTCCAAATCTCATTTGGTCCTAGAACTAAATGCATAGTTGCAATGCTTTGTCCCATTCAATGCACACACAACACTAAAACGAGCTTGAGTGCGAATGAACCCCTAATTACGGTACCTGAGCACGCCTATGGCTTCTTATAATCCTTAAATACACATATGTGATCATAGCATGGTTATGTTTACCCCTCCCGAAGATTCTGTACGCAATCTATTTACTTTGGAAGAGTTTGGATGGATAGCATTGTAAACCCCGCATTTTGAGCTTCTGGAACCGCCTATGGCCAAAATTATATCAAAATATACATCAACTGTCCTCCTATATCTCAGTAATAACATTCAAACATTACAACTGCTGCCAATTCGCAACGGACAGCTTTATTGTAGGACAAACGAAGCGCAGGCGACAATGCTCGGCTTCGGGATAAACCCCCAGATTAGCGAGCCATAGCGCCGCCTGAGGCACATATATATTTTCAGAAATATCAGGGAATATGTGCTACTTAGTTGTAAGAAAAGTCACCAAATTTCAAGAGCCTATCTCAAACCGTTGCGGAGATACTATGGAAAAACCTGAGAGGTGGGCAGAATCTGCTCCCAGCTGGAAATAGAGTAAAAATAAATCCCCCAGGGTAGCGATCATGCATTCGAGAGGTAGCTTATATTAGATCTGTTCAGCACCCAAATCGCACGTCCCAATCCCCCTTCCCCAAGAGGAGAGGTAGACATGGGTTTTGCCCCCCCCAAACTCGGATCTGCGTCCGCCACTGACTCAGAGCACCCTTATAGGTACCTGGTTAAGAACTGCGCTCTCTGGCTCAGGTAGATCATTCCAACAAAGCCTAACGAACCAACCCTCATCTTTACAAATTCTCAATACACCCATGGATCCCGTGCAAACAGGGTCATCGAACCTTGCTGTGTTTTCATTGCCCTTGCGAAAGCGCGGGAAAACCGGCGGCACAAATCCGCCTTGGAGTACTTTTACTTTACCTTTGCAGCATATTTTTTTACACAAATATCCAAATACCTATCCCGTCGTGCACTCCTATGAGAGCTTTGCTAGCCACCTAGCGGCATTTTCATATACTATTGAGCACGTGATTTGACGCGCAGTTATGTGGGTGAAGTGCTTCGTGGCCTTTTTGAACTGTGGGTGCTTTAAGCATTTGAATGTGGGTATTTTAATGTGTGGGCGTTTTTAGTCGTGGGTGGTTTGAAATCCACTTATGGGAGCATTTGTGGGCCCTTTAATCCGTGGGTATTTTAATTTGTCGGCGATTTAAGCCGTGGACAGTTTAAGTTTGGACGTTTAAAGCCGTGGGTCTTACGTTGTGTGGTCGAATCAATTTGTGGGCGTTTTTAACTGTGGGCGTTTCCATAGGGCTCCGTTTTGAGGCTTTCCACGCCACACGCCGATTCCAGTGGCGTAGCCAAGGGGAGAGGAGGGGGTCGGCGGACCCTCCCTTCTTATTTTATTTGTTTTATTTTATCCGGGCCACTACCGAGAGGCACACTTGCCCAATTACAGAGAATATTGACGTGGGTGTAAAGGGATCATCACCACGGTGTCAGATCGGACATGGAAGGCGGTTTCCAGCCGTGGGGAATAAAACCACGTTATTCCGGGGACGTAACCGGGATTTCGCTGGGGGACCGGTCGAAAAGGGCCCCTGCGATCAAGGGTGTAATTTTCCTAAAATCTATGGGGGATGCTTAGCCAGTTTGGGGGGGCGGTACCCCATAGGGGCAGCGGCGTTGCGGGGCCGGCATCTTCTCATTGTACCAAATCTGTTTCGCTTTTTTGCCTTTTATAGCACAGGGACATTATATTTTAAAGGGAATGTGGCACCTTGGTCTAATCCAGGAATTTAGTGTAACTAGGGGTATTTTTAGCCGAAAATCCTGAAAACGTCCATGATTTCCCCGACAAATTTACAATAAGCTCAATATTTCGATTTTTAAAATGTTCCTTTAGTGTGACAAATAAAACTGCCTGTGGATGACGTCATTATCTGGAAACTACTACCATATTCAACATGCTTCAATGACTTTAAGTGGCTGATTACCCACCGTGACGTCAGCGCTGTCGTCACACCCAGGGTAATAGAGGACGGGTACATCAAAGTCTAGTAGTGCAAGCCGCTAGATAAGCAGATAAGAAATGCAAAAATATCGCTGTATTGCCACAATTTTCTCTTCAAAATTAATAAATGGGTCGAACATGATGATACAGCAGCTAAAAGCTAAAAAAACAAAATTAAATGTATTTTTGTCTCCATCATTTAGGAGAAACTGGTAGATTCTTCCAAATTTCTTCCAAACTAAGACTAAATATGGGCGCTACACAATAGCGGCAAACTCTGCGCTTTTTGTTCATTCAGTTTTCAATAGAAATTGACAACAATTAGGTATCGGGCGCATTTTGTTTGTTGCAAAGCTATTTATTAGACAGTTTGGTTTGCAGCAGATGTGAATTAAGTTACGAAAACTTACCGAGATTGATTGCAGTCAGTTTGAACCCTCTCTCCTTTATCTTTTTTTAAGGAAAAGGTATTTTTGTTCTCAAGAGTCAAGATACTGACTGCGTGTTGGGCCATATTTGTGTGCCAAAAAGGAACTCACCAAATAGAGTGAGTTCTTGCAGCTTGTTAAAACAAGTGATTCGAGTCCAATTTGTGGAGAAGCCTTCCTTCCTTCCTGAGTTCTTGGTCAAAAGTTCAATCTAGGCAGGTAAGTTTGTATTCTGACTCCACACTGAATGATTTTGGTTACCTAACAACTCTGATTGCCTGGTTTGCTTTAGTTTGAAGACTAGCAACAACTATATTGCTCTCTGTAAACCAAAATAGAGATGAAGTGAGATGAAATCAGTTAAACCTGTGCAAGGTTTCATTAGTGTTAATGTTTTTTGTTGAGCGGCTGCAGCATCAACTGTAGTCTACGCTGGAACACATTCCTTGTTTTTGGTGTGTTCTCCTAGATGTGGACTCTGATATCAAGGCAGCATTGAGTAATCCAAAAAATTCTTTCTGACGTGGAAAAGAAAATTGTATTTTTCTGGTCCTGTTGCAGCTGTGATCCAAAAACTTATTAAGTGTGATTTCTTGAGACGCTAACTTGTGAAAACTTCCATATTTAATGCGTCTTGGGTACCAGCAGTGAGCTATTTCCAGCTGTCAAGATTGCTTAACTTCTAAGAGTGACTTTGCAGGTTATTGAGTTGCAGTACTTGTTTTTTATAGGTTTAAGAAATAGTTCCAGTTTCCATTCATAGTCGAGCGTGGCCACACATAGTTTTCGGATGCAATCAATATGGTTAGAGCTTTTGGCAATGGTAACCATTTTCAATCCAATTCTTGTAAATCCACATCCAACAAGATCTGGCAGGATTTGGCATTGTGATGGTAAAGATTTCCCTTACAGTGCAGAGATAAAGGAGAGTTGACTGGAGAGGGTATAACTTTCTTTTTTATTAGACAGAACTAAACAAAACAAAATTGTATTAACACTTCAGAAAAAAAACATTAACAAAATTCATCAACAGAACAGTTAACCCTTAAACAAAACTTTAAACATATGTGAAGGGAGAGTGAGAGAAAACTTGAATGGTGTACCAGAAATGTTGACAAATTCAAGATTGAAGTGTTCTATTGGTTACAGATCCTTTTGTATCCAGCCAGAGTGCCATCGAAACCGTAATTGCTGTATCCTGATTCTCAGGTCTATCTGAATTGCCTCTAGCCCATGGAAACTGAGCCTTTAAGTTACAAATTAGTTAAGAAATAGATGAGAAAAAAAACAGTTAGGTAGGACTAGGTACTAAATTTGATATGTTTATAATGAGCTGCAAAAGTTGGCAGAATAGCATGACTCCTGACAGAAAATTTGAATATTTTGTCTGTGGGTACTGAACCAGAACTGATATCCCACTTGGACATAGTGAGATTCAATCTAAGTGCAATTCCCCAAGCTGATTAGTCTTGCCAAGTTGGGATTGTGTGTGTGCACATTTTTAGCTGCATTGCAAGAGAGATGCATGTAGTTTTGTCTAGATGCATATAGTTGCATGCAGGTGTAGTTCACCTGAAGATTTTCTTGGACCGAAACATTGAGTTTTACCCTTTCCTGATTTTTTTAGCTAATTGTTATCCTTATCCGCACTCTGCTTAGCCTTTTTGTTTCCTTCATTGTAGCTTTGGTCTAGACATGGAGTTTTAGTTCACACACACACTCACACACACAGTTTTAGTCTATGCACAGACCATGCCACGTCTCATCTGTGCTTTTGCACCGATTTTCCGTGGCAAAAGTACAGCACTGTCTGCACAGCACTGTCGTGGGTAAAAGCACTGTCCCTTCGCGTTCATTTTTTTGCTCATTCTAGCAGTGTCTCTGCAGTGTACTGGGTGGGTTTTAGCTTTTGATCCTGGTCTGGGGTTTTTCTTTTTCCTTTTAGAATTTCAAGTACTGACTACACTGCACACTTTTTAATGAGTTGTTTTCATTTTTAGTCACTGCATGCAAACAAGTTTGCGCCATTGAAATGTATTGGGCAAGCTAAACTACGCAAAAGGAGAAAACGAAAAACGTCCTTAAAAACGAAAAAAATGTCCTCATGAAACGATAAAATGTAGTTGAAAAGCAAGAAAGTGAAAAACTATTTAGTTTGGTATTTGAGCCGTATTTCGTTGGTCACTTTATGATTATTGTTTACGAGTGTGAGGAAGTTATTATAGTCCTTACTGGAGCAATTGGCGGCGTTGTGGGGTGGTTAATCAAATATTGAAGATATTTGGATAATTATTGTGTGTGCTAGGAAGACCGCATTGTGACATTTGGCAATACACTTGCGTGGAATCAGTGGTGGATCCAGGACTTCATTTTGAGGTGGGGGGGGGCTAGTGGACTCGACCACCACCCACCAACGCCTCAGATCAGTCTCCGCCTATGCACTCTCTGTATATGCCAGTCTAGCTAATAAAACCAATCTTGGAATGACGGAATGATGTAATGCGTTACAGACGAACACATATAGCCTCCCCAGCTGAAGTGCCCTACAACTCAAATTATCATCAGTCTCCGCCTATGCATTAGCTATAGGCACTTAAACATGGAAGGGGGCTTGAGGCCTTAGCCCTCTACCTCGTATCCACCACTGCACGGAAGCTATCTATGAGTGATCAGTAGATATTGCATTCAGATGGTATCTTTTGAATGCGGATGTTTGCAGTGTGAAAAAAATCGCCTGAACTTTGGCATTCTGGTTGACGTAGGTGGATCCAGGGAGGGTTGGTCCAGGGCCCCAGGTGGATGCAGGGAGTTTGTCCAATGTCCTTCAGATTTTTGTCAAGTATATTTCTAATTTGATGATTGGATGTTGGTTTAAGACTAAGTTTGCTTCCTTTTCTTGTCGAGTTTCTTGCCGCTTCGTGAAAAAGCGAAGTTATCGCCAGACTACATAGAACAATTCCCGTGTCATCTTTATGAAAAACGTATTGAAAGCTTTATTTGAGGCATCTAAAAATCATGTTTTCCCCGCAAACGTGGAAATCCAAAAAAGTACCGTCGTGTAAAAATTGCAGATTATCACTATCTACGCAGTTTTACGCAGACACGGTAAATTGAGGACAGGTATTGGTCCTAAAATTTCCAGAGTTCATCCGTGCGTTTATTATAATTAAGAAAGTAGTTCGGTCAGAGATGCCTTTTTCATCCATTGGTATTTGACCAGAGACAATTTCAGAAATTCCCCCTTTCCCTGGTGACGTTTTACATAGGCAGATCTAGGATTGCCGATCGGGGGGCACCTTCCCGAGGGGGGGCGCCATCCGGTCCGGGGTCGCCATTTTTGACGGGCAAAACCTATCAGATGGGCGCAAAATCTTATCGGTGGGTGCCGATTTTCGCATCCTGGCGGAGAGGGGAAGGGGTGGGAAGCGACATTTCATGGGGGCGCCGTGATCATTTCAGGGGGTGCTGAGGGTCGATCATGGGGAGAAAACGTGCCCTCCTTGCCCGCCCCTTGGATCCGCCTATGACGTTTTATTATCATTGTTATATTAGTCGGTGTTGTTTGAAACGGTTTCGCTAACAGCCAAAATATTGTCCAGGCGCCCCAAATGATACAAAAAATCAGCAGGGGCGGGTCAGAAAGGGAATTATAACCAAATTATAACGGCTGCGTAACAAGAGGATTATACTTATGAGATTTGCCTACCTTGGACAGAGGATGCATGTCTATAAACGCCGAACTAAGCCAGTACGTCATGGCCTGATCGTTCATGAAAGTTTAACTGCGGAGAGACTGGAGGTTGTCAGAATCCTACGGGACCTGTATACCCCGCGTGTCAACTCCCCCTCCAATCCTACTACACAAGTGGTGGACGTATCTTTGTGAGACTCCATGGCAGCTCTGGGCCCACTGAGATCATGGTTGGGACTGCTAGGGCAGATATCCTGAGGCTTTGCGGGGTTGTGCCATCTGAGGGGGGTGGTGTTGATGTGCCACACTCCTCTGGCAGGGCGACTGAGCTGCCTCCTGCTGTGCCCTCGCGTGGAGCACCTGGTGATGTTGAGCGGCTGCAGGTGATGGAGGGCGGCAGTCCAGGGGGGTCTCGTGGACCCCCTGAAGCTGCTGCTGATGGTGAGCCTCATGCTTCTGTGGCGCCTCAGGGGTCTTCCGCTGCCCCGGCTGGTGGTTCTTCCGCTGGTGGTGGTGCTTTGGGTGAGTTAGCCCCCCAGGTCTCTGGCTTGGATGCCTCACTTCCTGTGTGTGTTGCTGCCAGCTCAGACTCTGGATTGCATACTGTGGGGGGCTCGGGGATGCTGGGTCCCATGCTCCACTTGGGCCTGCTCCTGTGGGGGTGGCCTCTTGCTCTGGGAGGTCTGGTGCAGCTGTTACTGGTGGTGGTGATGGGATGGAGGGATCCCCTGGTCCATCTTCGGTGCAGCCTGGTTCGGGGTTGTCGAACAGGTCAGGGTATGAGCAGGGACTTGCGTTGGCTCAGCAAGCTGACAGTCCTGTATCATTGAGTTGTGAGGCTGAAAATGGTGACAGTCAGTGGCAACCCCTGACCCTGCGGAGCCTGAGATGTCCCTGAACACTACCTCCTCCCCCACAGGCATCCAGCTCTTGTGGGGGCCAGCCCCAGCCGCCCAGTTTCCCACTGATTGCACGTCGGGTATCTGCTGATGGCGGGGACAGATTTCGTCCATCTTCCCCCTGACCACCACTGGAGCCAGTGATCAGGTATAGGCTGATTCCGTCTGTTGCTGTGTAGGTGCACATCATTGGTTATGGGTGTTAATAATTTAACTGGGTCCACTATCATTTCTCATGTATTCTTGTAATCTTGATATACTCCCATGCTGGGCTTAACCTACAAAATGACCCATAGTGTTGTGCTCCATTCTGTGGCTTCTATTCAGAGCTGTGTCTCACATTGGGTTGCCATATACTGGAGATGAGTTCTGCACCTCCTGCTGATTCTTCTGGCTAAATGGATCAGCTGCACCCTTGCCGGACGGGGGAGTGGGGGCCCTTATTCTGGTCATTGATTGGTTTGGTCTGGGCTCTACAGCCCTATTCCATTTTCTGCTATCATTCCACTTTTTACTCCACTACTCCACCTTTTTCTCACTGATTGCCAGTTGATTGAAATGACTTGCCTAAATCCCCAGGGTTCCCCTCTCAGAAGTCTGGGTGGAGCTGCTGTCTGGCCTGATCTGCCCCCAGCTCAAGTTGCGGTGATGCAAACACGGGATCTTTGCACAACAGTTCTTGTCCATTTTGTAAGTTTGACCGTGAGTTGGACTTCCTTGGCTGTGGTTACTTCATTTATAGTAGCAATCTGCAGTTTTTTTCCCCTCATTGTCACTTGATCGTTTTGCATATTGTCTTTAGGCTTTCTTTCGCTTGTACATCACCTGAACCATATTGTGAGTTATTTGAAATCTCTTATGCTGTTTACTTGGCTGGTCCACCTGCCTGTGTGCTTATCATTGGTGAAATCCTTGTTTCTTTTTGCTGCATCAGTGTAGTTTAACCTCCTCCCCCTCACCCAGATATTTTTCTCTGCATCGTGCATTGACCTTATTTGTTAGCCATTTCTGGTCCAGTAGATATTTCTAACCATTCACGATTTTCACCAAACTTTCCTTGCCTGGATGATGAAAACTATATCTCTAGTAAATTCAAAACTATACTAGACTCCTGCAACTACCGATCCCCCTCTGATTTTTCCCAGCCTACCCCAGTGCCCGAAGATGTTACAATTATTCATATAAATATAAGATCCCTCCCCAAAAACTTTGATTCACTGGAGCATTTTGTATCCCATCTCAAACCAAAACCCAAAATTATACTTCTCACAGAACTCTGGCTTGCCCCAGATTGTACTAGCCCGTATTCCATTCATGACTACTGTTTGGAAGTTTCAACTCTTCCTGAATTCAAGGGTAAGGGGGCTGCCATTTACATTAGTAAACAATTAGTCTATAGCAGGAGAGGTGATTTAGAATCTCAGTCTGTCCCATTTCAATCTGTTTTCATAGAGATATCTCAAACTTTGCCCTTCAATCTTGTAATTGGTTCTATGTACCGTTCTCCTTCCTACCCATCTACTATGTTTATTGACTACATTGAAGACACCATGGACAAAATTTCACAAGAAAAGAAAACCTGCATAATGGGAGGCGATTATAATTTTGATCTTCTAAAGTCAGACTCTCATGAACCAACAGGATATTTTCTCAATATGCTGGCATCATCAGGCTACCTACCTTGCATCTCTATCCCAACACGAGTAACTTGCAATTCACAAACTCTCATTGATAACTTTTTCTGTAATGACCCATCAATCATTCAAGCTTCATCTGTCATTACTGCAGACATTAGTGACCATCTCCCCATCTTGCTTCAACTTTCTGCTAGACTAGAGAAACCTAAAAAAACTTCAGTCATCCAGCATCCATTTGACTTTAGAAAAACTAATGCTCTTATAGAGAATGTGGCCTTTAGTCTAGCAAACTTTACTTCAATAACTGATCCCAACATTGCTGCAAATTATCTTCAAGAAACCATATCTTCTGAAATCAACAAATTACGAATACAAAAAATTGATAGAAGAACCGTACCTTTTCAACCCTGGATTTCCCATCACTTATTACACTGCATAAACAAAAAAAATGATTTGTACAAAAAATTCATTAAATCAAAAGCTATACAAGACCACATAACTTATAAGACTTACCACAACTACCTCACCAGTGCCATACGCACAGCCCAAAAACTCTATTTTCAACGGAAATTACAAGGAAATCAGTCAAATCCAGTAAAACTTTGGGAAACTCTCCTCACAGCTGTCCGCAAAAATAAATTCAGAAAAGACCTTCCTGACAGTTTCCACCACCATGGTGTTTCCATTACCGAAAATCACCAAATTGCAAACCATTTCAACAAATTCTTTTCTGAAATTGCCGCCTCCCTAAATGCTAAAATACCACAGCCCACTTCAGATCCTCTTCAGTTTCTCGGAGACCAAATTAACTCGGAATTTCATTTTTTGCCAGTAACATCCTACCTAGTTGAAAACATAATTAGGTCTCTCGGAAATACGGGTGCTGGGTATGATGGAATCACCCCAAAAATTTTGAAATTACTTGCTCCAACTCTCTCGCCCCACCTGTCTCACTTATTCAATCTCTGCTTTGCTTCTGGTATCTTCCCTGATAAATTCAAAACTGCTGTGGTGGTTCCTGTATTCAAGTCTGGTGACGCTTCAGCCTTTACAAACTATCGGCCTATCTCCATTCTCCCGACTCTCTCTAAAGTCTTTGAAAAAATTATTTATGAACAAGTTGTAAATTACCTCTCCCAAAACAACATAATATATGACCATCAATTCGGATTTCGGCCAAACCACAGTACTTACATGCCAATTTCTCTTCTTCGAGAGTATATCACTTCTGCGTTAGTTTCAAAGAATGTCTGTGCTGCCCTCTACCTAGATTTTTCTAAAGCTTTTGATACGGTTAACCACCCAATTCTCTTGTCAAAACTGAGATTATACGGCTTTGAAAATCTTTCTTTGAAATTCTTCGAATCTTACCTATCAAATCGCTCTCAGTCTGTAAAAATCAATGGAACTATGTCAGGCACCCCTGCCTCCATGCCCCTCGGAGTTCCACAGGGAAGTGTACTAGGGCCCCTCCTATTTTTACTATACATTAATGACATACATAAAAGCTCAGTAAACCCAAAATTTCTTCTTTTTGCTGACGATACAGCCCTCTTTTTCTCAGCCAAGACCCCTTCTGAACTACAGCTCAAAATAAACCAGAGTCTTCTCGAGGTAACAACCTGGCTAAATTGTAACAGGCTCACACTAAACGCCAAAAAATCGGTATATCAACTCTTCCCCACCTCCAGCAGTAATATCCCTGTCCACCTCCATAATGTAATGCTTGATAGATGTCGCTCAGCAAATTACCTTGGAGTAAAAATTGATGAGGATCTGAAGTGGGGAAACCATATCAAACAAGTAGAAAATTCAATCGCCAGGAACATTGGTTTAATTAGACGAGCTCAACATATTCTAAATTCTGATCACCTTCTCCTGCTGTACAATGCTCTCGTGCTTCCTCGACTTCTTTATGGCTTAGAAATCTGGGGCAATACCTTCAAATACAGATTAGACAAAATATTCCTGCTTCAGAAGAAGATAATCAGAACAATTGATCATTCGGATAGGCTCGCCCACTCTGCCCCCATTTTCAAAAAATACTGTGTACTTAAAATCCATGACCTAGTTCAATTCGTTAACTTCAACTTCCTTCATAAAGCCATAATTGGCACTCTACCTACACCCGTAAAAGACTTAATCAACGTCCGAAACCCACTAAATATTCAGAGGCAGGTCCGCCAGAATAGTCATTTTTCTTTCCCTTTTGCTCCAACAATCTATAGAAAATTTTCTTTGTTCATCGCTGCCCCCCGAAGCTGGAACCAAATTATCGCCTCTAAAATTCGAAATATCAATGATATCCCCCGCAGTGAAACGTTTTTCAAAAAGGTTGTGAAGAAAATATTTATTGATAATTATGTATAGTAAGAAAGAACCTCCTGAACAGAAGAAGGAATGTAAAAAACTGTTTCCTTCCGTTAAGGATAGGGGTTGGTGCAGGCGTGAGAAGTTAGGTTATTTTAGGTTGTTAGGCCATAAGTTAGCGGAAATGAGGTAGGCACCACAGTCCACCCCATATTGCATGATTCTAATCATCACTCGAAATTAATGCAGCACCATCATGAGTAGGTCGGCTATCGGCGTCGACACAGGCATGCCTCCGGCACCCTGCTGCCCCTTCCTGAGTGTCCTCCCCAACAGCGCTGCGTTGTGCCCAAATCTCACCGAACGCTCTCTATGTCTCTCGTGGCGCTAAATACGTCTTTCCTCTCCCTCCTTCGCTAATTTTTTTCTCTCCACTTCACAGGGGCGTGCTGCTGGCCTTTCATGACCCGCTTGGTCGCCTCTGGTGACGACGGGTTACGCCCCGACCCCTCCCCCTCTCGGGGGCGCTCTACCGGCGCGCCAGTGTTATGTGGTCCTCTACCGGGAGCTGGCCGCACTCAGCTCGTGGCGATCCGCCGTCTGCGCGATGGCCCTGGGGGTAGCGTCGGGCATCGTCGGCCTGCAGCGGCTCGTGGACGTGCGATGCTACTGTGGTGCTCCCGGCGCTGCCGCCGTGCCCGCCTCGCTGCGGGCTGCGGTGGCTGGGTGCGGCGGCCCCTGCGCGGGCGACCTCTGGGCGTGTGCTCGGAGAGCGCTCGGTGTTGTTAGATGGCGCTGAGTTGTGCCCAGTGCCCGGGGCGGTGTTGAATGATTGGCGGGACGCATGGGGCACGAGGAACTGCAAACAGACGATGTAAATTGATCTGCGAATGTACTCTACTTACCTTGTTTTTTGTATCAATGTTTTTAATGTCATTGCCCTCCCCGAGCCGGCTCGCCCCCCCCATTGTTGTGCTTGTGAAACATTAGGAAATGTGTTGTGTATGCAATGTGCTGCACATGAATACATGTATGGAAGTAAAAACGAAACAGGGAACCATGCTGCCTCCTCTATTGGCGGTTGGTGTGTCATTAAGCCGGACAATTATTATTATTATTATTATTAGATGACTACTGACATTCCTTGCTTTGCCCCGTTGGTATTCCATATTGTCCGCTTCTCCCAATTTGGCAAGTGGGTAACAAAGTGGCAGCTCTATCTTTGGTCATGTAGTGAAACATCTGAATGCTCACGAAGAGTTCTAAGCACTCCCTTGATTGAGTAAGAAAAAACAACCATATCACTCGCAGTGTTCCACACCAGTGGTTAAAAGCCGAAGCCGAGTTTGGGATTCGAACTCACCATCGTCTGATTTCTAGACCATCGCTCTAACCGCTGCGCTACGCGACCGCCGGCGTACGGGGTGTACGCCGGGAAATTTGCGGCTTACATTTGCATGGTTCTCGGAAATCGATTTTTTAGGCATTTATGTACATCTGACATAAAAATACCAAATGGAAAGTGGAAAGGGCAGGGGACAGGCCTTCCAATGACGACGTTATTTTTCTTCCAATAGTCATAGGCTGTGGCTAGCACGTGGTTGAAAATGAGCAATTTAACACGTATGCCCTATGGAGCAGTCGCATTTGTACGCCGTAACAGTATATTGCTGCCAACTAACTTTGGAGGGGGCTGGTCACACCAACAGCTGACAACTGTGGTTGCCTGGCTGGGGTGCATTTGGGATACATTTCAGGTAGGCTTTTAGTTTTTCTCCACGGAAATTTGAGTTTCAAAACAAATTATCTATATTAAGCACCAGGTTTTCGGGCATGCTTTACAACTTGGCGATCTAAGTTAAAATCACCTTATTAAGGTGCCACATTGCCTTTAACCCATTAAGGCCCGGACCAAGTTCACGTTGGAATTTTTTCCGTAATATTTTGCAGTCTTCCGATAACGGCGATAAGAAGTCCTGAAAATGTCAAAATCTTGGCCTATATAGTTTTTGAAATATAGATGCGTCCAAAACTGGCCCGCCGGCCCCAGTGATGACCCTACGCGCAGCCGCCGACTGACCGGACGGCCGCGTAGCCGAAGGGCAGGCGTCACGTTTCCAAATGGCGCATGTATCAGATTTATGACCGGTTTAATTTGCTCAATGGGCGTAGTTGTAAGGATATGCATGGACGGTCACACTGCATGACCAGGAAAGTTTCGAGTGGTTGCGGCTTAGTGATTGTATACTTATGCACGCTGGTACCGTCAGTTACCCTCCCTCTCGGCCATGAACAAAATCTAACTACAGAACTGTGACTGCGGGACAATTTCATGTTATTTGTTCTTTAAATTGCCACCTTAAATAGCAAGAACAGTATTGATATCTGCCCAGCCATTGCAAATTCAGCCAACTGGCAGTAATGTGTATTGCAGGCTACATGTGTCAAAATCCATTAACTAGTTTTGCACGAATATGCAACAAAGAAGCATTGCTGACTGCTGACACTCTATTACTGGGCTGCGAACTAGGCAAAGGATAGCAACACTTTATGAGGTCTTGAAATATATTTCGAGTAGCAGACAGCCTGAGCAGCCAATCACTCTCCTCGCCTCAAAACATATTCCAGCTGGCCCGCTTACCAGGGATGCGGAGCCGAGACAATTTTGGGCGGCTCCGGTCCGGGGTTATGATTTCGGCTCCGACTCCGGCTCCGGCTCCGGGTTCAAGTGTCCTAACGGCTCCGGCTCCGGCTCCGGGCAAAATAGTCGGCTCCGACTGGCTCCGGCTCCGGCTCCGGCTCCGGCAATGTACCTATATCCAAAATGTGATCGCAACGTTCTCAAGGGCGTGAAAGTCCATCAGATACAAAGGGACTATGTATTTGTAAGAATGAAAAATGGCCACTGGATGAACGAACGCTCTTGACCAGATGCCAAAGGCCAGTGAACCTCAAAACTGGACCAACCTACACTGCAGTGCAGTCGTATGGCAAACTGCACTGCACTGTTATGGCAAACAGAAATACGGGTCAGACATGCCCGCAAACCCACATAAAAATTAAGGATACAACGATCAAGTAAAGCTTGGACAGCCCGCAAAGAAAAACTTCGATGAGCTAACAGCAGGGTCGTTAAAAAAATATGTTTTTACTTTTCAGATTCGAACCCACTTTTTCCCATTATATATTCAATTTTGATTTCAATGAGCCACATTTCAAGCGTCTACGACAGCGGGAAAGATCGCCTCAAAACGGCTAAAGATTTCATGTTTCGGGCGCGATTGGCCGCCCGGCGTTGCAGTCTCACCTTGTTAAATTGGGATGAAAGGGGTGCATAACCTACCAGTAAAGACAGCCTGGCATGTGCGAGCGTATAAGAGCGGTAGATGGGATTTAACATGCAGGCATCTACTTGTCAGATGTATTTGCAGCGCAATACGAATACATGCTATTCCACAAAAGACCTGAAATTAAATGATTCAGCACCCTAGTACTCTAAATCCCGACGGAACATGAATGCCTTCCGGAGGCGAACCTTTCTCTAGCAACTATCGCTGGAGAACGTCGTGAAGCAGATGCTTCCCCCTATTCTCCTGCGAACTATTTAAGAGCTCTGGTACTGATAAAAAAGATCCTGTTTCATAGTTTTACCCTTTAGGTGGCTCACGAAATCTTCCACCAGTTTTACACCACGTTCTGTGGGACCATTCACTACAGTAAGTTCTGGAATACCTTGAAACAGGGGAAGCTATACCAGTCACCAGCTTCTCAACGGAGCCATTTTCTGTCAGAATCTTTCAGATTCAGGCGCTCGAATACCATCCAGCTTTCAGGAATGAGAAATTGGGAGAAGCTTGGTATCGAGCCGAGCACTTCATAGCCTCTGTCGGAAACTTTAGCCTACCTAACTGAAAGGTGGATGGTTTTGCTGTTTAGGTCAGGTACTGTATCACTGCCTTTTTACCTTCAGCATCGTGATTCGTATTTGCGAAGCAGATTATAACTTTCTGGTCACAAATAACAGTTGCGTTTGCACATTGACTTCAGCGCCTCTACATAATACCGGAGTATTATCTCGAATTGCGCAAGCTGGTTTACGTGTGGCTGTCAGGAGAGGTTGTCTCCAACAACTGTCTGTTTAGAAGACCCGGAACTCACCAGCGAGCCACATTATGGAGTATAGGACATTTCTGGCATGAAGTGCGTGCTACTACTGTGTCAGATTTCGTTCATCATTCCAGAAGATACTTAAAGACAGAATATTATAATTTTTGGAGTTTAACAACGCATCAACTGCTCAGGTCATATGGCATCAGAGGAGAGAGGGAAAGAATTAGCTCGGGCTAGAGCAGGGCGCCAGATTCTGCCTCTGGGTGGGCTCGAGCCCACGACACCCAGCACATAATGAATGCCATTGGCTAAGCCGAGCGCAAGCGCTAACCGACTGAGCCACTCAGACTCCGAAATAGATAGCGGCTTTCCTTATAAATGGTTCTAAGTCATGCATTTGGGTTCCTCCGTCGCGAATAGTCAGCTTTAGAGCCTTCTATGAGCCTCAAAGCTATCCATAAAATGCAATGCAGTGTTTTCATTAAGTTAATATAGAAATCGCCCTGAATGTGCTGGAAGTCAATTTGTCATCAGCTGTGGTATCTGTGCACAGAAAGTTATATTCTGTCGCGCTGGTGAGAACCACCATCTTGAAGGTAAGGAGCCAGTCGCACAACAATTGGCCAAAACAGCAAATGATTCACATTTGACTAGGGCAGGCTTAAGTTTCCGATAGAGGCTTTGAAGAGCTCTGTAAATGGTCGGTACTAAGCCTCAGCCAGCTTGTTACTCCTGACAGCTGGCTGGTATTCGATTGCCTGAATCTGAAATATTCTGATCAGAAATGGCTCCGTTGAGAAGCTGGTATAGCTTCCCCTATTTCAAGGTATTCCAGAACTTACTGTCGTGAACGGTCCCACAGAACGTGGTGTGAAGCTGGTGGAAGATTTCGTGAGCCACCTAAACGGTAAAAATATGAAACAGGATCTTCTTTTATCAGTACCAGAGCTCTTAAATAGTTCGCAAGAGAATAGGGAGAATCACCTGCCTCACGACGTTCTCCAGCGATAGTTACTAGAGAAAGGTTCGCCTCCGGAAGGCATTCATGTTCTGTCGGGATTTAGAGTACGAGGGTGCTGAATCATTTAATTTCAGGTCTTTGTGGAATAACATGTATTTGTATTGCGCTACAAATACGTCTGACAAGTAAATGCCTGCATGTTAAATCCCATCTACCGCTCTTATACGCTCGCACATGACAGGCTGTCTTTACTGGTAGGTTATGCACCCCTTATATCCCAATTGAACAAGGGAGACTGCAACGCCGGGCGGCCAATCGCGCCGGAAACATGAAATCTTTAACCGTTTTGAGGCGATCTTTCCCGCTGTCGTAGACGCTTGGAATGTGGCTTATTAAAATGAGAATTGAATATATAATGGGAAAAAGTGGGTTCGAGTCTGAAAAGAAGAAAAACTTTTTTGAACGACGCTAAGCTAACAGTGTTCAACATCAAAAAACACATCTGATAGGCTGATGGCATAATTCCTTTTCGAGAAAATCGGAACCAACCACCGTACTGCCCAGGGCCCAGCAGCTGGTTCGCTCACTACACCACCCAATCGCGGTTGGAGCGGAGCAGCAACATTGCCTCCAATATGTCTGCTCTTAGCCTGGACCTGAGATCAGTAAGCAGTAGCTTCATCGCGGAGAACAACCTCTCCACGGACACCTGAGTAACTGGTAGCGCGGCCATTACCAGGCTAGCCCGCTGGATGATGGCTGGATATCTATCTAAGATGTCGCATACGGTCGCCCTCTTTAGGTGACCAAGGTTTTTGAAGTCGGCCAGTGCCGCATCGAGTGACGGGGATGCTGTTTTCTGCGCCTTTTGCCCTGGGTTCTCGACAGGCCTAGTATAAACTACTTCTCAGAGTACATGATAGCTCTCCTGGGAGGGGGGATGTGGGAGCAAAGATTTTATTGCTCGACAGACCTAGTGTAAACACCTTTTTCAAACAATTTCTTCGGCCTTTGGGGGCCAAAAGATAGTCTGCCCCCTTCCAGGGCCTTGGGGGCATGACCGGAATGGCATCCCCGGCGTCTGTCAACAGGGGCGGATGCAGGCCGACAGTATGGGGTAAATCGTGAAAAACATATGTTTTTTTAAGAAAATCGCCAAAAATTGGGCAGTTTGGGGGCAAATGCCCTTTTTGCTCTCCCCATGGATCCGACAGTGTCCGCCAATGCTTTCATTTGTTGCAAATTTCTGCCCATGCTAAATTTCCGGGGCGCATCACCTGCCCGAGAGTGAAACCGTCTACGGAACACCCTAGTTGCAATATTTCACTAATCTCGATATACATAACATATTGAGAAAATGTAATATTTCAGGTGAATAACGGTGTTTCCATGCGACATCTCACGAGGTAAAATGTGACCATTTCACGTTTGATTTTTGGTAATTTTAGAGCTCTTTGGGAGCCGGAGCCGGACCCTTTCTGACGGCTCCGGCTCCGGCTCCGATCAAAAGTGTTTCGGCGGCTCCGGCTCCGGCTCCGGGCAGAATGGTCGGCTCCGACCGGCTCCGGCTCCGGCTCCGCATCCCTGCCGCTTACACGCTCTGATGATACGCTGCAAAGCAGGGCAGGCTCAGAGGCACATCACACTTGACGCACTTCTTGGAAGACCTCCGTTTGCAGCTCTCCCGCTGACAGCGACGGCGGGAGCTTAGGACACCAGGCAGGTGACCCACGACGTGGTACCGGAGGCTTCTAGGAATCCAAGTGGCGTGCGTGCGCTTGAAGCTAATCGGCTTCTCCACAGCTCCGTTGTTGGCACCGGCAGCCGCCATGAGTGACGATGTCCCGGCGAAACTGAAGCAGCGTCAGTTGCTGTTGTCGGGCCACTGCAGAGCGGGTGAAGCAACCAGCTGTTGACTACCGCCATGTCGAGAGCTCTCGTGATCAGACACCAGTACCACTTCTTTCCTCTAATCGAGATCTCGTACTTGCCCGGCAACCAGTCATGGAGGTCTACGCCTCCCATGCCAGCGTTGTACGTCTTTAGCAGGTTGGGCAGAAGCACATCCACCCGTCCCTTCACGCCTCAGTCATAGCGCTTCGTCGTGGTCACGGGTACAGCCGTGTCGAAGTTGGTCATCACGTTCACCACTTTATTGTCTTTCCAGCGCACCAGAAGGACTTCTGAGGTCGTGTCGAAGTGCTGCTCGTAGGCTCCGCGTTTGCCCCTTGTCATATCCTTCAGAGGCGTGACAGGGCACTTGTCCAGCCTGTCCTCACGAACAGTCCCACTGGCGCCCAAACCACGTCCTTTCAGCTCGTCAAGCAGTTTGGATAGTTTGGATAGTTAGCTTTGATGGCATGTAGGTGCAATTCAAGGGATCGCTAGTTTTGCATCAGAAGCCGTTGACGAATGAAGTAGAGTATGCGATTTTCTGTATGTTGTGCTGCGTGCTGAATGAGAGCTCCTCGTAGCCTCCACTCAGTAAATACAATGTTTTTGAAAAGTATTATTTCATTGAATTTCAACGCGCTTGTACCGAACGTCACAGTTCGCATATTTCAAGGCGTTCAAGGCACGTGATATTCCATTCGTCCGCAGAAACAGTGACAGATATATGCGAAACGTTGAACATGCGCACTGGAGGGAGTCTGAAACTTACGCGCACTGGAGGGGGCTGGTAGGCCCCCCTAAGGTCTCGGAAACCAAGAAAGTTAAAAAACCTGCGTTTGAGGGTTAGTGGTGGCCGAGCTGTTTTACATTTTTACCAAGTTTCATTGACCTTGGTCAATATCTTCAAGGTTAAACGAGGTCACAGATATCAGATGTTGACCGTGTTTGTCAGATGTTGACCGTGTTTTTGGAACCAAAGACCAAACTTTCGCTTCCCCCCTCAGGATGCGAAAATCGGCGCCCGCGACAGGATTTGGCGCCCCCAGGGCCAAGTGGCTCCCCCGGGGGAGACAAACGGGGCACCCCCACCCTCCGTTGCCACCGCTTTTCCCCTATATTTTCTTAAAAAATCATATTTTGTCACGATTTTGGGCTCCATTGCCCCCCAAGCATCGGGCTTGACCCGACTCTGGTGTCCCCCCCTATTCACGATCGGCGGTTCTGGATCCGCCCGTGGAACTAGGGGCTTGAGCCTCCCCAACTTCCTTGTATCGCCACTGCTTGGACCCATTGTCCAGGGGACGAAAAACGCATTTCCCTCTGCTGCCTCCCCCACGCCCCCTCTAGCCCTCTGTTGCCCTAAGGCACTGGCGGATCCACGTGGGGCAACGGGGCAGTCGCCCCCAAAGCCCCTGATTTTTGCAGATTTTTACAGATTTCCTTAAAAAAACATGTTTCACGATTTTTCCCGTTGCCCCCAACCGTCGGCCTGCATCCGCCCCTGTCCTAAGGTGGCCCGGGGCGGGGAACTGGGCAATTCCCCTCCCCCAGCCCTCCATTGCCACCGCTTTGCCCCTCGATTTTTTTCTTCAAAAACCATGTTTGTGTGATTTTTGGGCTCCGTTGCCTCTGTCGTTTTTATAACACACGCTATTTCGGGTATCTCCTGAATCGACAGATTTGTCATCAGCTGGCCTGAAATTGTTTTGATGTCACGTGATTTGGCCGCCCTGCTACTGGTCTGAATCCACGACAGCCGCTGTTCACAGCCAAGGTTTACGGCACAACAATGCCACAACAATGCCGCCACGCGCAGCGTTTCCGCGGCAACGAACTCAACTTGCACTTAACGCTGTGGCCCGGCGGTCCAAAATTGGTCGCTCAAAATATCGGCGTCAACCCAGCTTTACACACACCGATCAAAACTCATATATCATTCTGTTCCATAAGTTCTCTTGCATTTTTGGTATTATCATATTCACAGCTGCCCTCATTTTTCCATGATATGCAAATTAGTAGTCTAAGGCAGGGGCGCCGCCACAAAATCTTCGCAGGGGGACGGACCCGGGCTGGTGCTGACCAGGGAGGCGAATTTTGAGCATATTCGTTACCTGACAGCATTTATGACGATTGACCCAAATTTTTTTTGGGGGGACGTCTCCCCCTGGTTGGCCAACGGGGGGGCGCATCCCCAGTCCCCCCCGCGTTCGACGCCCATGGTCTAAGGTCACGAATGGTAAAAACGGCCGAATTTAAGACCCTAAAATTTTGAATCTTACGGTGCAACGCAGCATTTTTTCGGTTTAACAGCAACTATCGGGCTTTCACTTCATGCCAACATGATTCCAGCGATCATAGAGTGTAAAGCGATACGCACAGGCCCTTTTGAAACGACCATCCAAAAAATGGCCCACCGGGCCTTCATGGGTGAATGTTGGGCATGAATTTAACAGCTTTTTCCAAACATGTTTGCTTTTTAGGCAGAATACCAAAAGCTCCATACACGTCTTAAAAGAATCCAATCTGAGTTGTAAATCTGTCCACGATTGGAGCATATCAGTTTTGTGGGGTTAGATTCTAACTTCGGAATAACGGAGTGGATGGAAATTAAAATGAAAGCGAAGGACTTTAAACTAAAACTACGTGAAAAGAGAGCAAAACGCCGATAAACAGCGCGTGTAAATATTAATAAAGATGGCAATTCCACTGTACCTGTGCATGCCCTTTATTTTTGCCCAAGCGTCCTTTATTTTTTAGCCTAACACGGTAACACGGGCGGTAAGAATCAGTGCTGCAGTGATGAGCCCAGGGCGGTAGTTATGGACTAAGAACAGTACACATTAGGATGGAAGTGATAAGCTGGGGGCAACAGTGATTGGCCGGGACGGCAAAAAACAGGGCAAAGTCATAAGTCGATGGCGGCAGTGATGAGCCAGGGACAATAGCCATGAAGTAGGAGTGGCGCGAATCAGAGTGGAAGTCTCCATTCTTGCTTTCTCTCCATTCCTGCTCTCCATTCCTGCTTGTTTATTTGGAGTGTACACAGTAGAGGTGGGACTTTCTAGGCCCGGGGGCCCAGGGCAAAAGCCCGGCCCAGGCCCGCGGGCTTTGACCGGGCCTGAAGGCCTGATTTAAGCCAATGTCGGGCTGATAACGGGCTTCACCCAGGCTCATTCCGGGCTTCAACTAAACTGGGACTTCAAGTCAATTTTCTGTAAGTTAAATAAGCCTTTTTCAGTACAGACCTAGTTTTTTCCACTGAAACATAATCTTATTCATGCACCAGCAGCTTTTGAAAATGCATTTACAATTAATTTTGAGACTTTTAGACATACATCAGAGAATGTAAAAGCATGAAGCTCTAGCTTTCTATCTGTTACTCATGCCAGGGTCAAAAGCAAGTTACTTAAACCTGAATTAATATTTAAAATCAAATATTGAATAATGCCTACAGTTGCACACATCCATGCCGTACTGTCATCTTATGAATATCCTAATTACTTTAAAATTTTCAAGTCATATATGGGTGAACAAAATATAAATTGTGATAGCATATTTGTTACTTCCATATTGTCAGTATACCATTTCAAAGGAAGTCATTTAACCAATTTGCTGCTAACATATTGATATTAACACCTAGCTCTAGCTAGAAAATTCTCTCGAGAAGCTTTCTGCTCCAGGTAAAAAGAAAATGTTATCTATGGAGCCATTCCCATGTCCTCTACGAAAAATGGTGAAGTAAATATGTCGGGTACAAACTATCTAGTGGGAGCCCATAATTGTCAAATTGGCCTGGTAACTCTAGCTGCAAGAACAAATGTTGATAAGTTTGACCCTTCCACAGCTTCATCTTGCTCTTTCATTGCCCAAAAGATGCAAAATCCACTCAGAAAGGGCTAGTATAAGCAAGGAAATAGCCACAAAGAAAACATGTTTTTGATCGAAGTACTTCAAAACATATAAATTAGTCAGTTGTGGGGAGATACTGGGGAGAGCAGTCAGCCTTAGAAGGAACCTTTGAAATTACACCAAAACATGAATATACTTGACAGTATGTGTTGCATTTTCCTTGTGGAGATACTTCCCTGGCCTCTATGAAATACAACTTCTATTATAAGCTTTGAACTTGAACATAACAGCACTTCCCTCCCACCACACTAAAGGTATTATCGCAGTAGGTGGATGACATCTCGCGGTTCAAAAGGATTACATCAGAAGGTCCACTGATCAAAGGGTCTAATGTTCAAAGGTTCTACCCTGTGAGAGTTAGACCTTTTGAATAAGAAGTCCACAAACAAGTGCACAAAAAGTGGCCTATTCTCAGGAACAAAAGAAATGCACCACACACTTTGTGCTTATTTTTTAAATCTGTGAAATTTTAAAATATATTTTCAAAAGTCTTGAAATATTTTCGCTGAAATAGACTTACTATTCTGGTAAATTTTGGTGAAAAATGTTTTCATAAATGATTGCTCTAATGTAGACAAGCACGGCGCTTCAGATACCTACTAAGCGCAAGCCCGTCAAATACAACAAAGCAAACAGAAATAGTGTTCAAGCCCAAATGGTGATGTGGATGGGATTGAGTTGTTTTTTTGTGTCAGATTTACTTTTGGGTGGAGATTGGTGCAATATTTTTATTCAATGTTTGGTGCGAACCTGTGGAAAACTAGTGGTTCCTTATCAAGATAGTTCTTTATGGCTGGTGGTTTGATAATTGTATATGGCTGATGGGCCTTGTTCATGTTGGCCTGTTGGCTTACCTACTTTCCAGACCGGGCTGACCCAAGCAGAACATTCTTTTAACTATCTTCCAAGCTGTTTAGTGACTAAACTAAAAGAAAATGTTCACATGTATCAATTGAGGGACAATGTGAAGGAGTTTTGGTTCCTTCACAGCCATTCCGCCATGATATTCTGAAAAGTTTTAGCTGAAAACTTGTCACTGCTCTCTCCTCTATTTATAAACATTATTGGAACTCAATTGTGAGGCTCGTGCCAGCATATAATGATTTATAAAAGTGCAAAGATGGAGGAAATGTCTGACATGAGTGGACTTATTTCATCCCGATTCTTATAGCTGCCATCTGCATACCTTTATCTAGAATACCCTTTGTTTTTATAAGGTGATGCTGGTCATTACCTGAAGTAAGCTTGCATCATAAGCAAGCCATGTTTCATACTGTGTTTTTCAGTATCATTTTCTGCTGAATTATTAAGATAGCTGAGGCTACTGATGCTACATGCACCTTTTTGATATGGTTTTGGGTGAAACCAAAACTTTTTACAGGACAAATTGGCTTAAAACATATATTTGAAACAGCTTTAAAGTAAATAAATTTTGTATATAGTCGTTAATGGTTTTCCATGATACCGGGCCTTCCCGGGCTTGATAATCCATTTCTTCCACAAACCGGGCTTGTGACGGGCTTCTAAAATCAGCAGCCGCGAGCCGGGCCGCGGGCCTGCAAAATGGCCTGAAACTCCCACCTCTAGTACACAGAGAAAGGGACTCTTCTGGTAGTAGTCGAGCGAGATAATGCGTTTGTAAAGAGAATGCTGGCTTCTTTGAAAAACTACTATGTTGAAGAGGTGTTGCCAGCTCTGCTTTCGAGATAAGCGTTACATAGGGGCATCATCATGTCCACACATTTCGGGTGCCGATAGTTGGCGAAAGACCAGCCAACTGGATTTCTTTTTGTCACACGTGTTTCATCCTTGGATGTTAATAGGATTCAAGCATGAAGGAAAGCTGAAGCTTTTTTCGTTGTGACCCTTGTGCAGTTCCGGTCCACCTCGCTGTTAGTCCGATGAGCACCCTATCCTTCTGATATGGGTTTCAGCCCCTCACGTTTGTGTATACTAATGTGCGTACTTTTGATGCGTATGTACTCCTTTGTCGGACGTGGTTTCTGGTATGCATCAGCACCACACTTAATCCTATAAAGACAATAAATACTCGCGTATTGTACACTTGTTTGATGTATTACCAAGCACCCTTGAGACACAAGTCTCCCTAGTTCGTAACAACACAGATACACAAGTGAAATGTGCACCACATACTTCGCTGATCCTTCTACGCCACGATCCCTTTGTGAAGGTTCACTAGTCCGCAGCACGTCGCGATAATGTTGTCTATTTGAGGCACAAGTGCCAGCGGAAGTACGCCATTGAGTATCCGAAAGTTCCGTCTTATCCTACCTATAACACGTTCTACGTGGATCCTTACCCGCGAGATACGGCGTGATTCGTGGACTTCGCGCCGCGTCAGCTGCTTCTTACCTTTGGTGAAGTGAGGAGTTACGACAATAATGTTATGGACAGCCAGTTCTTCCCTAACAAGCAAACCCCGATCAGCTAGGACCACGTCATAGGAATCGAGCAGATGCATCAGGTCACTTTCAAGCGTAAATATTTTGTCGGTCGCCCTTCCACCTCAAGCATCTGACACGAAAGTCACTGCACCTGCAGGAGAGATGCCAATGATAATTTTGACGGTGCTATGCGCCTTATAATTGCTCCACAGTTTTGCTCCGGGAACCAGCGATTTCGGCCGTTCAGTTCTGATCTCAAAGCAGTGCAGGATGACACGAGTCCACCTCAGCTTCCCCGAGCACAGTAAAACACGTAGGCATGTTCGCAAAAATAGCCTCTTGTGAAGGCCACACGATCAGCTGGCGAGAAACCGCTGCAAGGTATCTCAGTCTGCTACTCAATACAGCACTGACGTAGGCAGGGCTGACACGGAAACGATATCCAATATCTCTGTTAGTCAGTCCTAACTTCAGCTTCATGAGAATCATAAGAAGCGCGTTCTCAGTTGAATATAATATCTCCAATATCTCAGCGAATATTTTTTTGCTCTACAGATCTAGTGTAAACACCTTTTTCAAAAATTTCCTCCCGCGTTTGGGGAGGGCATGGCCGGGAATGGCCCCTCACGTCCGCCAATGTAAGCTGACAGAATAAGTATGACAGGTATTTAAGTTAAGTCTAGCATAAAGGATTCGGGAAAACTAGGATCGGCGTACTTTATTGAAGGTGTTTTTAGCTATATTTACCTTACGCTGTTAGATATATGCTGTTGTACTTCGTGACGGCGGTTCTCAGTAAGTATGTCGTGTCTCGTATTTATGGTAAAGTTCATTACGTGGACTTAACTCTGCAGCTCCATAAGGGTGAGATTTGCGGAGTGGAGGTTGGTTGTGGGTGCCAGTGTTAGTTAGTTTAAGCTATGGTTTAACGCTCGTAGCTTTCGGCTGCGAATTGTAGGGTCGCCATTGGGGGCAGGTTTTGGTGTGGTGTGTTGTCGGAATTTTCTCGCACACTCGCACTCATTGTGGGTATCGAGCATTCTTGGCATCTCTACTTCGATACGGTTTTTCTTTGCATCTCTGATTCATTATTTTTCCGTCATATATCTGCAATCATAATATGCAAGGGCCACATTTATTGGCATTTATATTCCGAACAATTTAATAGTTTCCGGCATTCCATATGTACGCATTTTCCGGCGATAATATCTATCGTACTTCAAAATATATTTATAGGAGGGGCGGTGTTGTTGGACCTTGAGCCCACTCTCTCTGCCGCCACATTTCATATCACGAAGACGTGTTACGCTCGATCAGTGTCAAGTGTTCAGTCAGATCATTTTCAGTAAGATTTTCAGTCAACAATATTTCAACATTTTCAATATCTGTAACGATGGTAAGGCAGCGACTTGCCAACATATTCTTTCACAAGTCCTACCCCGCACCTTGCCATTGTTTTCTTTTCACGTGTCTCTCACCTATTACCAAAGTTGTTGGCCTTAGTTTGCCTCACCCTAGCAGCAAGCCACCCAAGAGCAGTATTTTCTTAGGTGAGAGGCGCACCGTACAATCATTATTTCACTGTGTATTTTGTGTTGCTTTGTTTTGTGTTTAGTTCTAACAAAAATTCCAAGAAAATGAACTTCTAGTCTTAGGCGTTTCAGCAATAATTAGGTAAATAGATTCTACAGAAGTTATTGGATGGTACAGGTAGAGCTCTAGGAATCCAGCGCACACACTCACAATAGTTAGTTTGGCCACCCGCAGATCCACCTTGTAGTTGAAATGTTTGGTTCATTGCAGATACTGTGTATCGTGCTATGGTGTGAAATGTCATGGTTGTGGAGTGCATTAGGTGTAACATTGTTTTGCCTTATATTCATGGGAGCAGCTGTCCCAGGAGTCAGGTCCGAGGTTGATTTTTGTTTTGTTCCGAGCTTTATATCTTTGGTCATGGAGGACTTTTCTGTTGATTTGAGCCGCTTGGATGATTCCTTTTCTAAGCCGGGAGACTGACAAGGCCACCAACAAGAGGAAAGTGACGTTGATCCTGAAGAAGCTACACCAGATGGTGGAGGACTCTTCACTCTCACATGAACTTTTTGTGAATCAGAAAGTCTTTTTTAGGTCTCATGAAAGAAATTGAACTGCAGAACACCACCATAGTTTCAAAGGATGAGTCTCATGATATGTTTACCATGGATCCTGGATGTCTGGAGGCGACGAAGATCAGAGTGTCAACGAAGCGTACGTCTGTCTCGTCATGGAGCCTCCTAAGTCGTATTTCAGCATCATAGAAGCCTGCTCATCGGATAGTGCGGTGGAGCAGGGTTTAGAATCCCTCTTCAGTCTATAGTCTATTGGCCTACCCGAAGAGTCAGGAGAAGGTGTGTTCAGTCGATAAGCTTCAGCATGACAAATTTAACGAAGCCATTCCGGTCCAGGATGACAGGTACCAGACGCCGTTCAAGTTGTGTGGCAGCATTACGTCATCATGGCTGGAGAGGCACAACCGTTACTATGCAGGGCATTGGAGAAATTCGCACTTTTTCAAAGCTCTAAATAACCTATTTTAGAACTGTATCAACAAAACTTATATGGTTGGACAGAAAGCTAAAAGATTTTAATTTGTGAAACCATCAGACGTTTTGCAAAAACTTCAGTGAAGAATGTTATTTTTACAAATTTTCCAGAGCGTGTCAAAATAATTCCAGGTTCAGCACTAGCAGCTGTTTTGCAGTAAGACTAATCTCGATTTTGATTGGCTGTTTATTTCTGAACCTTTGATTGGCTGTTGGTGCCACCTGCAGCAGAAGACAATAAACACCGGTGATCTCTTGAGCGAAGGTAAACTTATTTCTCTCGGCTATTAAGTAGGCCTGAGTTGATCAAATAAATGCGTACCCTTTCAACAAATTATTTGAAGTGTTATGCTTTTTTCATTAGATTTACGTAAAATAAGCCGCTCGCCGTTGAGATCAAGGTTACTGTCAAATGGGTGAAACAAGTTTATTTCGATTTATACTAGATTGCTGCCAAATACGCCCAAACATGGTATGTTCCAGCTGATCCTTCCAAAAAACTTAGTAGAGTCTCCTAGAACTTAGTAGGAAATGGTGGTGACGTCATCATGGGAGGACTATATTTAGGTAGGAAACTTGGTTGTACCCGTAGTTAAAGTACCCTGACAGGTACCAGGGTGGAATTGCCCTGGAAGAAGGGGTAAAGTGGAGGCTGTTCGATCCAAACATCAGATTGCCCTGTCTGTGCTCAACCGAGTAGAGAAGTCTTTGGAGAGCAAAGACACTTTGAAGGATTATGAGGCTGTGTTTGATCAGCAACTCAAGGATGGAATCGTTGAAGAGATTTTTGTGAAGAATGAGGATCTCGACAAGCATGTTTGGATTCCTCGCAGACCAGTGATCAAGAAGGAAGATCAAGTCACGACTAGAGTCAGGCCTGTATTCAGTTGCTCGTTGAAGGTTGACGACAGCCCGTCACCGAATGAAGCTGCCTTCCCTGGACTGGACCTGATGCCTGATTTGACTCAGCTGCTGCTGGATGTTCCAGAAGTGAGCAGTATGTACTGCTTGGGGACGTCAAACAGGCATATCTTCAAATCAAGATCAAGACTGAGGAGGATAGGAATCGCTTCTCTTTCTTCCTCCGGAAAGAGGGCCAGCTCAGACAGTTCCGGTTCACAACTATCTTGTTTGGGTTCGCTTCCTCTATCTACATACTTTTACAATATTATCAAAACTCACGCTGCAAAGTACCCTGATTACAAGTACACATCATCTCTGCATAGTAACTTCCTACATGGACAACTACATCGTGACAGGAAACGATGACCACGGAGCTTCTGTGGATGTACTCATAAGCAAGGAAGCGGATGTCAGAAGGTGGTTTCACACTGCGTTCATGGAGCACTAAAAGTTTCGAAGTGAAAGCTCAGATTGATTTTTGACGGAACAGGCGTGCAACACAGCTCAGATTCCGAGAACGTTTTGGGGTGCCAGTACTCAAAAGGCTAAGTGATTCTATCCCACATTCTCATTCACACCTCCACGGCCAAGCTTCAATCAAACGCGAGATCCTGTCCCAAACATCCAAGGTGTTCGATCCTCTTGGCACTCTTTTGTCCTGTGACATCCCGAGGTCGCATCCTTTTGCGAGAGCTCTGGCAGCAGAAGCTAGGATGGGATGAAGAGGTTTCTCAATCTCATCAGACCCAGTGGCGTGAACTCAGTTCTGATCTGAGTCTGCTGAAGAAGACTCAGTCAGGAGAAGACTTGTCTGTGCGGTGTCGATTGCATCATAAGGCTGAACTGCTGGTTGACCCCCGGTTCCCCATACTCCCTAGCTTTCGGCTCAGTGTAGCCCAAACATAATGAATCATCATCATCATCGTTGGTGTTTAAGGGCGCACCGACAACACGGGTCATGTGGCGCCCATAACACTAGACAAGATATATACAGTATAGTGTCAGCGTCTCACAGGGCTAAAAGTGTGTCAAAGGTAAAAGCAGCAAGTCAACAACATTTCAACAAGTAAGGTGTAAAACAGGTTAAGTTTTTAAAACAAAATCAAAAGGTCATACGTAAAAAACAGAACAATAATACAACAATAATATAAATAAAAACAAAATGAATAGAATAAAATGTAAAAACTGACCAGAGTCGCAGACATTTTAACATCACATACCAAGGTCAGCGAAAAGGTAAAATGAACTTATACACCACGTAAAACCTGAAAAACTACGAGGGTGAATATATGACATTAAAACCAACGCTCCTCAGATATAACATAATGGTAGCAATATCCACAGCACGATGCTCGCCCAAAAGAGAATTCATTGTCGGAGATCCCTGCAGAAAGCGGTTTCTCTCTATCTCAAAGTCACGGCAATCTAAAAGGATATGTTTGACTGTGAGCCTGTCGCCACGAGCGTGGACACTCCGGCGGGTCACGACGAGATAAAATATATGAATGGGTTGAATGAGTGTGTCCCAGTCGCAATCTACACAGGACAACCTCCTCCCTTCTGGAGCCTGCACTACGTGAGGTCCACGATCCTAAGCGTGGTTTCAGCTCGCGGAGCATCCTACCTTTAAAATCACAATCCCATCGACGTTGCCAGTCGCTAAAAACATACATTTTAACTTGCGCGTACATGTCAAAAAATGGAACACGAAGACCTGGGGGCAGCATGTTCTGCCCCGTCGTCTTTGCCACATCGATCTGCCCGCTCATTTCCGGCGATTCCCGCAGTGACTTGGCACTCTAAACTAAATCTACACATTTTCCCTTTCCCCCTCAGGCTATGCAGTTTCTGCCTAATAAGGGTCAAGAGATAAGATGCTGACATATTATAAAAGTAAAAGACTCCCAATGCCTGTACAGAAGACAAAGAATCTGTAAAAATAACAAACTTTCTCGCCCTTAACTTCGAAACATGGTCCAGACAACGGAATATTGCGTACAGCTCAGCGGTAAAACACCAGATGCCTCGCGCGGTAAACTAAAACACTTTTCAACGCCGTCGCTGACAAATGCACATCCCGTGCCACCATCACCCTTCGAACCATCAGTGTAAAAGTGGATGGTGATTATTATAAGATTCAGAACAGAACTCCCTAAATAACTGGCGCATAACTTCAGGAGGCATATTTCTACATTGATCCCAGTAAGCTCTTGTTTGTGTCCACTGCAGAGAGGCCAAAGGTTCAACCAAACACGCGTCACACGGTTCAATGAGATCTGTGTCTATCCCAGCCTCCACAAGCCAGGCGCGGACCCTTACTCCTGGATGACGGGGCTGCCGCGCGGGATCCATTATCAATCTGGCGGAGCTGGGCGTCACCAAAAATATTGAGTATGTGGGATGCGTCGGGGATTGTTTTGAGTTTCAATACATAGCGCATGGCAAGTGTTTTTTTCGGCGCAACTCTAATGGCATTTCATCGACGTCCACTAACATGCTTTGATATTGGGGATGTACGGAATGCTCCCGTTATAACTCTAACGGCTTGATGGTGCACAGTATCCAGCATGGTTTTGCTGATGGATTGGGGAGCGGCTTCACATACCAGGCTACAATACTCAATTTTTGAGCGCATACTAATGACCTATAGAGCACGACAAGCGCTTTTTCCTTGTCAGCCCCGTACCTCATTTTGTTACGGACTTTGAGTATATTTAATGTATCAAAACACTTTGCGCGCGGAGCTGCTTCAGATGTGGTATGTGTGAGAGCCTTTTGTCCAGTGTGAGCTCACTAGAAATCTCGTTTCCGGTACAACATCGATCAAATTTCCATAGATATACAACTTTGGGTCCCCCCCAATCTCCATGTCTGTTGCAAAAGTGCATGCACTTGGTTTTACACTTGAGAAGCTTAAGCCGTTTCGTGTGCTCCACCTCTGCAAACGATCAAGACCGAGCTGCAGTCGCCTCTGTGCAGCGGAAGTGGTGGACGCCGTCACCCATATCGTAAAATCGTCTACGAAAAGTGCGTGGTGAATATTCGTGGGTAAAGTGCCTGCTATGTCGTTAATCATAACTGCAAACAGGGCGATAGAGCTCCACAGAACCTTGAGCAATTCCCCCTCTGTTGTTGAGTATCGATTTGATAAGACAGAGTTAACGCGATAACGAAAAAGACCTATTTCTAAGAAAATTGGAAATGAACCATCCCATGTGCCCTCGCACACCGAGCTCGGAAAAAGTTTGTGTAGGATGCCGTGTCTCCAAGTACAAACCATACGCGCGCCTCAACGTCAAAGAACACCGCAATTGTGTGACATTTACGTACAAAACCCTCGCGCACAGAGGCATCTAAAACGAACTAGGTGGTCTATTGTGGAGCGGCTCCTAGCGAAAACCACACTGGCTATTACAAAGGAGCTGGTTGGATTCGCCCAGATACCAAACAAGACGCATGTTGACCCATTTTTCGAGCAGTTTACACACACACGAAGTCAATGAGATGGGACGAAAGTCGTTGGGTGATGAGCCAGTTTTGCCGGGCTTCAAAATAGGGTACGATATGTGCCTCTGCGCCACTGATTGAGAAATCATTGTTACTCCAAGATGTGATTATATATGTTTAGCAGAGACGATAGAGATGCATCAGGTAACTGGCAGAAGCATATTGTTAGTGATAAGTTATCAGGGCCAGGTGACACCGGCCTCACAGTGGACAGTGCTGCTCTGAGCTCAGCTATTGAAAAAGGCACATTGTAATGAGCCGAGTTATCCTGCCCAAAGTCGACCGGTTTTCTCTCTCGCGATTTCACGAATTCGAGGTAAAATGAGGATTTTCAGAGGAGACACTGCAACGATCATGGAAAGCTCTCGCCATGTGCTCAGCCACCTCTTTGCAGAAAGTCGGTTATCTTAAACCCGTTGGCTTCCAAAACTGGAGCAGACGGGGACGATTTTTCCCTGCATTCTTCGTGGATTTGGAACCAGACCTCAGCTGACGGAGTGAAACGATTTACCTCTAGACACATATTCTACAAACCACATTCTCTTCCGAGTTCAGCACAACGCGACGCGCAAACGCCCTAGCACGCTTGAAATTCGCGTGGTTTGTTGCTGTTGAGTGTCTGTTAAAAATTCGGTAAAGCCCGTTTCTGCTTAAAATGGCTGACTTGCACTCCTGGTTCCACCACGGCACAGGAGTGCGTTTTGGCTGCCCACGTGTCATCGGAATAAAATGTTTCGCTTTGCTGTCAAGATCATACAATTAAAATTCTCGACAGCCTACGAGGCCGGAGGGCCTCCGGGGTGGGGTCCACCGCACCGACAGGCAGCCCCGAAACCTGCCCAGTCTGCCCGCCTTTCGTTCCAAGCGCGGGGGGTATGCTCCCGCAGGGCAGGACGGTTCGGAGAGATAAGAATAGGGAAATGGTCACTTCCATGAGGATCCATCCAGGGTGATCCAATTTAACTGAAGATGAGGAAGAGACGGAGAACAAATGGAAAGGTCAAGGTAGAGAGAGAGAACCAGAGGGAACAAGGTAATATGAGTAGCACAACCGGAATTGAGGAGGCAGAGGGAATTAAGGTGAAGAAATCTCTCGACCGTGCGGCCCCGGGGACACGTGCAGCCGGCAGCTCCACCCCACGCTGAGTTGTGAGCGTTAAAATCACCAAGTAACAGGAAAGGTGTGGACAGCTGGTCGACTAAATTATGCAGATCATTTACAAATTTAGATTGGCGCCCGGTGGTAGGTAGATAGGAACACACAGTCAATTTCATATAACCAAGGTCTGCAGGGCGGCTACCGCCTGCAGCGCTGTGTTTGAGGCTATACTGTGGCAGGGAGTGGCATGGTGCATAGCAACCATCACCCCTCAGTATACTATTGTTGAACTAAAAATCCTTACCAAAACTCTGATAATTTCAAGATAATACTAAGTGCAGCTCCAAGGGGATAATTTTGTCTCCCTGAAGACATAAGACAGAAGAGGTTATAATCCGGACGAAAATCTGCCGCCGAGTCGCTAAAATTCGAACGGGCAGAGCCTCGGCAATTCCACTGTAGAAATGTCAACTTTAAGCTAAAAGAAAGCGGCTTACTAAAAATAGACGGCTTAACCTTCAACAACCTTTCACGGGGGCCCAGTACCCCCCAATATGGCCCCTTGCTATGGCCCACGCTGGGGCCACCGATTCGGTAACTGGACCAGACCAAGACTTCGTACGCACTTCGTCAGAATGAGCACGCGCTCGTGTTGTTTGGGAGCTCTTTGGGAGGGCTCCACGTAGGAGTGCTTTGTCGGAGACCCCTGCTCCGCGGCCCCTCAAAAATTTCTCCGCACTGCCGTGACGGTGGAAGAGCGGATCTGGGCTGGAGGCTGTGCTGCCGGCGTCTGGGTCCACTGGCAAAGGTCGGCGGCGGCGGTGGAGGCCGCTGAATGATCGCCGCCGGTGGGTGGATTGGACAGCGAGGCGGCCGGAAACGCCTCCAGTGGTGGAGGTGCCTACCACCCCGTCCTAAAACCACCCCATCCCTCCGTCTCAGTCGGTTGCTTGGCTCGGGTGACACCGGGTGCCGAACTCGAGGGAGTCCTGCGCCCGAGCCATGCTGGTGCTGTAACACAAGGGGAGGGCCCTGTCGCATCACCGGCGAGGGCCGGGAGGGGAGGGCAGGAGCAAGAACAGCGACTCGCCCCATCCCCACCTGGAGAGGTCGCGGAGGAGGTGCATACGCCACGGCTCAGGAGCCGGGGTGGCGGGCTAGGTGTGAAAAAAACCAGCCCCATCCTCCCCGCCAGGTGAAAAAAGTCCACCCACGGTCAGAAGACAGATGACCTCACCTCCACGAGTCTATCTTTGAGGTGCCTGAACTGCTCGTAGATGCTACTTGGGAGTAGCACTTTTGGGGAGTGGGAGGCCATGTAAACATCCCTGGCCTGGCAGAAGCTAACCTTTGTATGTAGATCATTATGAAGTAAGTCTTTCTTTTTCTTTGCTTAATTCGGGACATGCACGATCTAAACTTCACGACATCCATTACAATTCGCACACTTTAGGGTTTCTGGTCGCATTCCGTGGTGCTGTGGACCTCTGAGAAGGCACATTCCCGCCTCCACCTTTACCTTTGCAAAGCTCGGGCGGTGTGAGCTTCAGGCAGGAGAGAAGCATCGCATGGGTGATGGCACATATGGTCTCGCACCGACCCTCGTTGTAACAGACATAGATGTGATCCCGACACGAAAACACCGGTTTCTCAGATGTAAGTATGACTGTATGTCTGTGTCAGCATGTTGTCGCCCTTCTCTTCCTGATTCTGCGCACCTCCACCATCCAAAGTTCATCAAGCCCTTCAGCAATTTCCTCCTATCCGAGAGTCCCCTGAGTTCCTGACTGGTGACGACTCCTTTCGTGAAATTCTTTGTTCTGTGCGGTTCTACGGAAACATATTACTTTGTGTGTTATGTTGCTGTCCCTGACTCCTTTCCTTTGAATTTGGTGCAAATGCGGAAAGTGCACGCTCTGCGTCCTCTACTCGCGCAAACTCAACCTCGATGAACCATCGGAGCTTTACACTTCGGACGACTTTGCCGGGGACAGTCGAGGGCCTCCTTTCGCTTGAAAAAGAAGGCGACAGGGTACGCAAAGAGATGATCCGAGTCCCCGTATTACTATAGAACACCGAGATAGGACACCTTGGATGGTCCGGTTTTACGAACCGGATCTATGTGTTCGCTCAATCCCTTCCCCAAAAGGGGATGGGGAGTGTCAACCTCCGGTGGAGGGTGAAGAAGAGAGGTTCGAGGGGTTAAAAGTGTCGATAGAGAGGATGTAAAGTTCGACCAGCCACGTGCGCCCCCTTCCATGAGGGTGCTACAGGCCAAGCGACTTTGAGCTGGCTATACAGGGGAGACGCCTGTCGTTACAGAGGGGAGAGAGACTCACCAAGCCCCCACTGCCCCCATGCGGTCCCCCTTGCACCTAGCCTGGAGCAGCCCCGGGCGGGGCACGGACATCCCTCCCCTCCCGGGTGGGGTCAGGGACCTCACCGAAGGAGGGAGGGACAGCCGAGGCTTTGAAAAGTCGACAGACTTTTACAATGCTGCTACTCTTGTCGATGCCACTCAAGAGTTCCCCGCCCTTGCAAAAATCCATACCAAAGTAGAGTGTTGCCAGAGGCTTTGAACCAAACAGCACCTACCTCAGCTCAGCTACCAGGACTCCTTCATCCCGGGGTACCCAGGTCGGTGCGCAGCTCACCTTAAAGACAGGCGCCCCCACGCGGCCTCATCCCAGAGGCGACGACTACCTGCTCGTCACAACTGATTCCCGGCCGGTCCGAGAGAAGCGAGCCCCCGGCTACAGGGCCGACGATTAGAGGGATCAATCGTCAGCCACACCAGGCAGGGGAGACCCACGTACACCCAGACCATCCAGGAATCATAGGAAAAAAAAGGGACGCCGATGATACTGGGAAAAGGTGGATAACTGGGAGGTTATGAGTTGGAAAGGAAGCGGCTCGGTCTGCGCTGGCCAGCCCAGCCGCGCCCCACACACGACCGAGATGTCCACACTCAAGACGAGCAAGAGTGCACACATCCCCGCCACACACGGAGACACGCCAGGCCTGTTCATCGCCAACAGTGGATAGGAGCGTAAAAGGAGTGGACAGAAAGGATGCGGGGAAAGGCATGGATACACAAGGAAATAAAGAAAGAGGAAAAGGGTGAGGTAGGTGGGATTTATGATTAGGAGGGCCAAGAAGGAGGATGGATGGCAGTTTCGATTTGGCCTCGCCCCCGAAAGCGAGGAGCGAAACCCCATCCTGCCAACTGGGGTCGCGGGTGTCGTCACATCCTGTACCCAGTGTTCCATGTGCCGGACCAGTCTTGAGGTGCCAACAAGTCCGGCCAGATGAGTGGTCCCCCCTGCAGGGAAGCTAATGAATTTCCCAATTTACAGAGACGGTGTGGTGTAAGGTGTGAAGGCGTGACAGTGTGGCTTCTTTTAATATTTCACCCGTGAACAGCTCGGAGCAGGATTTTTCTTCTCCAACTGCAGTTGGGCGGTTCTGATGGTCAAAAAGGTATTAAAGCTGCCGCTAGTGTGTATGGACAGGATGATGGTGGTGTTTGTCCGCGTGTGTCACACACCGAGATGGCTCTGGGAAGCCACCAGGGAACTGTAATTATATACTTACCCTACAAAACTCTTAATGCGTTATAATTCTCAAAGAACACTCGTTGGTTGTGTAGCCGCTCTCAGGCGATTTTCAGTTTTTTCCCTTGCTGTCACCAAGCGCTCTTCGAGGCACCGTTCATCCATTCCTCTTAGCATCTATAACCAGCATGAGTCGATGAATGTTTGTGTGTGTGTGTGTGTGTGTGTGTGTGTGTGCTGTGTGTGTGTGTGTGTGTGTGTGTGTGTGTGTGTGTGTGTGTGTGTGTGTGTGTGTGTGTGTGTGTGTGTGTGTGTGTGTGTGTGTGTGTGTGTGTGTGTGTGTGTGTGTGTGTGTGTGTGTGTGTGTGTGTGTGTGTTTGTGTGTGTGTGTATTTGACTCTCTGTATTATTGAGGTTTTTAAGGAGCTGCTCCAGCTGCTGGGGCCATTTAGCGCACCTACTATACACTATAATCAATTCTTAAAAGCCAATTAGGTCTTCCGCGTTATTCTATTGGTAGATATGTATAAAAATGCAGACTTCTTGATTCCTTCGTGTTTAATTCTATTGTGTTTGTGTCATTCAGGTGAGGGTTCTCTGCAATATCAAATCCAATCTCCTGTCAAATACCGAAGGACTATGGGGAGATCAACAGCTGGCTTGTCTCCTAACACCTTCGCAAAGAGCATGGAGGAAAATAACGAGCGCGCAGAGTTCTCCATGCATTAAATCCTGTGTCAGCCAATACGTGCTGTACCCAATAAGCCTGCTTTGACAGTGGCTACACCGGCAGTACTGAAGCAGAGAAATGGTGTCCGTGTATTGCAAATGTGTGACCAATACGAAAAGTCGTGTAGAGCATATTTCCTCCCTTCTACTCCGCCTGTTACTCGATTCCCATGGTTCTATGGCTGGCTTGAGCTGCTTTAAGGCGCAGATCATCCTCAAATCCCATTTCGATTGCCATTCAGATTTGAGAAGGCTGTTAATTTCTGCTTTCACATCAGATGCTGGAACTCTAAAAGCTCCTGCTCGAAGTAGTCTCCAAGCCGATCTGGCAATAAATCAGCTCTCCCGTTGCAGGTACTCCGCCCGGCTAGGGACCCGCAAAAACTGTATCCTGGCCCCAGCTTAAAAAAGGCGGTATTAAGAAGCCTCCGGATGGTAGGCGCGAACAAGTTTTTAATGGTGGAGGCTGGGTGGAGTGCAGCTAGGGAACTAGCGGAGTCTGTAACAGTGAAAAACCGCCCACAGGGGTCTCGGAGAATGTGGCGTAAGACTTGGATGTCGCACATAGTTCGGTAGTAAAAACCGATACCGATGTCTTCCAGGTTGAAACCTGACCATATACTCTTCCACGAAAGCACATCCAGCACCTAAGCTGCTTTTGGAGCCATCAGTATAGAAGACAGAGTAGCCTGTGTGTGGTACAATCTTTTTGAGTGCGGATTGCCCAAATACCATTGGCTGGGTCACAGACTTCCCAAGTGTGGTAGCTCTTGGTCGCATTGAATGGAAACGTCGCGCCAGGGCGCAGGTTTCTGTGGTCGAGTCTTTGCGATTTTTCTTAACGATATTCAGGATCTTCTAACCAACGCGAAACTCGCATACACAATGCCTGGGAGGGAACTCGGGCGGGCAATGATGAGAACAGTCCTGTCACTGATGGGTCAAATAGCCATTTATCTATTAGGTGATTTGGGTACTGCTTCATTTACTGGCATATATCAATGAAAGTCGCTTGCGTCCTGAGAGGTTCAGAGGGGGCTCATTTGCATCTACGAGCAAACTAGATCTGCGAGATGTGCAGAAATGCGCCTGTCACCCCTCGAGATACCCGCAAATTTTTCCGCAGTCTGCCATCAGCAACGCTGCTTAACTTAACTGGTCCGAGGCTCCATCGTAAGCAATGCGCGAGTAATCCAGAATGAACCTAATGAGACAAATAATGCGTAAAACGGACCTGCTCAGCGCCATACGAAAGTGCGTGCTACCATTTTAGGAATGTTAATGCGTTTCCTTTTCTTCCTAACATCGCAGAAATGTGGGAGGTAGGTCAGACGCTTGTCAAATGTAACACCTCTGAACCTTTGCCTCTGCGGCCACGGGAATTCTTTTGCAGTATAGATGGAGGAGATTGATCTCTGGACAGTATCGATTTCGTCTGCAGAAATTGTACACATCAGCCGGTTTTATCCTGTTGAAAACTTAAACCGACCAGTATACTCCACTCGGTTAGGCGATCAATACTTAGATTTGCAGCTTTTTTTAATGGATATTGAATGGACGTTGAGAATGTTTTTTCGTCCTTCTCGTTGGTCCTGTTCAAATTAATTCGCCAGCCGTAGAGGCCACTTTTTCCGTGTGTACGCGGCGACGCTCTTTTTGTGTGCTGCCCTGCCAGGTACACTGAGAGTGAGCGTACATTAGAGTGAGCATGAGGGAAGGCGTGCACCACTAATTTGTTTTTCACTATTTCTTGTGTCCACGTCTTGTGCCCGCTGCCAGGCACATGCCGAATAGGCTTTTAGAGCGCCCTGCACTACGGAGGTGCAGCGAGCGCTCAACGCAGCTCCATAAGGCGGGTGACGGCGTGCAGGATGCGGCATCGTTCGGCGTCGAGACGACCCCAGCGCCATCATATCGCACCGAGGAACGTACGGTCAGAGCACCGACTGCAGCGTGGCGTTCTGACGGCACATGATTCTTAAGTTGGGCAGACTGATAAAGAGCGGGTCGAGGCTGTGCAAGTGCTTATCGCGATTGTTTGCAGGCACCAGCTCCAGGATCAGTGCATACGCCTGAGCGCCGTTCTGCAGCAGAACATTCTCCACTTCCTTTGCCTTCCGCGGCAACATCGAAAACCTGCCACGGTCCGCCAAGCACGTCTGCTGCGCACCTTGTTGCAGTGAGGTGCTGGCGTGCGTAGTTCTTCACTTTCGAGCTGATTTGCATGGGCCGTGGCCATCACATCACAGTTGCCGCGGATATTTGGGGAGATCCGCTGCCACCTTCAGGCTGTGGATCGGCATTACCAACGTCCGTCGCGACGCAACGCTGAGGACGCTAAAGCACCGCTGTCGGATCCTCTACCCCCATCCTGTTCGAAGTTCGCCCGCCTCCGCTTTCCCCTGGCAGACACGCCTTGGGTTATGTTCGCAATCTAGCCACCAAGGTGTCTCCTTGGGTCCAACATTTATCCTTGTCACCATAATTGATGAATGTGCACAATCGATGGCCTCTCCACTTAACATCCCGTACCTGGACGACACCACGCACTGGCAGGCCTTCCTGGCAACGTAGCTGCAAACCACAAGACTCAGCAATCTCGCCTCCCCTACATGGGTCTAGAGTTTGAAGAAAAATAAAAGCGACTTTATCACTCTTCCAACTCCTCTACCACAGCTACAACCACACACGGACTGCCGCAGCAGGTCGGCTTATCCGAGCCAGCTGAACGACTGAGAAGCTTCTCGGCTCACCTCTGGACCACCCCGCTCCTTATTGAATCATTTGAGAAAAAAGAAGCAGGGTATTGAGTCAGCGCAAATGGTAACAAATCTCAGGATCCCGATTGTTTACGGACCAGCAGGAATAACTTTTGGAAGCGTATATTAGAAAGTCATTCAGAAGGCTTCTTCGGCCTAACACCAGATGAAGTTGAAAGCTTGTTTACAAATGTGCGATGCGTCACGGCATCTGCTGTACCGAACTCATGGATCGAGAAGAAGAAGATACGTGGAGATAGGCACGGTTCAGATCCTGAAGAAATTTCAGCAGCTGTCCATTCGAGGAAGTGAAGCCGCAAGTTGGGGCCGAGAGAGTGGTTTCAACAAGTGGAATGATAGGCGAGTATTTTTAAGAAGATATTCTGACGAGGAGTTGATGCAAGCTTGGCCATCCACAATGAGACAATTGCAGACCTGGGAAGAACGGGCGATCGCTTATACAGCAGGTGTTCCGTCTGCAATGAACGCCTAGTATGGGATCCGTCTTGGGGTTTTGCAGTATGTGGTGTGGGGGGTGGATGGGTACAATGTCCATTGGAAACGTTCATCGTCGC